>CM052369.1:24985677-25404030 GCA_028551485.1 Casuarina cunninghamiana
GGTCATACATGAGTTAATATAGTTGGGTTATAATTTGATAAATAGATTTGGTTTATATGCCTATTCTATCAATTTTTGTTATTTTCGTTTTACTTGAATTAGTATTATTTATGTCATGGTTCATTTGAACTGTAGATGCTTTACTAGCCTAGTCTTTGGTTTGAAAGGTTGTCCGGTGGAAATAGACTGTGGGGGCTTTAGCTATTTTAGAACAGAATTATGTGCTATCTGGATGCTCAGAAATTTCATCCTTGTCTTATTGTTTTGTGTTGATATTCAAAATTTATTACATATTCCACATACAGGGGAAGTAGAAAGTGTACAATCTGTTCTGAGAGGCTATATGATGCATCCTTATTCGAAGGAAAGGTGTGTTATAGTCTGTTAATTTTCTGGGTGAAAAACATAGGGTTGCATTCTATAAATCATAAATCTTAGATGTGGTAAGCCATACTTGTGTTTGCTTTGTTTGTGATTAAGCTTGCTTAGGTTTTGCTTATCTCAATCTCTAAGATGATTAAGATTTCATGTTCAAGTTTGTCATTGCATGAAGATTCAGAATCCCCACTAGCTGTGGGTGCTTCATAGTAAAACAGATGACAGTGATAATAACATAACATCTGGGCATTATATGAAAAAGCATATGATAGCTACCTATATTTTATGTATCACATTTTTGTTTCTTTCTTTAGGTTGCTTGTTTCCAGTTTGATGACCAAAATTGCCCTCCAATTCAAGGATAAGATCATTTTTCCAAAGTGCTTACTCATGGTTGAAAGAGGACATTGAGATTGTTGTGGTTCTACACTGAATGGCTAGGATGGCGAGATCAGGGTTGATGGTTTCCAGCCTTTTTCTATTCTTGAAGGTCAGGTTTCATAATTGGTTCCTAAGTGACATGACAATAAGTTGGGAGGAAGTTTTGTTAACCCTTTTGTTTCATTTATAAATTATTTTAATTATGGATTTGCCTCTTGTTGCAGTTCTTCCAAATTGCTGAGAAGTCAATTGACTACTACAATCAGAAAAGATGTTTCAATGGAAAAGGGCTTGTTCTACTTGGTCAGATTGTTAGTCTCTTGCTTTTATTTGATAATCTGAATTTTTGATGTCTTATGTATTTTACATTTTACTTCATGGACACGTATTTTATTTTTCTAGAGGTATGTCAAATATTTCAAACGAACTCTTAGCATACTTCAAGGGGGATGCCCTCTTTGGCACAGGTGTACTTTCTGATTTTGTATTCTTGTATTAGCCTTTCAGATGTTGCATGAACATTGAGATCACGACTAATGGAGGTGCTTTTTGAGGGGATTTTAGATTCACAGATGCCCTTATTGGATCAGGCCCTCGATCACTGTTTCTCATCATCATGTTTCGTTTTGCATATCTGCTTTGCTTGATACTCTCTCCTCTATGCTTTCAAATGTAGTGTGTTAATTTCATTTGTCATGCTTTTGTTTTTCAGCATTTTGCCAACACAGTTTTCTCATTCTTTTTTTTGGATTTTTCCCTTATTGTCATAGATGCATCAATCACATAGTTTCATTAATGGTGCATCATGATTCTTCATACTAACCATCCTCATTCTTCAAGTATAGTTTCCTCATTCTTTTTTTTCCCCCCTTGTTATTCATTGTTGCATTGGTGCTCTGCGCAAAGAATGAATTATATTTTTTCATACGAACTTCCTGACTTCACGTGTTTATCCATCAGCACTCTTACATATACATATATTCATCAACATGTGTAGACAGTCCTTTATTGTATCATGATTCTTCATGTTAACATTTGTGATTGCCACATGTTGTATCCCCGGAGAAATTTTAGTTTCGGAGACTGATAGGTCTTTTCAGGTTGTTTTAGATTGTTGTTGTGTGTCCATTTTTATTTGTCAATCTAAGCTTTGGGTTTAAAAGAAGCCTAGATTCTAGGCCTATTTAGATGGGGTGTGACAGTGGATTTCAAACTTCACCAATTAGAACACTGGTTCTTGGTGTTCTCTCTATTTGGGGTTATATGGTATGGGGATTTGGTAAGTTTGACATCAATGCAATAATGGAGATTTGTCAGGTCGCCCTTTCATGTTTTGTGTGGCACATCTAGAACAAGAGCACTAAATTCTTGACATTTTGGATTTATAAGTTGTCAGTGCTGGATTTTATGTATTAATTCATGCTTAGATGGATTCAACTAATTTCTTCTCTTTATCTACCAAGATTCTAGGATAACATTTTTTTTCCCTGTTCCTTATTCATTTATCTTTTGTTTTCTTTGGTATGTCCTGTACCAAGGCTAGACCTCTCATTTTATGCCTCCTCAATTATTTCTTCTTTTTTGACTTGAAATTTTGGTGTTCCGACTACAATTTTTTATTTAGAGGTGCTTTTGCATGATAGGAAGCAACATCTGAAGGTTGCCATCAACTATTGTATGATATTTACTTAGGTTGTCAGGAAGAGTTTCACACAATTATGTATCATAACTTGGGACTTTGTGCACTCATTTGTTCAAACTGAACTAGTGCTGTTGTGGGGGCTTGAATCTGCCACATTGAAGGAGTAAAGCCATGGCAATTCTTTCCTGTTGATGCTCCCTCCTGTCTAATTTCTAGGCTATTTCAGCTGATAATTTCTTTACTTGGTGTATTTTCTTCATCGAAATGCGTTGGTGTCACTTAGGACTTGAAGGTTAACTGCTGCGATGGCAGTATTTGAATAGAGATTGCATTTCTTGTCTTTTTGTAGTCTCTAAAGCACTAACAGCTTCAAAATTTGTATGCAATCAAACATCATTGTGCCTTTCTGGTGCTTATACTTATGTGATGATTATGCCTAATGCTTTTCTGGTGCTAATTGTGTGTCATGTGTTGATGCTTTTTTCTTCATAGGTGCTTTATTGTCCACGAAATATTACCCAAAAACCAAGGATCTTTCAGTAAGTCTGTTTGATTGTATTGTAGCAACTAATTAGAGATCTTAGGAATAGGCTTGATCGTATTACATTTGTGTTTTTGGCTTTGGAGCACTCCTTACAAACTCAGGATTTCATAAACCTGCATCAATTTTCTGCAGCCAAAAGATTTTTGGTTTATTGTCTCTCTGCAGAGGGTTGTGATCTTCGCTTTGGCAAGGGAGCTAGGTTTGACAGAGTTGGTGGGGGACCCTAAACTCCATTTTCATGATCATCAATGAGATTTTTACTTGTTCTTAACTGAAATTCATGTTCAATAAATCACTCTCTTGTTATGCTTCTCAAACTGGAAATTGAAGTTAAAATCTATACTCTAATTTTCAGCTTGTTAAAAACAATAATGACAGAAAATAGAAAAGTTCTGGACATCGATAATCTTGATGGGTTTGACAAGTTGAAGATTAAAACTCAATTCTTGCATTTAAAATTGTTTTCTTACAAGATGTTATGTAGCTCAATTACCATTGTCTTAGCCTTCTTGGAAATTCTGTAATACAACAACTTTCATTTTTGTTGTGTTTTGTGCTTTATGTAGAGGAAAGTTACCAGGTCGAGGTTGTGCTGGTAGATTACAATGGCACCATTCCTACCACACCTAATGCCGAAAATGCTGCCAGGAAAACAGATGAAACCCTGGGCACTGGTCCTACACCAATTGATGACGGTGCAACCAAGCCAAGCCAAACCAAAGACTCAAAAGCTCAAGAAAAAGATGATGATTTCTCAGACAATGAGTCAGAGGAAAAAAGTTGTTTAACGGGCAAGCAAGTAGAAGCGGCTTCTACAACTGGGGGAACTGTCACTGATACCTCTTCCAGTTCTGAGACTAAGACAAATGCAGATTAGCTTGCTGGTGTAACTCATGAGACTAAACATAAATCTTAGGCAAATACTAACTCAAAACATATGCATGTTGATAATGAGCGTAAAAAGATGCTATTGCTGGAGTTGCATCAGCAACTGCAATGCCAAATACAAAAAGTGAATTCAAAGCAATGGCAACTGATGCTTCTGTTTCTACATTTAGATACTTCGTACACAAAAATGGCTTGCTAGTCCAAAAGGTACTAATTGCGTGTAGGATGCTCATGTTTAATCTGTTCATTTCCTTGGTAATGGGACGATTGGCATGGTTTATTGAAATGTTAAATAAAATATTGTTGGTCATGGGAATAATTGTAGATTATGATAATTTATTGAATTTCTTTGCCTAGATCCAATGAAAGAAACTATTAGATATTGATATTGATAGACTAATCATGTTATGGTGTGCTTTATTTGGTTTGCATCAAAATATTTGGAGGAAATTATAAACTAGTTTTTGAATTATTCTAACTCAATTGAAACTTGAATTTATTTAGGTCCTTTAATAAAAAATTAAAGCTAATTCATTTAATGAGTTGAACCTATAAAATCTAATTAGTCACATAAGATTGTTAAATTCATAAAAGATAAGATTATTTGTTTGTCAAATGATTGTATTGTACACATAATAATTTAAATGTGGGGTACATAACAAATTTTATGAATTGATAATTTTTTTTATAAATACATAAATATACCAACGAAGATATTAAAAATTTATCAATTACGTTTATGGACTTTTATTGCTTAGAAAGAATTTTTATTGAAACATTAATGTGTCATGAAAGTGTGCTTAAATATTATGATATATTAACTAAATTCAAGTAGTATTTTATTATGAAAATAAAGGAAGATAAAAATAGATCTTTTCTAACATTTACACAACTCATTACAAGATATAAATAAGGAAACTAGTTATTTAACCAACTAATATAAGAATTATATTTGCATTTAAAAAGTGACTTACTCACTTGATTCCTCAAATTGATATGACGAACTGTTTTGATAGGAATTCTTTTGAACTTCAATTATGGGGCTCTCTAGTAATTGTAAAGAAGGGTTGGGAGGGATTTGTAAGCTTTGAACTTCTTTTTTAAGCATTTCTACGACTTTCCTCATTGAAGGCCGTTCACTAGGCTTCATTTGGATGCACCATAATGCCACTATGACCATCTTCTTAAATAATTTCTTTTCTTCTTCATCAAGTTCTTCCATTTCTATGTTCTCTTCTTGGTGTAATTGGTCATAAATCCAAGTTGGGAAGTAAATTTGGCTCGAATGTTCAGCAAATGCATTCACATTCTTTCTTCTACCTGCCATTTCCATTAATAACTTTCCAAAGCTATAAACATCGGCTTTATATGAGACACCTCCAATGTTCTTATAAAATAACTCAGAAGCCATATATCCTATAGTTCCTCTTGCTACAGTTAAAGAAATGATGTTATTGTCTATAGGAAACAATTTTGCCAATCCAAAATCAGAAATCTTAGGTGTAAAATTCTCATCAAGAAGAATGTTGTGAGGCTTAATATCAAAATGCAAAATTTGCATGTCACATCCTCGATGTAAATAGTCAATCCCATGAGCAACTCCTAGAGCAATATCATATATCCTTTTGTAGCTTAAGAAAATGCTTCCTTCTTGTGAAAAAATGTGCTTATTCAATGACCCATTTGGCATGAATTCATATATTAAAGCACGCTTTGACCCTTCAACACAAAAACCAATAAGTTGTACTACATTAACATGATGTATCCTTCCCACTGTTGCAACTTCATTTATAAAATCCTGTCCGTTACCTTTAAACTTGCTTAACATCTTTATTGCTACAAGGTGGTTACTCCTCAATGTTCCTTTATATACAGTGCCGTAGCCTCCTTCACCTAATTTTTCTTTGAAACCTTTAGTTATCTTCTTAACTTCTGAGTAAGAATAACTTATTGGCATGAGGTTATTGTGGGTTTGAAGATATTCTTCAATCATGTCATACATAGATAGATGCCTTCTACACCATTTGCGTATCAACAATGCTATTACTATTGGAGTCCCCACAACAATAATAAGTGCACAGTGTATTCCTGAGTAGGAAAATTCAAAACAAATTAGAACAAGAGGAATATCTTGGGGCATTGATATTAATATTTGTTTTTTTTCTCCAGTTGACAAATATCTAAATTAAACTGAAATTAATCTTTTAAATTTTTTTAAAGATGATTAAATAAGATAGATAATTTCTTACCAATTGCAAATAAATAATCTGCAATAAAAAAATAAAAGAAATTTATTAGTTATTAGTCAAAAATTAAGTAATGTGTCAATTTTCTATAAAAAGAACCAGTAAAAGATTCTTGTATCATTTGTGCAGATTTTAAATTGGTTTAGCTGGATTTTATGCATTTTCGATGTGCTTTGGGTAACCTATACTGGGGACGAATATTTTTCCTTCTAAGGCTAGCGAACGAGATTTTGATTAGGTTAATAGATTTATATGGAGATAGTATAAATTACTAATTTAACTTAATGATTTTAACCAATGGAGCACAAGAAAAGACATCACTTTTATTGAATTGGGGAAGCTAATTTGCTAAGAAATTCGACACTTTTCCTTTAATGCATAGCACCTGTGGCTTTTGAGATCCAAACGAAAGCCTAGAAGTTTTAGACCAACCAGTGCGAAAGTGGGTAAAAAACTCATCAAATCTATTTGGGCTCTATATTATCATTCAAAATATTTTTACAGTAAAAAACCTTACCTCTGGGTGGGCCTTCCACGAGATACAATCCTGTACAAAGAAAACAACAACATCAGCTCTAGCAAACTAGAACAAATCAGGCACACAAGAAAAGATTAAGAAAATGAAAAATGAAAAATATCATCTCGAAAACACATGAACCAGCGGTGAGAGTAAAAATACGGATTCAGAAAAGAAATAAATGTGCAGAAGGTAATCAACGGTCAACATTCTTTACTCATTTACCTATTCCGTAAAAGAAATCGCCAACAACCCAATGGCAATTATCATGATACCACAAAAAGTGGCATTGCCGGTAATCAAAATATAAAAGCACAAAACCATATTGCAATACGTCGCGGAGGTCTGAACATGAAATATTTGTTGGGCCAACATTTCCTGGCCAAGATGTCAGAAACATTCCCTCTACTTGGGAAAAGTCCTCCATCTCACTTACATTCATTCCCCCAACTCGAACATATCTGTAGCTCTTGGAATGGGAGAAAGAAGAGTTGGACGAGTGCTCTCCATCGTCAAAGCAAGCAGGAAGGTGGTAATACAATGGAGAATTCACTGGCTTTTCACAGATCCAGAAAACCACACTCTTTGACTGCTCGCGGTCAACCCCATATCGACCTCCTATATTATAGCGGGTCTGAAGATTACGAGGGATGAAGGAATAATTATCCTGCAGAGTACCTGAGTCTACCACTCGAATTGTGCGGTTATCGTAATTGATTTGCCGTACGTAATATTTTCTGGCACCAATTTCTACCACTACATGGTTCTTCTCACACAAAAGTGTGAACGCAGGGACTCCGCAGCTTTTCGGATCGTCTTTCAGTCGAAAGGGATGGCTTATGTTACGGATGTCACCGCAAGAGGAAGTACAGTTGGGAGTAGGTTTGGCACAGCAAGTTTCATGGAGTAGAACAAGAACAAACAGGGCTGTCAGTCGAGCGGACAAGGGAACTCGTCTTCTGTGTTTTGCCATGAAAAGAGAGGGAGAGAGGGAGAGAGGGAGAGAGGAAGAGAGCAGAGTTCTTTTGTGTTTTTTTTTTTTCTGTTTTTCGGAGAGATATAAAGAAATGATTGAAACTTTTTGTACTCCTTCAAAACTGCCACTGCAGTTGTGAGAGGGACATTCAGAAAATAGTTTAAAGTATTTTCTTGATCTTGGAGTCAACTGAACCAGTAAGGGTAAAATTTGTAAATTTATAGGTGTGAACGTATGGAGGGAAATAACGAAGCGAAACTTCGACGACTGGCAGTTATTCAGTCATTTGTTTGACAAGTTATTGGCCGCAAAATATAGTACAAATCCTTTTAACATATGTATCCTGGGAAGATTCAGACACAGACATACCTTGCAGATTTGGTTAGGAATGGCAACCCCATATTTCTTCTTGTTTCTGGTTTTCGTCATAGGCCTTGTAGAAGGCGATAAAGGCCCCTCTGAATTACGCTGTGGAAGCCATGGCCCTGCCATTCGACATCCCTTCCGTCTTAAGACTCAGCCACCCCACTGTGGCTTGCCTGGGTTTGCTCTATCCTGCACTCATAACAACGACACCGTGCTCGAGTTGCCCATTTCTGTGAACTTTTTTGTTGAACAGATCGACTACAAAGCTAAGGCAATTACAGGACAATTCTCAGACCATTGCTTCCGAGGACAGCTTGGCCGACTCAATTTGTCTACCTCGCCTTTCCAATTCACAGAAGGATACACGACTGACTTCATCTTATTCAATTGTTCCTCATCAGAAGAAACCGGCTATGAAATTCTCTTGTCTTAGTAGCCCAAGCCGCAAAGTTCGTGCCTTCTATGCTGATGATGACATCAGCCAATATCCCATAGCATCTTGCAGAAAGATTTACGCTCTTTCGTCATTTCCGGTCCAAATATTGTGGGGCTATGTCCAAAGTCCGCGATTGATTTGGTCCATGACAAAAGGGTGCAGAGGCTGTGAAGTGGAAGTCGGAGAATTTAGATGGAAGAAAGATAGCAATGAATCAGAAAGTGAGTGCTTCCCCCATGCAAAACCTAAAGGTACGGTCTTTTGCGAAATCAATTTCAATGTTCACATTAAAAGTTTTCTCAGTCTTCAAGCAAAATTTATTGCTCAGGCAAAGCTAGTTTATAAATGGCCCACGCAACGGCCAATTTCCTGCATCCATTTCCACCCATTTATAGAGCAAAATAAAATGTTTGCTGCGCAGGAAGAGTTCCTTTTTCCTGTGATTCATGAATCTAATCGAGGGGAAAGAAAGAGAGAAGAATCAGACTCCAATATTCCTTTTACTTTCTTTTAGTAAACAGAATCTCATTCTTTGAATAAATGACATAATATAATTCTTTCACGGGAGGACTTCGGCAAATTTTGTTGAGAAATAAGTAATACCTGTCAACGTACAGCTCTTTTTCAAAGATTACAAGGCATATGTTACTTAAGTAAAAATCATTGAATAGCATGTTTGGACCTCGTAGACACCTGAAACTTGGATTTAAAGTTTCAATTCACCTTTACTCAGCTATTGGTACGGCGATTCCACATAAATAATTATTTTTTCTTTTTAAGTAAAATGAGAAGCTAATTTAATTAATTTTTAACAGATAGCTTATGGAAGCTAAAGATTACTGGTGAGTCTTGCATTCCCATTTAAAATTTTCATTATTGGAAGAGGAGATTTCTAACCTTGCAAATATTTGACTTGCATGTATTATCTTAGGTTCACTTATGCTAGTTCCTATAATTTTTGCTCTTTATCATGTTTATAGCTATGATAAAGCAAAAAGGGAAACTGAAATAACAATCAAAATCCTTTTGGAGGATTACAAAAACTCCAAACCCACTAGATTCTCATATGCTGATATCAAAAGAATTACAAACCAATTTTTTGAGAAATTAGGTGAAGGAGCATATGGAACAGTGTTTAAGGGAAAACTTTCAAATGAAATCCAAGTTGCAGTGAAGATTTTGAACATATCCATGGAAAATGGAGAAGAATTCATAAATGAAGTAAGAATAATGGGTAGGATTCAATGTTGTTAGCTAAAATCAGGAGAGTAGTCCGTGGAAGAGCTTCCTTATTTAGAAATATTAAACTCTCTCAAGCAAATGTTTTGTTGAGTCTTAGTTGGAGAATTCCAAACTCTATCTTTTCCTAGATGAATTGTAATGCTGGGGTATGCCCCTAAGCTCTTGTATTACCTTTTATTCTTCGATGAATAAACTCACATATTCATCAAAAAAAAAAAAATAATAATAATGGGTAGGATTCACCATGTTAATGTAGTTCGCATGGTTGGGTTTTGCGCTGTTGGAATTCAACGAGCTTTGGTTTATGAGTTTTTACCAAATTATTCACTAGAGAAGTTTATATCTTCATCAGACACCAAAAATCACTTCCTTAGCTGGCACAAATTACAAGATATTGCTATTGGCATTGCAAAAGGGATTGATTATCTTCACCATGGATGTGGCCAACAAATCCTTCATTTTGACATCAAACCTCATAACATTTTGCTAGATAAGAGTTTCAATCCAAAGATTTCTGATTTTGGCCTAGCAAAGTTATGCTCAAAGGATAATAATATGATGTCCATGACTGCAGTAAGGGGAACCATAGGTTACATTGCACCAGAAGTATTTTCTCGAAACTTTGGAAATGTTTCTTATAAAGTAGATATTTATAGTTTTGGAATTTTATTACTCGAAGTAGTTAGAGGTAGGAAAAATTTTGAAACTACTACTGAGAGTACACATCAAATTTATTTTCCAGAATGGATATATAATCTCTTGGAGCAGAAGGAAGATCTACGAGTTTTTATTAAAGATGATGGAGAAGTTGAAATTGCAAAGAAACTTGCCATTGTGGGACTTTGGTGCATCCAATGGAATCCAATAGATCGTCCTTCCATGAAAGTTGTGATTCAAATGCTAGAAGGTAGGCAACAATTAAGTATGCCCCCTAATCCATTTGCCTCAACAAGTACCACTTGAATGCACAAAGTATTGCAAGGTGTCTAAACCAAAAATAAGATGTCAAAGCAGAATAAGAATAACATTAATGTAGATTTTTGTACATGGGAATGAAAATTTCCAATTCAGTTTTTCGTGTCATTGTCCTTTATCAGTCATGAAGTATCTTGTGTACTTAATTATTTCTAATTTAAATGAGTTTTTTTCATGGAAACCAATACTAATGTGAACTTTGTATCTACGTTTCAAAAAATCTTACCGTAAGCTCTTTAGATATATATGAACCCAAGGGAAGAAATGATCTTAAGATCTTTGTAGTTAGAGTGTTTTTCATCAAGTATTCTCCCATTTTTGGGGCTTTTTTTTTTCTAATTACTTCAATAGTAAAAAGAGAGAAATTGATCACATTTAAGTTACTTTGTCTAAGAAGGAAGAATTTACGAACTTCTATAGGAAAACAATAACGAAATTCTCTTGAAAGCTTCATTGACTTTGAGCTCCTGACTAGCTTTATATTATGTAGCTTCTTCGTTGTTTGTTGGAATTCGCATCACATCCTAACCAGCTAACCTTGGTTAGACCTGTTGATCCCATCGTATGCTTGACCATCAAGTCAATTGTTGGCCTCCGAGCCAACATTGCCTTCGCCGTTGGCATCTCACCAGCCTAACACATCATGGGTTTGTACTTATCTTCCAATCATCTGGTATTTAACTGGGAAAAGATATTGGGTTTCACTTTTTGAGGAGTTTCTTTCAAGGATGCATTATTTATTCATTGCACACACTTCATATGAAACACCTATCATTGTAAATTGTATCGCCCTCTTTTGGACTTTACTTCCTATTGGAGTGTCGGATAGGAAGTAAACATGTTCATTTAAACATAACATGAAAAACATTTTTAAAAATTGGCATGCTGTATGAGGGGCCCCTGCCTGCAGGTCAACTAAAGAAAACACGAAAATCACTTTAAAACTTGGCGTGCTGTGGAGTTGGAAAGGCACAACGAGTCGTGGTTGGTAGAACATCGCCGTCTGTGATGCTTACCAACCCTTTTTTACCGGATGCGGTATGTGTTGTGATTTTCAAATAGTGGCCATTAGATCGAAGAATGCTAGCGATGAATCCGAAAGTGAGTGCTTCCCGCATGGTATTATCTTTTGTCGAATCAATTTCAACGTTTACACTAAACTTTTTCTCAGTTTGCAATTGTATTGATATGATAAAGCAAGTTTATAAGTGCTCGTTGGTAACGGCCTATTTCTTGCATCCTTTTCTGCCTACTAATATAGCAAAACAAAATGTTTGCTGCTCAGAAATGGTTCCTATTTCCTCTGGTTCATGCATCTAAACGGGTAAAACAAAAAACAAAAAACAAAAAAGAGAATGAAACTGGGCACTCTCAATTACTCCTTTTACTTTCTTTTTCTAAACAGAATCACATTATTTGAATAAATGACATGATGCAGTTCCCTAACCAAGGGACTTTAACTAATTTTTGAAAAATAAGCAGGACCTATCAAAGTACAGCTTTCTTACAAAGATTACATGCATATGACTAATTAAGTAAAAATATTGCATAATACGTTTGAACCTTGTAGAACGGGGAACTTAAATTCAAGGTTTGAATGCAGCCTTACTTAGCTATTGTTAAGGTGTTCCACATAAATAATTTTTCTTTTTTCTTTTTTAAGTAAAATGATTACCTTATTTTGCTAATCTTTAACATATAAATAGTGAAGTTAAAGATTACTGATAAATCTTGTATATCACTTGAGTTCTAAACTCTTAAATGTTTAACATGCAAGTGTTATCATGGATTTACTTATGTTAGTCTTTACATTTGTTACTCTTATGCAAGAAATTACTATTTTTACCCTAAAAAATATTAGAAATGTCATCTTCACTTCCAACTTACTATTTTACCCTTGCGCACAAGTTTTCCATTTTGCCATTGCAGACGAAAGACCATCTTCCTTTACATTCATATTACCTTATCTAGAAAATTTGCTCTGCCCACGCAAAGTTTCTAATATAGCCCTATGAAATCTTAATCTAAATGTGTACTCTAAAAGGTCTGCCACCTATTTCAGATGTAAAAATGGATAAAGTAGCTAAGACACAAACAAAAAACATAAAAGAAATATTGAGGATTTTATATAGCTTGGGATAAATATCCTCGTTATGCCCCCAGAGAAGCAATCCTCTCACCAGCATGTATCATCCAAGCTACATTTTTATCAGCACCGAGCTATGACATTGAACTCTTGATTTAATTCCACATGGCTGCAGTTGTGTGGAAAAAGCTATCACAAGGACATTGAATTTTCCAGGAAAAAGGCCAAAGCAAGGAAGAGAGCTACTTAACTAGTCGATTATTTACGTATCGTAAATCCGCAGTTACTCAAGAATACAAATACTAGTCAACTATAATGCTCCCGTGATGAATTAAATAATTTTGGGCTTACTTAGTCTACAAATAAAGTAAACCTTATAATAAGTATCATGCAAATGGTTTGTTTAATTATTAAACTGTCACATCTAATGACGTGTAACTCAATGGGCCATATGCAAGTGGTTGTTCAATCTTAAATTATCACATATACTAAGTTTCATTTCTACCAAAAATAGAAAAATGAAAAAATGAAAAAATGAGTTGCATTTGAATAAGTCATATGCAAATAATTTCTTTAGCAGGACTTTGGAAGAGTTGACTTAAATTTAAGGTATGGAAAAATTTGACAAACAAAACAAGCATCAAGCTTTGACCTAAGGCTTAGTTTAATTATTATATCATGCAAGCAAGCATAGAATGATAGTGCTTGCATAACTTTTTTATTGGATAAATATTACTATATTTATGATGTATTTCAAATATGGCTAAAATAAAGTTGATTGATTGTTGAGCACAGTCTTATCTATAAGTCAATAGGATGTTAATAATTAGAAACTAATTTTGGCACCTTCATTATGGTTCACACCTACCGAACCGAACAAGAAATTAATTATTTGGTTAGGTAAAGAGTTCCAAAATTTATTATTGTCCATCTTTTTAGAACCTCCGAAAGTTTTTCATATGAGAAACTTTTCAAAACCTTTCAAATTAAGTTAATTTCATAGAAAATTCATTTCATTTTGAAATAAACTTTCTTATCATTTATTGAAGTCAATTATAAGAGTAAGTTTGCAATAAATTTTCCACTTGACATTGTTATGTTATAAACAACTTTAAGCATATTGCCCCAAAGATCAATATTTTCATCATCAAGAATTTTCTATGAAATTAAATTAATTTGAAAGGTTTTGAAAATTTCCTCATACAAAAAACTTTAGAAGATTCTAGAAAGATCGGACAACAATAAATTGTTGAACTCTTTACCTAACCAAATAATTAATTTGTAGTTTGGCTCAGTTAGGTGTGAACCATACTGAAGGTGCAAAAATTAGTTTCTAATTATTAACAGCCTATTGACTTATAGATAAGACGTGTGCTCAACAATCAATCAACTTTATTTTAGCCATATTTGAAATACATCATAAATATAGTATTGTTTATCCAATAAAAAAGTTATGCAAGCAATATCATTCTATGCTTGCTTGCATGCATGATATAATAATTAAACTAAGCCTTAGGTCAAAGCTTGATGCCTAATTCCTTTGTCAAATTTTTCCATATCCTAAATTCAAGTCAACTCTTCCAAAGTCTGGCAAAAGAAATTACTTGCATATGACTTATTCAAATGCAACTCATTTTTTCATTTTTCTATTTTTGGTAGAAATGAAACTTAGTATATGTGATATTTAAGATTGAACAACCACTTGCATATGACCCATTGAGTTACACGTCATTAGATGTGATAGTTTAATAATTAAACAAACCATTTGCATGATACTTATTCAATGCACCTCATTGTATGTGATAGTTTAATGATTGAACAACCACTTGGATATGGCCCATTCAAATTCACGTCATTAGATATGATGGTTTAATGACTAAACAAACCACTTAGGGAGGAAAATTCAATGTTTGGTACAATTATCAATGTCTGGGATAATTATCAATGTCTAGTACATACTTAGGGAGGAAAATTGAAACAAATTAGAAGAAGAGTAATAAGATGTTGCGTTGCTCTTAACATCTTTATTTATAGTTTAGAAAAAATAGTTACATCATAATGAAATTGATTTATTAAAAAAAATTAAAGAAGATTAAATAAGAGAGATTTTCTTACCCTAAACGAGTCTGACTACGAGGTTTAGAATCGGCAAATAAAGGATCGGTTGTGGTAAGAAACGTATTTGAAGCAGAAATCATATAGAAGAATAGTTGAGAATGAATACAAATCGAACTCATACAATCTGATGCTAGAAGCTTGTAAGGGATAGTGAACAAAAGAAGAATGGGCCTATACAATGTAAATCTCTAATGGGCCAATACAGTTCTGGGTTTATCCAGAAGCCCAACAACAGTATTTCAACAGGTTGAAAGCCATGAAAAAGTTTAGCTTTGCTGATAGGTCATTTCTTAGGCCCAAGAATGATCCAGCTAAGGCAGAGCAATGAAATCAATGCCACTCAGTCATAACAGGATGGATTAAGAGATCTGTGGATCTGTCTCTCATTCCTTTTGTATAACGTTCAATTAATTTAGGAGACGTTTGAGAAGTGTTTTGGAAAGCCAACCGGACCCAGAAGTTTAATATCAAGAGGAAGCTTAGTGAACATAAAATGACCAACACGAAGTTGCCTGAGCACTACCATAAATTAGGTAACCTATACGGGCAGCTCGATACCGTCGAAAAACTAATAAAATGCGCCTGCGGCAACTGCACTTGTTAAGTTAGTGAGAGGCTCGATGCGCCGCAATAAGAAAACATAGTGATGCAATTCTTGTTAGGACTTTTCATACACTTTGGGCCAATATTCTCTCTCATGAACCGCCACCTGCCATGGGTGGAGCTTATAATGTTTGCTAAAGAAGATCGTGGACAACGACTGTTTAGAGAATTCTCGACCTAGCCTCACGAAGGCCTCATACTTGAGGCAACAAGACAAACCGGGGTGTCTTCAAGCGGCAGATGAACCGGAACAACTGATTAGGAGGTCCAAAACCAGTCTGCGGGCATTGCCAAAACTAGGACACACGAAGCAATAATTTTTCCAATTCATTGGCTTCTGCATCCGACTGGAACCGACGAGGTCAGGATACTCGTCGTTGGTAGTGTGGACCCTCGGCTAACCAAGTAGCAAACCTTCCGGCTTCTCCTTTGGTGAATCAAAGCAACAACTCTCCTTTCACCATTTGGCTGGGGCACCGTCTCATGCGCCAGCACATCTGGTGTTTTTTTTTTTTATAAATATAATAATGCTTCTTTATGCATTTCTGCTTTGCTTGACATTCTCTCCTCCTCTATCCTCGACAGTGATGGTATGTTAAGTTCATCCGTCATGTTTTTGTTTTTTTGGCATTTCACTAACATAGTGTTCTCATTCTTTTTGTTTTAGTCACTTATTATTCAAGACAGCTCTATTCAAATAGTTGCATTGATGGTGCATCATGATTCTTGATATTAACCATCATCATTCTTCAAATATAGTTTCGTTATTCCTTCTTATTGTTTTTTCCCTCATTATTCATCAATGCTCTGTTCAAAGTGTGCGTAATAAGTTTTCATACTTAACCCCCTGATTGCACATGTTGTATATACACCTCAACATGTGTAGATAGTCTTCTACCAGATCATAACTCTTCTTGCCAATCTTTGCGATTGCCACACATTGTATTACTCTAGCACAGTTTCAGCATGGTAGACTAATAGGTCTTTTCATATTGTTTTGAATTGTTGTTGTGTTTACTGTTATTGTTATTGTTTTGTCTAAGCTTAGGCTATAGGAGAAATCTAGATTCTAGACCTATGCAAATGAGCAGTGGCAGGGGATTTCAAACTTTGCCAATGAGAACTCTGGTTGTTTGTGTTCTAGTTTTTTGGGGTTACATGGTATGGGGCAAGCTTGACATTAGTGTAATACTAGACAAATGTATTGATGAGATTTGTCTAGTAACCCTTTCATGTTCTGTGTGATGCATAAGGAGAAATGAATTCTAGGCATTTTGGTTTTGTAAGGTTCTAGTGCTGGATTTGATATTCACTTTATGCTTAGATGTACTCAACTAATTGCTTTTTCTTATCTACTAAGTTTTTGGAGTTATTGGATTCTAGGAATACATTTAGTTTATGTTCCTTATTCATTTAACTTTTGATTTTTTGTAGTATTCTCCCTTATTCTACATTAGTCCTCTCATTTTATGCTCCCTTAATATTTCCTCCTTTTTAAAGTAAAAATTTCAGCATTCTAATTACAATTATTTTACTTAGAGGCACTTTTGAAAGACAAGAAGCCATATCCAAAGGTTGCCAATCAACTATTGTATTCTATTGTTTAATTTGTCAAGAAGAGTTTCACATAGTCCTGTATTATAACTTGGGACTTTGTGCACTCATTTGTTTAAACACAACTAATGTTGTGGGTGCTTGAATCTGCAACATTTCAAAAGGTAAAAACACGGTGATTAATTCCTTCCCTAAAATGCTCCCTCTTGCCTGATTTCTAGGCCTTTCAGCTGATTCTTCACTTCATATGTTTTCTTTATAGAAATGCATTGGTCTTGCTTAGGACGTGAAGGTGCTATGATGGCTATCTTTGGATATAGATTGCATTTCTAATATATTTTCGTGGTCTTTGAAGCACTAATGGCTTCAAAACTTGTATTTAATCAAACATCATTATGCTTTTATGGTGCTTGCTAAGTTCTAGGTATGTCTAATGCTTTTATGGTGCTTGCTAAGTTCTAGGTATGCCTAATGCTTTTATGGTGATTGCTAAGTTTTGGGTATGCCTAATGCTTTTATGGTGCTTACTGTGTAAGTTTTGCATTGATCCTTTTTCTAATTCATAGGTGTTCTCTTTTGCACAAAAAAAGCACTCAAGAATCGAGTACAAAGCCCAGAGCCTATTACACAATAAAGCACTTAAGTTCAAATTGTTCTCAACTATAAGAAAATGCCTTTTAAAACTTTTAGCAAGTCCCCCTCAATCTGTCGTCATCATGACTCATAGCTTTTCTTGCGTCATGCAGCTCTTTGCCCCTACAAGAAATACATACCCATGTAGCTCACGAATATAAGTAAGAGAAGTCACTCTTCATACCAGCTTTCTTTTCAACATTAGCCATATGGGTCTTGCCATCGTGCCGAGATTTTAGGTTGAACAAGATCCAAGTACTTCAACTTTTCCACTAGGGTTGAAGCAATGGTTCCAATAGAAAGAATTATCATTTCTGATTGTAGCATTGACATGTGATAAGAAAAACTCCAAAAGGATTTAAATCGTAGTATTATTTCTTTTATTGTCTTTAATACATGAATAAAAGAATTTATTGCCATCCTCTATATGATTGCTGACATAACTTCTAAGCATCTTAAATGACTTTTTTTTTTTTTTTCTCTTTTCATTTGATATCATCTTCATTTGAAGTAACACAAAACCTACTTCTTTTCGACCATCATGTACCCTTCTCTAACTTGTTCACTCAACTTCACTCTCAAATGATTAATTCTTTTAAATATTTTCTTTTTATTTTCTAAATCTCTCTTTTAAATGTTGAGTTTTATACTTTATGACAATTAAAATATTGTCATCTCTTAACTCTGAAAGCTTGTCCCTGTTTGCACTTCAAAGCCATGGCACTTTTTCCCTCACCAATGTGAATAAATATTGTTCTTCTTCTATTACGTGGACAGCCATAACATATAATGGCAAGGATACTTTCACAATATTTCCCACACTATAGGCAATAAAAAAATCTAAAAGTAGTGTGATCGTCTACGCCAACTAAAAGATCTTAAATCCTTAGTGGGTCCTGATATGTAGACTCTTGTAAGATCAAATTCTGGAGTCATTTTTTCAATCTTTATTTGAAACAAGTATTGATTTTGGAGTTGAAAAAAAAAAAAAAAAAAAACGAAGCTTTGTACCAAGTACAAAGCCCAAAGCCTTTTATGTTCAAAGCCGATTGGTACAGTGTTAGAGAAAGTGAAACACCATTTTCTGGGACTCCCTAGCTAGCTGCTTTCATCATCATTCTTGTCACGTGTCACGGAAGTCTAGCCCAAGATTCATCTTTACAGCATCTTACCCAAGATCTTTTTCAGTCTTTACCACGAATTTGCAAGATCCATATGCCTTCTTCATCAGCTAGGTTGAAAGTCACTGAATTGACCAATACGAAAACTTCTAAAAGGGCCAGTTCAGCCCAAAACATAAAGCTTACTTGAATAGTGTCCCATTCTCGAAACGGTTTATGTTCTTTACATTGGGCTGAAGAGTTACCAAGCCGTAGAAGTCAGGCCCAATACAGAGTAATATTTCTAATTTTTTCTTCTTAATATATGTATTTGTATATGTATAAATATAAACTTCCTTGCAAACGGTGAATCAGATAGCGCATTGGGATTTCAATTCATTGCCTTCTTTCTTTTTCCTCTCAACATATAATGCTGATAAAATCAAGCTTAGCCACGCCTCTGTGGGTTGCCTGGGTTTGCTCTATCCTACGCGGATGCTCACGACACGGTGCTCGAGTAGCCCATTTCTATGGAATTCTTTGTCGAAAATATTGACTATCAAGCGAAAGTAATTACAGTACAATACCTTGGCTTGATATTGAATATCGTGCCCTCTGTGTGAGTGTTGACATCTGCAGCTATCCCATTGCATCTTGTAGAAAGAAGTATGCTCTTTCGTCAATTCTACATGGAGTAGTGTCTGATGATTCGACAAGTCTGCAATTGAGTTGGTCTATGACAAAAGGGTGCAGAGGCTGGGGAGTGAAAGGCGAAGAATTTAGAGCGAAGAATACAGGCAATGAATCGGAAATTGAGTGCTGCCCCCCAGCTCAACCTAAAGGTGTGGCCTTTGTGAAGTCAATTTCATCGTTCGCACTTAAGTTTTTCTCAGTTTGCATGCAAATGTATTGATCTAGTAAAGCTAGTTTATAAATGCTCCTCTGGAACGGCCAATTTCCTGCATCCATTTCCACCCATTAATAGAGCAAAATAAAATGTTTTCATTTTTCCTTTGATTCATGCAACTAAGCGACCAAGGAAAGAAAAAAATAAAAAATTAAATAGAGGGAGAGAACCTCAGCACAGCCAATTACTCTTTACCTTTTTCTTTTATTTTTTTTTCTGGAGAAAAAAAATAATAAAAAAACAGAATCTCATTCTTTGAATGAATGACATGATTTAGTTCTCTCAGTATCTTATTTTATGTGATTCTGTTGTACCTTCAGCGATTTAATACGTATTTTTGAGCTATTAGTTGTTTATGATGTATAGTTGGCTGTAGTTTAACCAGGATTGGTCCGCAAACATTGTGTTGTTGTGGATTGTGAAAGATCTACCATGCGAAGCCAATTTCGCTTTGGTTTTGGCCCTATGGAAGGATTTCAAAGAATTAGACCCAGGAAAGTGTTTAATGGTAGATTATAACTCTTCAGTGTGTTCTCTAATAATCTCAAATCGGCTTGGGCAGTAATAGTTGTTGTCTACCTTTATTGTGCTACCGGCGTTTGTGAAATGGGTTTATGATCTTGTAATAAAATTGGATTAAACAAAGTATATAAATTTGACGGTCTTCTCTTTGTTTTTGCATTTCTTGCTTCAGAAGTTCTGTCAAGAAGTTAAAGATAACTTGCAATGAGCGGCATTGTTTCATGGGACAGAGGTCTTTTAGGCTTGTTTTATGTTTCTCAGTTCCATTTTTTTTTTTTGTGTTTTTTTTTTGGTGGGGTTGTGGGGTGCACAGGTGCTTCCTACTATTCTGGTCTGGAATTTAGTAGGGTTCTTGTTCATATTAGGACCAATAATTTGGGGTCAAGTTCCTCTTTTTGGGTCTACTTTGTCATAGGAACCAATGTGTTGACATACTTCCTGGTTGGTTCTGATGGGTGTGGTTGTTTGCTACTGCTGTAACTTGTTTTACGTTTTTCTAACTAGTTCCTTCTGGTTGCTGGTGGGGAACTGGAACATGCTTGTCCATGTATGAATTAAACCATTACGAAATCTGCATTTTCAATCTTTCAAATGACAAAGATGTTGTAGTTCTGGTACATTTTTATGGATTAAATTATTTTTTCTGCTGCGACTAGTAGTTTTTAGAACTTAATATCTTGTAATGTCCTCATGTTATTTATATTTTTTTCCCTATAATTGCAGCTCTAGTTGCAAGATGCTGTAGGGTTAGTTTTTGGATTGGGAACTGAACATCTATCCTTGATCTTTGTCGAGGATTGTGATTGTGAATGGATTCAGAAGCTATTGATTCATCAAGTTTGCCCTTCTGTTAAAGCTTCTGATGGACAACCTCCATTTTCCTAAAAACTTCAGCTGCCACTAATTCTGGGCGACATAATTCTCCCCATAATGTACCATCTACGTTTCTTCATGGGCAAAAAATTCGAAAATTCCTCAGCCAGCAATAACACACAAGTTGAATCCCTAACTGGGAATGCTGGAAAATCAACTTTTGCATGATTTACTAGTGACTTGCATTGCACTTGTCTCCAAAATCTTCTTCATCAGACGATGTTTTTGATGGAACTTCCATTGCACAATTGGTTTTTGTTGGAACTATAGCGAAACATTTGGTAGATTCTTCGAGGAATGCTCTAAAGGCTGTACAGGTTAGGGCTTGACGTGTTCTCTCTCAAGATAAATGAAGATATCAGGTAGATTGTGTGCATTCTTAACTTGTATCTTTAACTATTTATCTTCAACACAAAAAATTCGTTCTAATTGTCTTTCGCGGTTCTTTTGTCTTCATTTTGTTATACGTTTGACTAATGCCCATTTCTCAGTGTAATTATAATCTTGGCTCGAGTACCATGTCTTTAGGAAGGAGGATTTGATCTGGATATGGCTTATATCACAGAAAATATAATAGCTATGGGGTTCCCTCCTATTGGTATGAGCTCTGGGTTTCCAGTTATGTGCAGGTAAACTACCTATCTGTACTTGGCAATTGACTCTTCTCTTCCGATGCAATTTAAACACTAGTTTTCCAACTATCCTGATATGTGGTGCAGGGGTTTTATCGAAATCACATGGAAGAATTGATCAAATTCTTTGAAACTCATCACAAGTTAACTACATTCTTACAAGTTTTTATTACTCCTGATGTTAGTGCATTTGTAATGTTTCCTTAAAATAATAATACTCTTGTTGCTTCATTGTTTGTGTAGGTTCTTGCTCAATTCTGCTACTAAATAGTGCTGTCTCATTATCACCACAGGATAATCAAATCATTGACTGCCTGACTGCCACACTGGGGTATTAATTCGTTCTTCAACTTTGACGTTTTCATGACGGTCTATAACTCATCTTAGCTTGCTGTTTGGAAGGGGTTGTCTCCCATTTCATTTCATATCTCTTTGCTGCTGGTAGGCCATGGATTTTTCAGGTTGTTTAAATCAATTTTCAGGGGTTAACCTAATATGGATGTATGTTGGAAAAGGAAAACGAAATTCTTTTATGTGCAGGCAAGATCTGTTGTGTTCTCTTATGTCCATTAGACCTTTATGCATGCTACAAAAAGTAGGAGACTATGGCCCGGAGCAACTTATCCTCCAACTTTTTAGTTTCACTCATCTTTTTGTGTTTTCTATTATGTCCAGATTATTCCCCTTCATCAGATAGTGTTTTTGGTTTGATCTCTATCAATATTTGCTAGAGTTGCTAATTGATTTTAATCCATTATCTGCTCAAGAAAAGATTTTTAGCAATGGTTTTACTCCAATTTGCATTGTTGCTGCTATGTGTGTGTTTATAATGATAGGGAATATGGGCTTTCCAATTATGGTGTTAGATGTTCAACTTTGGCTGTGTTCTTTGTTGAATACATCTATTTTGTTCAGATCAGACAGGACTTGATATCATTTGGGTTATATTCGATAAATTAGAGTTGGTTTTTTATGCCTACTCTATCAACTTTGGTATTTCGTTTTACCTAAATTAGCATCATTTATGTCCTGTTTCATTTCAACTGTAAATGCTTTACTAGCCTAGTCTTTAGTTTGATAAGTTGTCCAGTGGAAACAGAATGTGGGTTCTGGCATTACCTATTTTAGACTATGAGTTACATGCTATCTGGACGCTCAGAAATTTCATCCTTGTCTTTTTGTTATGTGTTGGAATTTAAAATTTCTTACATATTTCATATGTTGGGCAAGTACAAAGTTTACAATCTTTGTTTTGAGAGGCTTTATGACAGATCCTTATTTGAATGGAAGGTGTGTTATACTCCGTTAGTTTTCTGGGTGAAAAATATAGGGTTTCTTTAAATTAATTAAATGATAAATCTTAGATGTGGTAAGCCATACTTGTGTTTGCTTTGTCTGTAATATAGGGTTGCTTAGGTTTTGCATATCTCAACCATTCAGCTGATTAAGAAATCATGCTCAAGTTTGTCATTGCATAAAGATTTAGACTCCCCACTAGGGGTAGGTGCTTCATGGTAAAACCAATGACAATGGTACTAAGGTGAACATATGGGCATTATATGAGAAAGCACATGATAGTTGCTTATATTTAATGTATCAATTTTTTGCTTCTTTCTTCAGGTTGCTTGTTTCCCGTCTGATGACCATAATTACCTTCCAATTCAACTGATAATATCATTTTGCCGAAGTGCTTACTCGTGTTTGAAGGAGGACATTGAGAATGTTGTGGTCGTACACTGCAAGGCTGGAATGGCGAGAACAGGGTTGATGATTTCCAGCTTTCTTTTATTTTTGAAGGTCAGGTTTCATACTTTGTTCCTGAGTGACATGAGAATGAGTTGGGAGGAAATTTCATTAACCCTTTTGTTTTCATTTGTAGATTATTTCAATTTTGGATTTGCCTCTTATTGCAACTCCTCCTAACTGCTGAGGAGTCAATTGACTACTACAATTAGAAAAGATGTTTCGATGGAAAACGGCTTGTTTTACATGATCGGATTGTTAGTCTCTTGATGTCTTATCTATTCTTGATGTCTCATCTATTTACATGCTTTTACATTTTACTTGATGGACACCTTTTTTTTTTCATTTCTTTTTCAGATTCACAAATGCCCTTATTAGATCAGACCCTTGATCACTGTTTCTGATCATAATTGTTCATTTTGCATATCTGCTCTGCTTGATATTCTCTCCTCCTATATGCTTCACAATGAAGTGTGTTAAGTTCATTTGTCATGCTTTTTTTTTGGCATTTCGCTAGCAGGGTTTTCTCATTCTTTCTTTTGGAGTTTTCCCTTATTATCATAGATGCACTAATCACATGGTTTCATTGATATTGCATCATGATTCTTCATACTAACCATCCTCATTCTTCAAATATAGTTTCCTCATTCTTTCTCGTTTTTTTCCCCTCATTATTCATTGTTGCATTGGTGCTCAGCGCAAAGAGTGTATCATTATTTTTTCATAATAACTTCCTGACTGCACTTGTGTTTATCAATCAGCGTTACATATACATATATGCATCAACCTCTGTAGATAGTCCTTTACTGCTTCATGATTCTTCATGCTAACCATTGTGATTGCCACATGTTGTATACTCGGGAACAATTTTAGTATGGGAGACTGATAGGGTCCTTTTCAGGTTGTTTTAGGTTGTTGTTGTGTGTCTACTGCTATTGTTTAGTCTAAGCTTTGGATTTAAGAGAAGCCTAGATTCTAGGCTTACGCAGATGGGGTGTGAAAGTGGATTCCAAACTTCATCAGTTAGAACAGTGGTTGTTGGTGTTCTTTCTCTCTGTTTGGGGTTACATGGTATGGGGATTTAGCAAGTTTGACATCAATGCAATACTGGAAATATACTAATGAGATTTGTTAGGCCACCCTTTCATGTTTCGTGTGGTACATGTAAAACAGGAGCAATGAATTCATGACATTTTGGGTTTGTAAGTTGTCAGTGTTGGATTTGATGTATCACTTCATCCTCAAATGCATTCAACTAATTTCTTCTCTTTTATCTACCAAGATTTTGGAGCTATTGGGTTCTAGGATAACATTTTCTTTCCTGTTCCTTAATTCATTTTGGGCTAGACCTCTCATTTTGGGCTTCCTCAATTATTTCTTCTTTTTTGACTAGAAATTTTGGCGTTCTGATTACAATTTTTTATTTAGAGGTGTTTTTGCATGATAGGAAGCAACATCCGAAGGTTGCCATCAACTATTGTGTAATATTTGCTTAGGTTGTCAGGAAGAGTTTCATGCAATTGTGTATCACAACTTGGGACTTTGTGCACTCATTGGTTTAAACTGAACAAGTATTGTTGTGGGAACTTGAATCTGCCACATTGGAGTAAAAACATGGCAATTCCTTCCCTTTGATGCTCCCTCCTGTCTACTTTCTAGGTTATTTCAGCTGATAATTTCTTTACTTGGTGTCTTTTCTTCATTGAAATGCGTTGGTATCACTTAGGACTTGAAGGTTAGCTAATGCGATGGCAGTATTTGAATAAGGATTTCATTTCTAGTATCTGAAGCACTAACAGCTTCAAAACCTATATGCAATCAAACATCATTGTGCCTTTGTTGCTTATGCTTATGTTATGATTATGCCTAACGCTTTCCTGGTGCTAATTGTGTAGTCTTGTATTGATGCTTTTTTTTTTTTAATTCATAGGTGCTGTCTTTTCCATAAAATAGCACCCAAGAACCAAGGATCTTTCGGTAAGTCTATTTGATTGTCTGGTAGCAACTAGTTAGAGATCTTAGCAATAGGCCCTGATCATATTTCATTTGTGTTTTTTGGCTTTGGAGCACTCGTTACAAACTTGGGATTTCAAAAACCTGCATTAACTTTTTTGCAGCCAAAAGACTTTTGGTTTAGTGTGTCCAAGAAGAGGGTTATGGTCTTCACTTTGCCAAGGGAGTTAGGTTTGACAGAGTTGGTTGGGGACTTCAAACTCCATTTTCATGACTGTCAATGAGATTTTTACTTGTTCGTAACTGAAATTCATGTTCAGTAAATCACTCTTGTTTTGCTTCTCAAACTTGAAATTGAAGTTGAAAAATCTTTATTCTTTATTTTTCAGTTGGTTAGACACAACAATGATAGAAAATAGAAAAATTTTGAACACCAATGATCTTGATGGCCTTGACAATGTGAAGATTAAAACTCTATTCTTGCATTCAAAATAGTTTTCTTTACAAGATGTTATGTAGCTTAATTATCAGTGTCTTAACATTCTTGGAAATTTGGTGATTGTTGTAGTACAACCTTCATTTTTGTTGTGTTTTGTGCTTTCCGTATGAGAAACTTCCGTCGCCAGGATTTCAAGTAAAGGTTGTGTTTGTAGATTATAACGGCACCATTCCTACCACACCTATTGCTGGAAATGCTGCTAGGAAAACAGATGAAAGCTTGGGCACTGATGTTACACCAGTTGATGAGGGTACAACCAGACCAATCCAAAATCAAGACTCAAAAGCTCAAGATAAAGATGACGTTTTCTCAGACAGTGAATTAGAGGAAATCAATTATTCAAAGGGCGAGCAAGTAGAAGCGGCTTCTACAGCAGGAGTAATTGTCACTGATACCTCCTCCAATTTTGAGACTTAAGATAAATGTAGATTAGGTTGTTAGTGTAACTTATGAGACTGAACATATATATTAGGCAAATACTAACTCAAAACAGATGCATGTTCTAATGGTACTGATTTTTTGTAGGATGTTCATCTTTAATCCATTCGTTTCCCTGGTAATGGGACGATTGGTATGGTTTATTGAATTGTTAAATAAAATATTGTTTATCATGGGAATAATTGTAGATTATTTAATTTATTAAATTTTTTTGCCTAGTTCCAACAAGAGAATCTATTAGATACCAATGTTGATAGATTAATTTGATGTTATGGTGTGTTTTACTTAGTAGTGCATCAAAATATTTGGAGGAAATTATAAACTAGTTTTGTGAATTATTCTAACTCAATTGAAAGTTGAATTGATTTGGGTCTTTTCATTGGAAATTAATGCTAATTCATTAAATGAGTTGAAATTATGAAATCTAATTAGTTACATAAGATTGTTAAATTCATAAAAGATAAAATAAAATAAAAAGAAGAAGATAAGATTATTTGTTTATGAAATGATTGCGTTGTACACATAATAATTTAAATGTAGATACATAATATATTTTATGAACTAACAAAATTATATTTTATAAATACATAAATATACCAATTAAGATATTAAAATTTATCAATCTGGTGGTCTGGGGACTTTTAATATGTCGTGAAAATTCTACTTGAATATTAAGATATATTAGCTAAATTGAAGTAGTATTTTATTATGAAAATAAAGGTAGATAAAAGTAGATCTTTTCTAACATTCACACGACTCATTACTAGATGTAAATAAGGAATCTAGTCATTTAGCTAACCAAAGCAAGAACTATGTTTGCAATTAAAAGATGAGTTACTCACTTGATTCCTTGAGTTGATATGATGAGCTAAGGTGATAGGAATTCTCTTCAACTTCAATTATAGGGCTTTCTAGTGAGTATAAAGAAGGTTTAAGAGGCATTTGTAAGCTTTGAACTTTTCCTTCAAGCATTTCTACGACTTTGTTCATTGAAGGACGCTCACTAGGCTTCATTTGGATGCACCATAATGCCACTATAACCATCTTCTTAAATAATTCCTTTTCCTCTTCATCAAGTTCTTCCATTTCTATGTTCTCTTCTTGGCGTAATTGGTCATAAATCCAAGTTGGGAAATAAATTTGGCTTGAATGCTCAGCAAATGCATTCACATTCTTTCTTTTGCTTGCCATTTCCATTAATAATTTTGCAAAGCTATAAACATCAGCTTTATATGAGACACCTCTAATGTTTTTATAATATAACTCAGGAGCCATATATCCTAAGGTTCCTCTTATTGCACTCAAAGAAACAATGCTATTCTCTATAGGAAATAGTTTTGCTAATACAAAATCAGAAATTTTTGGTATGAAATTCTCATCAAGGAGAATACTGTGAGGCTTGATATCAAAGTGCAAAATTTGCATGTCACATCCTCGATGTAAATAGTCAATACCACGAGCAACTCCTAGAGCAATATCATACATTCTTTTGTAGCTTAAGAAAATGCTTCTTTCTAGTGAAAAAATGTGCTTTTTCAATGATCCATTTGACATGAATTCATATATTAGAGCTCGCTTTGACCCTTCAACACAAAACCCAATGAGTTGTACTACATTAACATGATGTATTCTTCCCACTGTGGCAAATTCATTTATAAAATCTTGTCCATTACCTTTAGACTTGCCCAACATTTTTATAGCTATAAGATGCCCACTTCGCAATGTTCCTTTGTATACAGTACCATAGCCTCCTTCACCTAATTTTTCTATGAAGCTTTTAGTCATCTTTTTAATTTCTAAGTAAGAGTACCTAATTGGCATAAGGTTGTTGTGAGTTTGAAGGTATTCTTCAATGGTGTCATACATAGATTGATGTCTCCTACACCATTTGTATATCAAAACTGCTATGATCAATGGAGTCCTTAAAATCATTAATAGCCCATGGTACATTCCTAGGTAGGAGAATCCAAAAACAATTAGCCAAAGATAAATATGTTTTTGAATTGCTCTAGAACTTGATTTATAGTTAAAAAATAGCTATATTATAATAAAATAGATATTTATACATAATAAAAGGATATCAAATAAGAGAGACAATTTCTTACCAATTATGGTCAGAGAAACATTAATGCAATATGTTGAATAGAAAAGAAGAATTTAATTAGTAAGCAATCATAAACTAAATAATTTTTCAACTTTGCATAAAGGAACTCGTATGCTTTTTATTTACGTTTATGGAATTCAAATCGGGTTAGCTAGATTTTATTCATTCTCATTGTGCTTTGGCTAACCTATGTAATTGGGATAAATATTTTGCCTATTAAGATTGGTAAACAAGATTTTGATTAACTTAATAGAAGTACTGATTATTAATATTTTGATTTGCCTATGCAAAGTATTGATTACTAATGCTTTTTACTCATTTGAATCACTGTGCCATGAAAAAGTAATTACTTTTATTTATAGCAAAAGTTAATTTCTTAAGAAATTTGACACTATTAAACTTCTTAAGCTAATTTACTAGAAGTTCTAGACCAACGAGTGCCAAAGCACTGTATCAAACTTCCATTTGTATCATCAACTGGTGATTTTATTCATTTCAAGTTGGTAATTGGTTAAGAAATTTGACACTTTCTGTTCATATATACTTCCTATGGTTTTTCAAATCCAAGCAAAAGCTTAATAGTTTAGATCAACCAATTCCAAAGCACTCGAGTAAATTTCCATCTCTATTGTTATTGGGTGAAACACATCAAATCTATTTCTAACTCTATATTGTCACTCAAACAATGTTTTGAAAGAGAAAACTCACCTGATGTGATCCGGAGAAAAACTGTGATAGAGAAAACAGCAACGTTAGCTTTTACGAACTCGGAATTAGAAATGAACTCACTATAATGCTACAAGTCATTGGGACATTAGTGGTCTTGATCAGAACCAGGTACAAGAAAAAAGCTTAAGAAAAGGAAAAACGGGAAATATTATCTGAAAAACACATCAATCTGTGGTGCGAGTAAGAAATACGGATCAGGAAAGAAATAAATGTCCAAAAGGTAATCAAATATCAACATTCTTGACTCGTTACCTGGAATAGGATAAACGCAAAGATAACGATTTCCCTTATCGATGTAGCAGACCTGATTGTAATAGTCATCACTAACTCCCGACCATGAAAGCTCAAAACCATATTGCAATTCGTCGCGGAAGTCTGAACAGGAAATATTTGGTCCATCATTTCCTGGCCAACGTGTGAGAAACATTCCCTCTACTTGGCAAAAGTCCTGTACTTCACTTACATTCATTCTGCCAACTCGAGCATATCTGTACCTCTTGGAATGGGAGAAGGAAGAGTTTCCTCCATCATCAAAGCAAGCAGGAATGTCGTAGTACAATGGAGAATTCACCGGCTTTTCACAGATCGAGAAACCCACAATCTTTGACGGTAAGAAATCACTCCCTGACCCATTTTCCCTTGGTCCATATGCGGAATAAGGATAATAATACTCATTTCCATAACTGAAATTTTGCTGGTTTAGAAAATAACGAGTGTCGAGGGAATAGTTGTCTGTCTGAAAACCTGAGTCCAGCACTCGGATTGTGTGGTTATTGTAATTGATTTGCCGTACATAGTATTTTACACCATGGAAGTACAACAATGTATGGTTGCTCTCACACCAAAGTGTGTACCTTGGGAGTCCGCAGCTTTTTGGATCGTCTTTTAGCCGAAAGGGATACTTTATGTTACGGATGTCACCGCAGGAAGAAGGAGCACAGTGATGATGAGGCTTAGCACTGCAGATTTCATGAAGTAGTACTAGAAGAAACAGGGTCGGGAGTCTAGCAGAGAAGGGAAGGCGTCTTGCCATTGAGAGGGAGAGAGAAACAGAACAGAGGTTTCTTTTGTTTTTTGGTTTTGCTTTTCGGAAGTATGAATATATAGTAGTAGCAAGCCGGGGGAAGTCAACATACACAGTCAGCAGCCATGTCAGCAAAACTAACTCTAACCGTCAAACTGTAAATTAGTTGATTAGTTGATTAGTTGAAAATCTGTTTTAGAAGGCTAAAAAGCACTGCGTGATACATTTGAATCCGGTAGACTCCTGGAACTTGGATTTAAGGTCTCAATGCACCTTTATTTACCTATTAGTAAGACGATTTCATTTAAATAATTGTTTATTTTAAAATATAAAATTAAGAACTAATTTTCTTAAATCTTTAACAGATCAACGATGAAAGCTAAAGATTCCTAGTGAACTAAAGATTCTTGGTAAGTTGTGCATTTACCACTTGAATTTTTCACTATTATGAAAAGAAAGTTCTAAAGTCATAAATGTTTATCATGCAGGTATTTTCATTAGTTCATTTATGTTAGTCTTTACCATTTTTTCCCTTAATGGTGCTTATAATAGTGAAAAAGCTGAAAAGGAAATTGAAATAAAGATTAAAAGTATTTTAGAGGATTATAAAAACTTCAAATCTACAAGATTCTCATATGTTGATATCAAAAGGATTACAAACCAATTTTTTGAGAAACTTGGTGAAGGAGCATATAGAACAATGTTTAAGGGAAAACTTTCAAATGAAATCCAAGTTGCAGTGAAGATTTTGAACATATCTATGAACAATGGCAAGAAATTCATTAATGAAGTAGGGATAATGGGAAGGATTCACCATGTTAATGTGGTTCACTTGGTTGGTTTATGTGCAGATGGATTTTGACAAGCTCTAGTTTATGAGTTTTTACCAAATTATTCACTAGAGAAGTTTATATCTTCATTAGATACCAAAAATCATTTCCTTGTTTGGAAAAAACTATTAGATATTTCTATTGGTATAGCAAAAGGAATTGATTATCTTCACTCTGGGTGTAGCCAACAAATCCTTCATTTTGATATCAAGCCTCATAATGTTTTGCTAGATGAGAACTTCAATCCAAAAATTTCTGATTTTGGCCTTGCCAAGTTATGCTCAAAGGATCAAAGTGTGATATCCATGACCACAATGGGAGGAACCATAGGTTACATTGCACTAAAAGTATTCTCTAGAAGCTTTGGGAGTGTTTCTTATAAAGCAGATATTTATAGTTTTGGAATTTTATTACTTGAAGTAGTTGGAAGAAGGAAAATTTTTGACATAACTACAAAGAACAATACTCAAGTTTATTTTTCAAAATGGATCTATAGTTTCTTAGAACAAAAGGAAGATTTACAAATTTTTATTAAGGATGATGAAGAAGTTTGCAAAGAAACTTGCCATCATGGGACTATGGTGCATCCAATGGAATCCAATAAATCGTCCTTCCATGAAAGTTGTGATTCAAATGCTAGAAGATGAGCAAAAATTAAGTGTGCCTCCTAATCCATTTGCCTTCAGCAAATCCCATGCACATGAATGCACAAAGGATTGCAAGGCATTCAAACCAAAAATAAGATGAAAGTAATAATCATGTAATTTTGTTGTCATATTGTACTTGAGAATTAGAAATATCAATTCAATTTTTTATTGTCTTTTTGCTTTTTCCATTGTGAAGCATCCATCATGCTTAATTATGTCTAAAGTTAACGAGTCTATTTTGTTGAAGCCAATGGAGAGAGTGACTTTTATGCAAAAAAAATTTGAGACATTTTTTTTTTTAAGTTCTTTACTTTTATATGAATCCCAAGAAAATAATTGATCTTGATATCTTTGTATTTAAAGTTTTGTCACAAGTATTCTTCCATTCTTAGGATTTTCCTAATTAATTTAATAGCAAAAGGAGATCGTTGATAGTAAAACTGATGAAATTTTAGATATTTTGTTTGAAAAGAAAGAACTTACATATTTCTCCTACAAGAAAAAATAGTGGAATTGTCTTAAAAGCTTTGTAATTAAAAAAGGAAAATCTACACACTTCTCTTACGAGAAGACAATGACTGAGTTCTCCTAATCCATTGTGTAAGATTTAGTTCTTGACTTGTGAAACTTCTACAGTCTATTTATGTCCTTTTCTCAATATTTCCATCAACTATAATCTTTATCTTTGAATTCTTCAACTACTATATCAATGTTGGCAAATAGTGTCATGGGCAAATTGATATTTCTATGAAACGGAGCAGACCCAAGAAAAGATGATGCCGGTTTCATTAGTCAATTTTGTCCATATACTAAAAAGTTCACTGCTGCGATAATGCATACTAGGCTAAATCTTCCAATTCCATGAACGAATTATAGATTGAAGGATTGCAAAGAATGTAAACCGCTCTTGACGTGAAAGGGCACCGTGGAAAATCATGTCACAAAGACTGACTTTTCCAAGAAGTAGATAGCACCCAAGGAAAAATGATGCCTGGTCCATCAATCAATTTCTCCCATATATTAAAAGGTTGCAATTCTTCAATAATGCAAATACAAGTCTAAATCTTCCAAGTCCAATAAAAGCAAGTAAAGATCATGTAGATCACGATCATATTGTATTCTGAAAATAGAACTACTAAGAAGGAAGAGGGATGCAAGTGGAGCTTCCGGAGAGTGCAAAACGTTGTCCCACGGACACTGATTTTTCAACAGATAGACTATACCTAGTCAATTATATCCGTACCTTAAAATGTGCTATTGGTCAAGAATGCGAATATTTTGCTCACATCTTTTCATGATAAATTAATTGATCGTTGGCTAACTGAGCCTACGAATAAAGCAAACCTCACAACAATTTCCCACTGTCCTTGCACTTTTTTCATAAATTAATTGATGGTAGGCCCATGGAGTGTGCCAATTATGTAAATCTCGCAATAATTTTCCGTTGGCCCACCAAGTGTGCGAATAAAGTAAACTTTACAATAATTTCCCCTCATCCGTACATTTTTTCATTAAAAAGTAGCATCAAATGGGAGGGAGAGTTTTGTCACTACCTCCTAATGGAAACATATGATGGCAATGTGATCATCTACACTGACTCAAAGATACTTACATACGCTAATGGTTATGGATTCGTATATGCCTGTAAGAGCTAGTGTGCCACCAAGATTTTCTCTTTGCACGCAAACTGAGTATTGATTCTTAGAGAGGAAAAAGATAACAAATTTGATTCTCGCATCCTTACATGAAAAGCACCCTCAAATTTGACCAAGACAAATATGACTGAGTACGTCAATGATTGTAGAAACTTTAAAGTTATTTTCAAGTTTCTAGGAGATCTCAATTTGGCTTGTAATTGTTATAAACAACTTAAAGCGTCAAAGTTACTCCAAGGAACTTTTTTTCTTTTTTGAGACAAACCATAAAAGCAAAATATAGTATTTGTTTATTTTATTGTGAAATTAGAAAGAATATTTTCATTGTCAAGAACCTTCTCCAACACATGTTTGATATCCGCAATAATTTTCTTTTAAAAAAGTCATAAGTTATGAGTTCTACAATGAAAACATTATTATGAATAATTTTATAGCATGCATATGTGTACACCACAGAATAAAATTTAGCTTAAGAATAAAATATTACAAAGTTATACTTGAAAATATAACCCTATTCATTAAGTTATAAAGACACCTATGTAAAAAATGGAAATTTTTTTTTTGGAATAAAACTCTTTTGGAGTTTCTTATAATGCATTAGTTAGAATAATGTGTTAAAATTTCATATTGTTTAAATCCTAATTATAATTTTTTTATATATATACAAGGGACTAACTCTTTCATTTTTTAGTCAATTTCTAGATAAGAATGTACTTATAGTATAATACCAAGTCCAAGTTTAAGAGATATCACCTTCTTGCAAAATAGTGAGCATAAAGTGGTTTGAGCTGTTACCTTAAATATGCAACCTATTAGTCATGTTGGCTTTGAGAAGGCATGTTGAGTATAATAAAATCTCAAATTATCTAATGATCTATAATCTCTTAAAATAAAAGGAAAATTTATAAGTTTTTTTATTGAAGATGATAGAGAAGTTGAAATTGCTTAAAAAAAAAAAAATTGCCATTATAGGACCTTGGTACATCCAATGGAACCCAATAGATCATCCTTCCATTTGCCTTAACAAGTGCCATGCACATGAATGCAAAAGGGATTGCATGGTTTCCAAACCAAAATAAGATGTCTAAGGTAGAATAAGAGTAATAATCATTTGGATTTTGTTGTCATATTGTACTTGAGAATTAGAACTACCAATTTAAGTTTTTATCATCCCTCTATTTTATCTATTGTAAAGTATCTTGCATACTTAATTATGTCTAATGGTAATTAGTCTATTTGATGGAATCCAATTGGTGGATGAACTTTTTTTTTTTAGTGAAGATTAAGTACTAAATATTACTAAAATAAATATAAAAGTATTCAATTACAGCATCATTATTTAATTTTAAAAGTTGTATTTGAAAAATTTCAAAACTTTTAAAAAAGTTTATTACTTACTCCTCTAATTGATAAACATCTTGTACACATTTTTTTCAAAATCTTTTTGTAAGCTCTTTACTTATACATAAGTTAGAGGAAAGTAATTGATCAAGGAAAGTATTGATCTTAAAATCTTTAGAGTTGAAGTTTTTTCACCAACTATTTTTTCATTTTTAGGATTTTTTTCTAATAGATTTAATATAAAAAGGGAATTATTGAGAGAAACAAATAATGAAATTTTAGTTCTTTTGTTCAAGAAGGAAGAATTTACATACTTTTCTTAAAAGAAAAATTACTATATTCTCTAAGAACTTCCATATATGACATTGAACACTTAAACTAACTTTATATTATATATCTAAATTACATATTTAATTTGCTAGTGGTTCAGTGAGTTCAAACCTTTTGAAACGAGTCCTCCCATGCTAATTGTTAATTTATTCATTGCACACATTTTATATGCATCAGCAATCATTGTCAATCGTATCATGTTGGATGAGGGCCCGAACATTTTAAAACTTTGGCGTGCCTGGTGGTTGGAAGAACATCGCCTTCTGTGGAGCTTACCAACCCATTCTAAGCGCAATATGTTTTGCGCTTTAATCAAATTTGTACAGATTTGTACGCGTGCCCAACACCTCTCTTAACGGTGTAATCCGTGTCAATCACGTCACAAGAACGCTGACTTTTTGAAAAGGTAGACCGCACCCCAGAAACTTTTTTACCGCACCCAAGAAAGATATGCCTCACTCATTAATCAAATCTGTAAATATATCCTTGTGCAATACTCCTCAACCATAATGGTGGCTCACTAAGTACGTATTCCACTATAATTTTCAATTTTCCCTCCCGTTTTTTCATTAAAAAGTATTCTTAAAAAAGCAAACCGCGTCATTCATTAGTCAAATTTGTATTTGATTGTCCAGAACTTTTTTGACTGCACCCAAGAAAGATATGCTTCATTCATTAGTCAAATCTATAAGTGTATCCTTGAACGTGTTCAATACTCCTCAACCATGATGGTGGCTCACTAAGATTCCACTATAATTTTCAATTTTCCCTCCCGTTTTTTCATTAAAAAGTATCCTTAAAAAGTAAACCTTCGTTCATTAGTCAAATTTGTACTTGGTTGTGCTCACTAAGTGCCTATTCCACTATAATTTTCAAAAGAGATGTTGCCTCACTTATTAGTCAAATCTGTAAATATATCCTTGAACGTGTTAAGTACTCCACGACCTTTATGGTCCTCTGATCAATTAATTGATCATCGGCCCACCAAGTGCAGAATAAAGTGCATCTCACTATAATTTTTAATTTTTTCTCCCGTTTTTTCATGAAAAAATATCGGAACCAAAATGATAACTATACTTTAACAAATTTATTAAAATTTTGAGTAAGTTGGAAAGAAATTTGAACATCAAAATATTGATCAGTATTTTAATCATCAAAGAACTTTCTATAAAATTTAACTTGGCTTATGTTCGGTGAAATTTAAATGCAAGTGAACATGTCGAACAAGTAATATAATAATAAGAAAGATATCGTCCCACGAAGATTGGTGAATACTAAACTAATTAAGTACTAATGATGAATTAATCCTAAAATTTATCTAGCAAATCAAAATATTGTTGAAGATGAATTAAAATTTAAAATTTCTAAAACGAAAACTCAAGACTAATTAAAATTGAATCCAAGTAGGAAAAATCAAGATGAAATACATGTTAGAGCTTCCGATTTCACCATAACTACTAGATATGAATTTCCATAGTTTATGCATGCAAGAATGATATTATCTATGTAATGGCGGAATTTCCTAATTTATTTACTATCTTATGTCTAGGTATAGTAAACCTATTTAGTTCATTAATTCACTATATCTTTATATGTGAATTGAAACAAACTAAATGCATTAGGATTTGTGAATATTCCTGGTTTACAATAAATCTTTCGATCATCTTATCACCAAAAGCCACACAAATAATATGGTATATGTCTATCCATATTTAATTCATGGTTATATATTATAAGAAGTAATTGAATATTATTACCTTTCAGTCTCTAACATACACATCAAATCATTCAAGTGGTAGCCAATCACTTAAAAGCATTAAGCATAATAATATATAACTCACATAAATAAACTATCTTGCAAAACATAAAACTTATAGGATTCACATCATCATAGTTAGGCTACATCTTCGCTCTAACAAAAGAAGTTTAGAACATAATGAAATAATGAGGAAGAACAATAATAAGAAACAAAGAAGGCATCTTGAATCCAAGAACAAGAAGTCTGTCACCCTTTTTGTCTTCTCTTCAAGAAATCTTGAATTCTTGGCCTCTCTCTTGAGTTGTGCTCAATTTCCTCCTTGGTTTCAGCGGCAACTTCTTTTCTCTCTTGCTTCTCTTCCTTTATATAGGGTCTGGGATCTAGAACTTTCTCCTTATCCTAATAGCATTGGGTTTTGGATTGCCAATACAATTGGGTTTTGGACTTCTATATTAATTAGACTTTGGACTCCTAATAGGACTAGGTTTTCTAATTATTTAAAAAACCAATAACAATAAAAATCTAATAACAATTATCCAAAGCCTAAGCCCAAGCCCATCTTGATTTCCTTCACCTTGATAATTTGACCATCTTCTGCCATATAATAAGTACCAGGTTCTCCATGCTTGTCCTTTTTCTTCATGCCTCCTTATGCTACATAAACAAGACAAATTTAAGTAAATAAAGAGGAATTCAAATATTTTCTCACAAACATTAAATAATTTATTATTTAAATTAGGTAAAATAACTCTATAAAAATAAAGTTATCAACACCCCCAAACTTAACATTTTGCTAGTCCTCGAGCAAAAGTAATAATTAGCATATGCTTTAGACCAAACCCCTTTAAGAAATTCTCCATAATTGCTCAACTTAACAATTCAAAGAAAAATATAGCTTTCATCCAAACACCACAATTGTTTTATAAGATAAGATAGACTCTTAACTATGTTAACCACGTGTGTATGTGTGAGTTCTTATCTTTTCAACTATATGCACTCCAAATAGATCCACCTTAATATGCAATTTCTCAAAATCTTTAATCAAACCTTATAGGTTTGCTTTTCATTCCTCTCTCCACTAATGTAAGCCAATTGTCTAACCAAGAATCAATAGGACTTTTATAAGCTTGTAATGTAAGGCTGGGCTAGGGGTAAGATGAAAGTCATTTAGGCTTAATTCACCCATGAACACATTGCTTTTTAGGATCTAATTTTAGCTTCTGTCACTTTATTTCTTCTTGCTCCTCACAAATAATTTTTCTATCACCACTTCTTTCATTCTTTTCCATCAAACATGCTTGATTTCACTAGGATTCTAATACTCACAAAAGCCACAATCATACTTGCATCAATAAAGCAAGTAAAAGTAATAGGAATACAACCATAATAATCTTTTCTTACTAATAGTATTCAATTGCTATGCTTGTGGCGTATTTCGAAAGATTGAGTGGCTTGAATCTGATAAAGAATGATAAGATCATCCCATTCTAAAGCAAATGATGTACTTTCTTCTTCTTTCTTTTTTTTTTTTTTTTTTTTTTTTTGCAAAGAAAGAAAAAAACACTATGCCTCACACAATCATTACAATCAATTTCTTCTCATGCTCCATCTTCCTCTCAACTTTTGTTTAGCTCAAATAAACTTGCACTTTAACAATTAACATGTTCATGGGTGTGGGACAATAAGCTAATTTTTTTTCAATGGCTCAAGGGTATATATATGTGGGTGTCATTAAAAAAAAATCGGATAAGAATCAAGGCTCAGCGGGGTGACTGGGGATAAATAAATAGGGTTGGCTTGAAAGGCTCAAACGATCCAAAGAGGGCCTAAATCATTTTCTCAGTTAGACACAGCCTAGGATTTCACCTTAAGAGAAAATCAAACAAATTCTAAGATCCGGGTGAGATCTAAGAAAATCACATACTTCACATGAATGTTCTCTAGAAATACACACAATTTAAAAAATAAAGGACTTTTAGTGTTTAATAGGTGGACCAACATAATCAGAATCATACTTAACTCACATCATAATTGCAGATTTGAACAAAATCTATGTCTTCCAAAGAATCGCCAAGAATTCACAATAAGGGATGTAATCATGACATAAGAATTTTTTTTTTTTAATCAGATTTAGGACAAACGTTCTTTCCCTACCCCCAAACTTGAATGAAGCATTGTCCTCAATGCAAAAAGAAAAGAAAGCAAAAATAAAAGTAAAATGAATGAGAATACTCCCCTGATTGTAGGTCATATCCACATAGAGCTTTGAGGAGATGGTGACAAAACTTCCAACAAAGGAACGAACACAATGCTTGGGTTGCCTCCCAAGAAGCGTTTGTTTTATAGTTTTCAGCCAAACTATCTTCAAAGTTATTATTCAAGGAGGAAGAAGATCAAGGGTAGTCTTCTGCATGTTAACTCCCTCGAAGTAAGGCTTCAGACGCTGACCATTCACCTTAAATGTGCCTTGGGTGTCATTTGCAACTTCTATTGCTCCATATGGGAATACCTTAGTGACTACGAAAAGGCCAGACCATCGGGACCGCAATTTACCTGGAAACAATTTAAGATGAGAGTTATAAAGTAATACTTTCTGGCCAACCACAAACTCTCTTCTTAATATGTGTTTGTCATGCCATCTTTTTGTCCGCTCCTTGTATATTTTGGCATTTTCATAGGCCTCATCTCGTAATTTTTGCAATTCATTCAACTGCAACAATCGAGTTTCACCTGCAGACTGCATATCAAAGTTCAAAAATTTCAAAGCCCAATATGCTTTATGCTCTAATTCTACTGGTAGATGACAAGCCTTCCCAAACACTAGCCTAAAAGGAGACATTCCAATTGGTGTTTTGAATGTTGTTCTATAGGCCTAAAGTGCATCATCAAGTTTCATTGACCAATCTTTCCTTGAGGCATTCACAGTTTTTTCCAAAATTCTCTTAATTTTCCTATTTGATATCTCAACTTGACCACTAGTCTGAGGGTGATAAGGGGTAGCAATCTTATGGGTAACCCCATACTTACCCAAAAGTGCTTCAAATTGTTTGTTGCAAAAATGGGTCCCTCTATCACTTATGATTGCCCTAGGAGTGCCAAAACAGGTAAAAATATTTTTCTTTAAGAATTTAACTACAACCTTAGCATCATTTATTGGCAATGTTACTGCTTCTACCCACTTAGACACATACTCAACAGCCACCAAAATATACATATTTCTATAAGAAGGTGGAAAGGGTCCTATGAAATCAATACCCCAAACATCAAATAACTCACACACAACAACATTGTTTAGAGGCATCTCATGTTTCCTAGAAATATTTCCAGTTCTTTGACATTGATCACATGCAACTACATATGAATATGCATCTCTAAAAAGTGTGGGCCAATAAAATCCAGACTGTAAAACCTTAGCTACAGTTCTGGTGGCACCAAAATGACCACCAGCCTCTCTCACATGACAATGGTGTAGGATACTAGCCATCTCTTCCTGAGGAACACATCTCCTTATAACCTGGTCTACACATACTTTAAACAAGAAAGGCTCTTCCCAAAAATAATGTTTGAGGTCAGAAAAGAATTTTTTTTCTTTGTTGATATGACATTTCAGAAGGAAGAACATTACTTACCAAATAATTGACAAAATCAGCATACCAAGGAATTTTAATGGATTGGAGCACAAAAATGTTTTCATCAGGAAATTCTTCCATAATCGGTTGATCTTCTTCCTTCAAATTAGGAATTCTAGACAAATGATCTGCAACTAGATTTCCGGTCCCTTTCTTATCCTTGATCTCCAAATCAAACTCTTGCAGTAATAGAATCCACCTGATTAACATAGGTTTTGATTCTTTCTTTTCAAGTAGATACTTAAGAGCAGAGTGGTCAGAATAAACAATAACTTTGGAACCAATTAGGTAAGAACGAAATTTATCAAAAGCAAATACTACAGCCAAAAGTTCTTTTTCTGTTGTTGAATAATTCAATTGTGCACCTGATAAGGTTTGATTAGCATAGTAGATGGTTTGAAAAACTCCATTCTTCCGTTGTCCCAGAACAGCTCCTACTGCAAAATCACTAGCATCACACATTAGCTTAAAAGGTAAGTCCCATTCTGGTGCTGCCATGATTGGTCCTGATATTAACTTTTCCTTTAAAGTGTTAAAAGCCTGCAAGTATTCATCAGAAAAGTTATATTTCACATCTTTAACCAACAAACTTGAAAGAGGTCTAGCGATTTTAGAAAAATCTTTTATGAATCGCCTATAGAATCCTGCATGCCCTAAAAATCCTCTAACAAGTTTCACTGATGTTGGTGGGGGCAATTTTGCAATGACCTCCACTTTAGCTCGATCAACCTCTAGTCCTTTTTTGGATATCTTATGCCTAAGCACTATTCCTTCCTGCACCATAAAATGACACTTCACCCAATTCAACACAAGGTTAGTCTCCTCACACCTTTGTAAGACTTTTGCTAAATTATTTAAACAAATGTCAAATGATGAGCCAAATACAGAAAAATCATCCATGAAAATTTCAATAAATTTTTCAACCATATCAGAAAAAATGGCCATCATGCATCTCTGAAAAGTTGCTGGTGCATTACAAAGACCAAAAGGCATTCTTCTAAAAGCAAAGGTACCATAAGGACAAGTGAAAATGGTTTTCTCTTGATCTTCTGGTGCAATATAAATTTGATTATATCCTGAATACCCATCAAGAAAGCAATAAAATTCATGTCTTGCAAGTCTTTATAACATTTGATTAATAAATGGTAAAGGGAAATGATCTTTTCTCGTGGCATCATTCAGTTTTCTATAATCTATATACACACGCCATTCAGTAACTGTCCTAGTTGGAATCAATTCATTTTATCATTTCTTTGAACAGTCATACCTCCTTTCTTTGGCACAACTTGTACAGGACTTACCTAGGGACTGTCTGAGATGGGATAAATGATCCCTGCATCAAGTAACTTGATTACCTTAGCCTTCACCACTTCTTGCATCTTTGGATTCAATCGCCTCTGAGGTTGAACAATAGCTTTGTACTGCTCTTCCATCAAAATCTTGTGCATGCAGAGTGAAGGACTAATTCCCTTAATATTAGTTATTTTCCATCCAATTGCTCCCTTATGCTCTTTCAACACTCGAACTAGTTTCTCTTCCATTGATTCTGTCAAAGAAGAAGATATGATTACTGGCAAGGTAGAAACTTCATCTAAATAAACATATTTCAAATGGGAAGGTAAGGGCTTGAGTTCAAGAGTTGGAGGCTCTTCAATCGATGGCTTAGGTTTTGTCATGTGTTGTCCCAACTCCTCAAACTTTGTTGCCTTTTGCTGTGAATATGGTGGATTTGCTTCCATGAGATTGGCATACTCCTGTATCTCTTCACTTTCAATTTCCTCATTCTTTAGGTGAACCAAGCATGCTTCAAGTGGATCCTTGAAAGCTTTTTCCTGAAAGATCTTATTCACAAACTTATCAATTGTCTCAACCTTAAAGCAAGAACTATCATCAGAGGGATGTTTCATAGCAGTAAAAACATTAAAAGTGACAGAATCATTTTGAACTCTTAAGATTAACTTCCCTTGTTATACATCAATTAGAGCTCTTCCTGTTGCTAGAAAAGGTCGACCTAAGATAAGTTGTACCTCAAGGTCTTCCTCCATGTCAAGTACTATAAAATCTGCAGGAAAGATAAATTTGTCAACTTTCACTAATACATCTTCAACAATGCCCCTTGGATATTTGATTGATCGATCAGCCAATTGTAGGGACACCGTGGTTGGCTTCACTTCACCCATTCCTAATTTCCTGAAAACAGAAAAAGGCATTAGATTAATACTAGCTCCTAAATCACATAGAGCCTTATCAAAGTGAAAATCTCCAATAGTACAAGAAATTGTAAAACTCCCTGGATCTTTTAATTTTGGAGGTAGTTTGTTTTATAAGATGGCTGAGCATTCTTCAGTTAGCTTCACAGTTTCATACTTTTCCAACTTCCTTTTGTTTTTCAATATCTCCTTAAGAAATTTGGCATAACTAGGCATTTGAGCTATTGCATCTGCGAAAGGAATGTTAATATGCAATTTTTTAAATACATCAAGAAATTTAGAAAACTGCTTATCTATTTTATGTTGTTGGAGTCTCTGAGGAAATGGAACTGGAGGCACATAAGGCTTGGGATTATCAGGGAATAATGTTCTCTTGGTTGCCTCCTCAGGCTGCATGCTAACATTTTCTTCCTTATCCCTGACACTTTCCTTCTCAATGTCATCTTTTCCCACTTGTTTGCCATTTCTTAGGTTTATTGCCTTAGCATCTTCTATAGGATTTTTCTCTGTGCTGCTAGGCAAGGAACCTTGTTGTCTTCCTGAGACCATATTTGCCAATTGACCTATTTGCACTTTTAAATTTCTAATTAAAGCTTCTTGGTTTTGCAATCTTGTTTCATTGTTCTGTAACATCTTGGCAACCATTTCCTCTAAATTAGGCTTCTTTTCTTCTGGTTGCCTGAATCCTGGTGGTGGCCTCATTGCATTAGAATTACTCCATGAAAAATTTGGGTGGTTACGCCATCCCGAATTGTAAGTGTTGGAGTATGGATTATTTTGTGGCCTATTTGAATTTCCAACATAATTAGCATCTTCACTACCCTGAGCAAAGGTGTTATCTAACTGACACTCTATGCTCGCATGTCCACCACAATGATCACATACTATGTTTTGAATCCTCATGACTGGAGCATTTAAGTTATCTATCTTCTTGTTGAGTTTATCAAACTGTGCATAAATTGCAGTGAAAGCATCCACTTCATGAATTCCACTAGCTTTCCTTACTGGTAGCCTTTCAGTAGGCCATTGATAACTATTGTTTGCCATTTCCTCCAAAAGGTCATATGCTTCTTCTGGTGTCTTGTTGTTCAAAGCCCCTCCTGCAGCTGCATCAAGCATAAAACGAAGATTTGTACTAGACCCATTATAAAAAGTTTGTACTTGTAACCATTTAGGTAGTCCATGATGTGGACATCTTCTCAAAAGCTCCTTGAATCTTTCCCAAGCTTCATATAATGATTCATTCTCCATCTGCATAAAAGCGGTAATATCGTTATGCATTTTTGCAGATTTTGCTGGAGGAAAGAACTTACTAAGAAATTTCTGAGCCAAATCATCCCATGTTGTAATTAATCCTGCAGGAAGAGAAGAAAGCCACCTTTTAGCTTTGTCTCTTAAAGAAAATGGGAATAGCCTTAAGCTAATAGCATCATCTGTGACTCCATTGTATTTAATCATGTCACAGATTTCAAGAAAAGCATCAATGTGAGCATTTGGATCATCATTTGGTAGCCCATAAAATTGCACAGAATTTTGAAGCATCTGAATGAGTGCTGGCTTGATTTCAAAGTTGTTTGCTTGAATTGCAGGCCTTTTGATTATTGATGTGGCACCCTGAACTGTTGGTGCAACATATTCTTTTAGAAGTTTGTGTGGATCATCATTCTCTGCCATTTTTGTAGCTTCACTTCTTTGTTCTCTTAGCTCCTTTTGTTGCTTTCTGACTGTGCATTCAATTTCAGGGTCAAGATTAACAAGTTGTCTTCTTTGGCTACGGGTCATACACGTCAACAACACTCCTGAAAAGTAGCAACTAAAACAAATGATTAAATTTCTTTTTTAAAGGAAAAATAACAATAATAAAGCAAAAGAAAAATAAAATCTAACAAAACAAAACAAAAGAATTTTTTTTTTTTAACAAAACAAAAACTAGATTAAACTTAGAATTATTCGGTTTTAATATTAATCAGCAGTAAAACAACCATTCCCCGGCAACAGCGCCAAAAACTTGTTCGGTGAAACTTAGATGCAAGTGAACATGTCGAACAAGTAATATAATGATAAGAAAGATATCGTCCCACGAAGATTGGTGAATACTAAACTAATTAAGTACTAATGATGAATTAATCCTAAAATTTATCTAGCAAATCAAAATATTGTTGAAGATGAATTAAAATTTAAAATTTCTAAAACGAAAACTCAAGACTAATTAAAATTGAATCTAAGTAGGAAAAATCAAGATGAGATACATGTTAGAGTTTTCGATTTCACCATAACTACTAGATATGAATTTCCATAGTTTATGCATGCAAGAATGATATTATCTATGTGATGGTGGAATTTCCTAATTTATTTACTATCCTATGTCTAGGTATAGTAAACATGTTTAGTTCATTAATTCACTATATCTCTATATGTGAATTGAAACAAACCAAATGCATTAGGATCTGTGAATATTCCTGGTTTACAATAAATCTTTCGATCATCTTATCACCAAAAGCCACACAAATAACATGGTATATGTCTATCCATATTTAATTCATGGTTATATATTATAAGAAGCAATTGAATATTATTACCTTTCAGTCTCTAACATACACATCAAATCATTCAAGTGGTGGCCAATCACTTAAAAGCATTAAGCATAATAATATATAACTCACATAAATAAACTATCTTGCAAAACATAAAACTTATAGGATTCACATCATCATAGCTAGGCTACATCTTCGCTCTAACAAAAGAAGTTTAGAACATAATGAAATAATGAGGAAGAACAATAATAAGAAACAAAGAAGGCATCTTGAATCCAAGAATAAGAAGTCTGTCACCCTTTTTGTCTTCTCTTCAAGAAATCTTGAATTATTGGCCTCTCTCTTGAGTTGAATCTTGAATTCTTGGCCTCTCACTTGAGTTGAATCTTGAATTCGTGGCATCTCTCTTGAGTTGTGCTCAATTTCCTCTTTGGTTTCAGCGGCAACTTCTTTTCTCTCTTGCTTCTCTTCCTTTATATAGGGTCTGGGATCTAGAACTTTCTCCTTATCCTAATAGCATTGGGTTTTGGATTGCCAATACAATTGGGTTTTGGACTTCTATATTAATTAGGCTTTGGACTCCTAATAGGACTAGGTTTTCTAATTATTTAAAAAACCAATAACAATAAAAATCTAATAACAATTATCCAAAGCCTAAGCCCAAGCCCATCTTGATTTCCTTCACCTTGATAATTTGACCATCTTCTGCCATATAATAAGTACCAGGTTCTCCATGCTTGTCCTTTTTCTTCATGCCTCCTTATGCTACATAAACAAGACAAATTTAAGTAAATAAAGAGGAATTCAAATATTTTCTCACAAACATTAGATAATTTATTATTTAAATTAGGTAAAATAACTCTATAAAAATAGAGTTATCAGCTTACAAGGTTCATAAACAAATCCCAATACGAAAAAGATATAAGTCTTTTTTAGTACTATAATCAACTGAACAAGTAAAAGTAAATTTTGAAACTCTTTACCTAGTCATATAATTAACTTCTATTTCAACTTACTTAGGTGTAAACCACAAAGAAGGTATAAAATTTATTTTTTAATTCTTAATGACCTATTGATGCATGAATAATATGTGTCAATCAACTTTATTTAAGACAAGTTTGGAATCCACAAAAAAACAAGTCATGCCATATGATTTATCAAATATGCAAGTAAGATCATTGTATGCTTATTTATATGTTATAGTAATAAAATGACTCTTAAGAATAATATATTAAAAAGTTATAATTTAAATAAAACACATGTCATTAAGTTGTAGTGCCATTTTTGCCAATTGTTGTCCCATCGTCCAATCCCTAGAGTTCATGCTTGAAACATTTTTTACTTTGTTAAGAGTGCTAATATTTATTCTTGGGCTTGAGTGATTGTTACTTTTATAGTTGTTAGGCCTGGGCCTGTTTGATGCAGTTTAAGTATATATTAATTTGTTCTTATTCCTTCCATATTGCCTGGGAGACTTGTTTTCGTATCCTCTTTCAGTTGAATGTGATAGAAGGCCTTCGGAGGCAAATACATGTTTTCAAAAGTGCATTGATAGAGAGCCTTGGAATGAAGCCCAAATCCTGACAAGCTGAAGAACAGGGGAGTTGTTCTTACTTATTTGACACTCTAAACACCTGACGCAAATACATGTTTTCAAAAATAGTAATCATTTTGAATTAATTCCCCCTGATACTAGTTGCTACACCTTAGGAGATTAGCATAGGCGAAAGCACAAACCCCTATTCTTGTGTCCTTAATAATTCAAATTTTTAGCGTACCTATCAAAACTCGTGGAGTAGCCAAGCAAACTGTTCTCAAACAGCATATAAGGAAGTTCTCCCGACATCTTCCATCTTGCCAAACAAAACATTCCCGAGAATTTCCTGGACAATTGAAAAATGGTACGCCTATTTTCATCGCGAGGGTCTAAACTTGGTTCCAGTATGCGGTTAAGAAGATTTCTCAAAACATGAACCTTGATCACTTGACAAGAAATTCGACCACCTCTTTGTCACGCCTCCATTCTAGCATCTTAAAAAGAAAACTGACATTACTACGACAAAAGATCTGGATACGAGCATAGCAAAGCTGATTTTTCCATGAAATAGACCGCACTCAAGGAAGGGTAATATCTAATTCGCTAGTCAATTATATGCGCATCCTAAAAGGTGCAGTTCGTGAAAAATGCAAAAGCTCGTCAACAGTTACGGGACCAAATGTTGGTCCCTTGTCCAGTCCCGACAAATCATGCCTGAAACAAATGTTTTTGTGTTTTATCCTAATATAAAACCCACAACCCACTCTGGCTGCAAGAGACGTGTTAATAAAGGTTTGATAAAGTCTAAAAGTAGTGTTATCGTCTACAATAGCTAATTCGAAAATTCTTAAATACCATTTTGGACTTCTATTCTTGCAAAACCAAATGCCAAAGACATTCTTCGGCTTCGAAGAAACAAATAGTGATCTGCTTAGAGAGCAAAGAAGAAGAAAGAAAACTTGTATAAGGTACAACGCCCAGACCCTTTATGATCAAAGCCGATTTGTTCAGTTTATGCTAAGTAATCTCACCTACTAGAGAAACTAAAATACCATTTTCCCCCCTTAATCCAGCAGCTACGGGATATTTCCATCATTTTTCCGTCATGAGCATCTTGCCTAGGATTCATCTTTACCTCATGTTTCCATGATGTATTTTAGTCGTTACCAAGAATTAACAAGAACTACATGCCATACTTTTTGCATCAGCTAGGCTTGAAATCCATTGAAGCCCCAAAATCCAATGACTTCTAAATGGGTTGGCACAATCAAATAGCTGACGTGCTAAAAGACGCCCACAAGAAGATAAAAGGTACGGCTACAATCAAGACGACAAAAGAATGCAATAAGCAACTATTTTTTGTAGCGTATCCTTTATTTGAACAAAAATATTTACCATTGCATTTAAGTATCATGATGTTGGACTATTTATCCAACACAGAGGAATGATGCAACCCACTGAGTTTGTAATTACACTTACTAATAGAAGAAACCTCAAAATCTTGTTTTACTTGAAGCAATAAGAAAATATGAATGATTTCTACCAGTAAAGCTCTAAAGAACAAAACATTAGAATCTCATTTCAACTAAGATTTTATTTATACTGCTTTTGTTTACACTAAATTATTGTTGGTATTATTATTATCTCTCTCTCTTTCTCTCTGCAACATTTGACAACAGATTACTTGGTCGCCTTTCTCTTTCCTTCTCTTAAAATGTGTTTCTTATATTTTGTTTTTACAAAAGCCTTTTGGTGAAACATTGGAAATGCATAGAAATTTTGGGACAAAACTAAACGGTCAAGACTACCCCTGATAGATGACCTGCGTGACCCCCACCCTCTGTATATAAACCCAAAGCAATACAGATTCCCCTGCAACATCACCCAGAATAACCACCCTCCGATTGGAACACTTTCTTCTCTCCCCGCAAACAACTTTCCTGTCTTAACTGAGGCTGTCACGACCCTAGGTCCAGGATCGTGCTCTTATTCCTAAATCAACTGGGTTTCAGATTCCTAAATCGATTGGGTTTTGGACATTCCCCAAAACTACTTAATCTTAACAAACATAATCTAATCAACTGGGTTTCAGATTCCTAAATTGACTGGGTTTTGGGCATTCCCAAAACTACTCAATCTTTTTTTAATTAAAAAATCTAAACAAACATAATATAATCATTTAGGATTAAATCCTTTATTGATTATATCATAGGCCTGACATTGCACCCTTCCTTTTGAAATCCTTGTCCTCAAGGATTAAGAGAGAATAAAGGAAAGTAATGCCGAATGTAGTCAGCTGTCTCCCATGTAGGATTACTATCTGGAGGTCCTAACCATGAAATGAGCAATTCCATTGATGGTGCATTATTGTGCTTCACTGTTCGACAGTCTAAGATAGCCACTGGTTCGACAATTGGTTGTCCATCTTCTGCGAGTAAAGGTACACCGGGGTAGACTTGACAATGTTGGCCCACGGCTTTCTTCAGTTGAGATACATGGAACACTGAATTTGGGATTGCGGCGGAAGAGCAAGTTTGTAGGCTACTTGTCCAATCTTTTGTAATATCATGAATGGACCATAATACCGGGGTTTTAGCTTGTGATCCCTTATGTGTGACAATGACAGTTGGTGATATAGTTGCACTCGTAAGTAAACAGAGTCACCTATTTGGAACTGGCATTCAGATCGCTTTTTATTAGCAAATTGTGTATGGCGTGCTTGACTCTCTTGTAAATGAAGCTTAATAACTTGTAGCTAATGAGCCCTGTCTTGCATATAGTTGTTAATATCAGAATCTTTGGTGGTGGAGAAATTGCTATAAGGGGGTTGTGATGGCGCATACCCGTATAGTGCCTCAAAAGGGGTCATGCGCAAGGAAGTGTGGTAATTAGTATTATACCACCATTCTGCAAGGGCTAGCCAAGAATGCCATTTCTTTGGTCGATCACCACAAGCACAACGCAAGTATTGTTCAAGGCATTGATTGACCCGTTCTATTTGTCCATCAGTCTGTGGGTGGTAGGAGCTACTATGATGTAGTTTTACCCCAAATAGTTGAAATAACTCTAACCAAAATTTACTCAGAAAGATAGGATCACGATCACTGGTGATTGTAGAAGGAAGCCCATGTAACTTGCCGATGCTTTCCATAAATGTTGCAGCTATATGCGGAGTGGTGTAAGGGTGTTTTAAGCCAATGAAATGGGCATATTTTGTGAATCTGTCAACAACTACGAGGATGGAGTCCTTACATTCACTAGTAGGCAATCCATCAATGAAATCCATAGAAATGTCTTGCCGTGCTTGTTGTGGAATTGCGAGCGGCTGAAGGAGACCTGGATTAGGCACCCTTTCACTCTTAAAGCGTTGGCATACATCACACTGCAATACCCATTCCTTTACCATGCGTTTGAGCGAAGGCCAATAAAAAAGTTGTTGAATTCATTATAGAGTGCCATGAACCCCTGAGTGCCCCCCTACACCAGAATCATGGAGTTGGCGAATAATATGAGACCTTAACTCCCCTTGCTCACCTATAAGAATCTTGCCTTTGAACTTTAGAAGTCCTCATTGAAAAATATAATCAGGATGTGAGGTAGGATCTATTGCTAATTGTGTCATGATGTCTTGTATCTTTGTATCTCCTTGATAATTGGTTAGTACTTCCTTGATCCATTGGGGTTGTAATACTGTTAATGATTGTACAGAAGATGATAAAGCCTCTTCTTCCCCAGGTTTTCGAGAAAGGGCATCTGCTGCCATGTTTGTATGCCCCTTCCTGAATTGAATCTCACAATCATACCCCATTAACTTGGTAAGCCATTTTTGTTGTAAACCTGTAGTCACATTTTGATCTAGCAAATATTTCAAGCTGTAATGATCCGTCTTAATGATGAAGTGATGCCCTAACAAATAGGGGCGCCATTTTTGTACTACCATGACTAAAGCAAGTAATTCCTTTTCATACGTTGATCTTCCTAAGTGCCTAAGCCCTAAGGCCTTGCTAAAGTAGGCAATTGGCCTCCCTTCTTGCATAAGTACTGCTCCCACCCCTTTACTACAAGCGTCGGTCTCAATAATGAATGGTTTATTAAAATTAGGGGTAGCTAACACAAGTGTAGAACTCATTACTTATTTCAATTGATCAAATGCAGCTTCACTATCAGGGTTCCAAGTAAAATTCCCTTTCTTAAGCATCTCTGTAAGGGGTTTGCTAATTTGGCCATAACCCTTAACAAATCTTCTATAATAACCTGTGAGTCCAAGAAATCCTCTTAACCCTTTTAAGGAGATGGGTCGAGGCCACTTCTTCATACATTCGACTTTGTCAAGATCAGCCTCTATTCCATGACCAAAAATAAAATGCCCTAAATACTCAATTCTAGAGTGAGCAAAGAAGCATTTACTTCTTTTAGCACATAAGGAGTTTTCATGTAACACCTTAAGGGTGGCTTGAAGATGTGCCACATGATCCTTCAAAGTCGGACTATACACCAAAATGTCATCGAAGAAAATAAGGACAAATTTTCGAAGGAATGGCTGGAAGATAGTATTCATGAGGGCTTGAAATGTTGCTGGAGCATTTGTTAACCCAAATGGCATAACCATAAACTCATAATATCCTTAGTGAGTGCAGAATGCTGTCTTGTAAATGTCATTTGTATGCACCCTAACTTGATGATAGCCTGATCGAAGGTCTAGTTTTGAAAACCAATGAGCTCCATGTAATTCATCTAGTAGTTCATCAATGATGGGAATAGGAAACTTATCTTTGATTGTTATCTCATTTAATCCATGATAATCTACACAAAATCGCCAAGAGCCATCGCGTTTCTTAACCAACAAGACAGGAAAAGCAAATAGGCTAGTACTGTGACGAATGAGCCCTTGATCTAGAATTTCCTTAACCATATATTCAATTTCGGCCTTTTGAACATAAGGGTATCGATATGGGCGACGATTCACCGGAGCACTATTAGGTTGGAGTGGAATGCAATGATCAAATGCCCGATGAGGAGGTAATTGAGATGGTATTTCAAAAACCTCTTGAAATTCATCTAAAACTTCTTGGACTACAAAAGGGAGTTGGTCCTCTTTGACATGATTGGAAGGTGTAGAAAGGTAGCCAAGCAAGCCACAAGGATTATTTGCTATCATCTTGCCAAAGCGGGTTGCCGTAAACATCTTCAAAGTGGGTTTGGTGCATTTTTCCCCTTGAAGCCAAAGTTGTTCTCCATGATCGGTAACCATTATCTGAGATAAATGAAAATCCATACTGATTAGATTATAAGCTGCCAATCCACGGGCACCGAGGACCATATCTTGCCCAATAATGTCAAGGACAAGAACTTCCATCTTGAAGGCATGCCCTTGAGTTGTGCACTGGAAATTACTTCACTTGTGATGACTATACATATCCTCTCCATTGGCAACTCCTATGACAAATGGTTCCGTCTCTTCCACTATATGACCTGTACGCCTTATTATGTCTGGGTGTATAAAATTGTGAGTACTACCTAAGTCGACTAAAATCGTGATAGGTGTCTTTTTACTCATCGCCCTCAACTAGATAGTACTAGGAGATGATCCCCCCAGGAGTGCATTAAGAGAAATAGATACCTAACCCATAGTGTCATCACCAGCTTTTATGGATTCATGGGAATTTGGGTTTGCTTCCTCCTCGTCTTCATCATCTCCAAGCATCATACATAATTGTTTGGGCCTACATTGATGCCCACGAGTATAATTCTCATCACAATTGAAGCACAATCCCTTAGCCCGGCGAGTTGAAATTTCTGCATAGGTCATTTTTCGTGTAGGAAGGGTCTGATGAGGATTTGGGTTAGGAACTTTTGAGACAAACTCTTGTTGTGGCAGATCCTTACTAGGTAACTCAGGAATGGCTTTAGAGGTGCCAAAACTGTGCTTATAGGTTGGGCGAGATGCTTTGTTCCTTCCCCCTATCACTATCTCTTATAGGCGAGCCAACTCAATAGCATGATCTAAATCTTGTGGGCAGAAGCTACGAATGGCACTCTTTAGGTCCTCTGTGAGACCTTCTAAAAAGGTTTCTTTAAAGTAGTCGTCAGATAAGCTTGGAACTGCTGCTAACATCCACAGTTTTAAAGCTTCAAATTGCTCCACATAGGCTTCTACTGATCCAGTCTGAGTCAACTTTTTAAGTTCTCCGATGACTTCACCCTGCTCTTGAGCCCGAAAGCGTCGACAAACCATACTTAAAAAGTTCGGCCATTGAAGAATATGATGGTTAACTTGGAAGGCTTGGAACTATCGCTCTACTCGTCCTTCTAAATGATGGGCTGCATATTCAACTTTTTGTTCCTCTCCCATGGGATTAAAGCGAAAAAATCTCTCACATTTAAGAATCCAACCCCATGGGCCGTCGCCATTGAATTTAGGAAAGTCAAAGCGAGGAAGAGGGGTAAGAGGGACCGAGTGGTGTCCTCTAGGAAGGTCACCAAAGGCACGTCGTTCCTTTCCATGTAGCGAAAGAACTTGATCTGTGCGAGAGGGGTTATGAGGAGATCCATGGTGCTATTGATCATTGATCTGGGAAACATTCTGGATAGCCATGTTTGCATGGCGTCCTTCAATCTAGAGGTGAAGACGTTGTGTAGCACTCCTTGTTGCAGAGGAACGATGGTGAGCCCCTTGTTCTCCAGGGAAAGGATTGCTAGCTTCACCCTTGCTAAATTGAATATCTTGGGATCGAGCTTGGTTAGATGTGTGCCAAGTACCAGCTGCCTTCCGAATAGCAAACGATTCGGGTGGTATATTGTCATCGCTACTAACATCCTCAATCATGGAAAATGAAGGATTTTCAGTTTGCTTGGTTTTCGCCTTTAGCGAGTCAGTAGGTGGTAAGCGTTCCAAAAGAAGAAATTGAAGGTTATCAAATTTGTTATCAAGGGTGGCAATAGTACCATGAATGTTGGTAATCTCGCCATGAATGGTGGTAATATCGCCACGAAGGGTGGAAATATTGGTGTCATACTTGACCAATCGACCCTCTAATGTCTACTTGTCGAGTTTGAGTGTCTCTGTCCAGGCTAGAAAACGATCCTCAAGGTCTTGAAGGGATTCTGTCATGGTTTGTTGGTGAGTTTTGACTGAAGTAGGTCCCCCCTCGACAAGCCAGGATGAAGGCTTTGATACCACTTGTCACGACCCTAGGTCCAGGATCGTGCTCTTAGAACCCAAGTAACACTAGTGAGAATAAAATACCAAACTATATTGAAACTCAAGCAAAATAACAACTTATAAGTAGAAAGCAATACGCAAATTATCAAGATTGAGAACCTAAAGCTTCCTCAATTATGAAGGCCAAGCCAAGGTTTCAATCTCTTCAATAAGTGTACTTTGTTCTTTCCCCTAACTCCTTATTTATAGCCTAATTCTTAGCCCAATATGATTAGGTTTTGGATTCCTAAATCAACTAAGTTTCAGATTCCTAAATCGATTGGGTTTTGGACATTCCCCAAAACTACTCAATCTTAACAAACATAATCTAATCAATTGGGTTTCAGATTCCTAAATTGACTGGGTTTTGGGCATTCCCAAAACTACTCAATCTTTTTTTAATTAAAACAATCTAAACAAACATAATATAATCATTTAGGATTAAATCCTTTATTGATTATATCATAGGCCTGATAGAGGCGAAGCACCAGGTTTCTCTACCAACGTGACAACAACAGCCCGATTTGATAGCATTCCACCAACTTTGATCATAGGGTAGCCATTACCTATATTGTGCTATTAATTCAAATTCTGTGGTATTCTTATTGGGTTACTATTAAAGTTTCCTGTTGGATCGAGCTACTGGATTTGATGTGGAATTAATGTTACGCGTGCGTTGTTGGATTAATTTTTGGAAGTATGGTGCTGGATTATTGCATATGCTGTTTGTTGGAATTGCTTTATACTATCTAACTGCTTAAACTGAAAAATTACAGTGAAAATTAAAGGTAACTGTGATGCCTTTAAAAAATTTATTGTGAGAAGACAAGCAATTGAATCTCATTGTTGATCTCATACCAAAAGATATTTATCTTGGTTGGTGAAATATCAAATATTGCATAGAAGTCAATATGATGCAAAATGAGATAGATGAGAATATCCACCAAATAAGAGAAAAGAGTTAAAAAAGGTCACTAAAAAATGGGTTTACATTCCAAAATCCAATAATGAATAATCTGGTCTTTAAGTTGGAGTACATTGAACCAAATGTTAAGCATGGAAGGATCCTTATTAATCCACTATTTCCGTTTGTTGCAAAAGATTGGGAAAGAATGGGACATGCTTGCTAGTATGATGCTACCTAATAATAACAATTAGATATAGTCCAAGCACATCAACAAAAGTTTTTAAAAGAATTGCTCATTGAAGACAAAGATGGGATTCCTGGTTTGGCACCTCCCAGGTTTAATTAATTATATTTTACATCTAAAGGCACAAAGTTAAGGCCCATTCCTAATCCTACTAGGTTACTGCCTTCCTAAAAATTAGACTCATTTCCAATAGTATTGGGTCCACATTTTTTGTCGTTGGATCTCTTTTGACCTAATCATCTTTAAACATTAAATATCTTTTCTTGACCTAAATCCTACTATATAATCCAAGGGGAATTCTCAAGAAAAGAAAAATTAAAGATTAATTAAGGTTTAAGCCTTTACTTTTTGGAATTACTCTTTTAAAATGATGAATGTTTGTTTATCATTTTGTGTTTGGATTGCTCAAAAAAAGTCGTGATCAGTTATCTTGTTCTATATCTCTTTGGATAGCCATAGAAGAATAGTGACATCCCTTTATTGATCTATATCTCTCTGGATTGCTTTAGAAGAGTGAAGGGATTTTTGAATTTTTGTATGTCTTTATATTATTCTATAAGAGTAGTGAATGTTATATGTTCTAATAGTAAATATTCATTGGTTTGTTCCAATTGAGTGGAGAATGTATTTCAATATTATGTTTATTGTTTCTTTTTTTTTTCAATAAAGTAAGGTTTTGCTATTTTAGTTTTCAAAGATTTGTTACTCTTTTCCTTTATCACCTTGGGCTAGTATCTGGGTGTTCTCTTTCTTGGGTTTATATGGTATGGAGATTTGGTAAGTTTGATATTAGTGTAATGCTAGAGATATAATAATGAGATTTGTTACGCTTGCCTTTCAAGTTTTATGTGGTGCTTAGAGAGAGAAGCAATGAATTCTTGGCATTTTGGGTTTGTAATTTTGGAATTGACATATCATTTCATGCTTAAATGGATTCAACTAATTGCCTTCTTTATCTACCTAGTATCTATAGCTATTGACTTCCTTTTCCATTTATAATTCTTTTATGTGGTATTCCACACTGTACAAGGACTGGACATCTCATTTTGTGCTCTTTTAATTATTTCTTCATTTTTTGCCTTAAATTTTGGCATTCTAATTACTATTGTTTTATAGAGATGAGCTTTTGCATGGTAGAAAGAACATCCAATAGTTACAATCAACTATAATTGCAAGTTGTTTAGGGTAAGCAATTGTTTAAACTAAAATAGTATTGTGGGTGCTTGAATCTGCAACATTAAAGGAATAGGATCCAAAACGTATTATATTGCATACTAGAACGTTGCATTTTCTTTTCCAAGTCGACTTTTTATTTACCAAACTATTATATGTTTTTCTTTTGTTTCATAAAATTCTCATAACAAATATACCATTTAACTTTTAAGTTTTACATAACTAATCTACTACTTTTGCAAGGATTCAATGCCCTGTAGTTATTATGAAATGAAGAGTAGAGAAAGAAGGAATTATATCTGTTACAATTACTTATACCCTAACTATTTGTTTGAAATAAATAACCATTTCTTCTCAAAGTTAGAGAAGAATAAGCTTTGAAAAAAAATGGTCTTGGAGTTATTTGACCAACCCAATATGTGTTATACAAAGAAATTTTTGATGATGACCAAACAAATATGTTTGAAATATATTTTGGAAATGTGAAAATAATTTGAAAATCTCTAGCAAAATCTCATGCAAAATATTAGACCTTCATGTGCCAAAAGCAAAGAAAATATTTGTGGTATAATCATAATATCTCAAGTCATGATACTATATGAACCCCAATAGATGCCGTATCAATAAGGCATAGTAACTTAGTAAGCTGGCCCCAAACGATAATACTCGTTCACAGAAACCCGTGCGAACAAAAAGCTGAAAAGCAGAGAGTCCAGCTATGAAAGCTTTTCCCCCACTACCCTCTTTTTCCTTGCTACGAAAGGAAATAAAATACAAGAGCTAAAAGCAGATAGTAAGGCTCGAGCCATCGACAAACAGTGGTTACAAACTGTCGGAACCACGGGATCCGATATCTTTAAGCTTGAAGTTTCTTTTGTTCAAAGCTTCACAACATAAGTGGAAATTATTAAAGTAAATAGCAATAATGAACTCGCTAGCTTAAAGAGCTTACACTATTTTTTTCCTACTTTTTGAACAATACATACAAATCTTCTTATCCTGATTTCGCCAACTATTTTGCAAAAATAATAACTATAATAATAAATGGATAATGGATCGATCCAATGACCATAAGCATGATGAATCAAAAAAACATCTCATCCTGCACCACAGAAAGAGAAAGAGGTGAATTTCCAACTCTACCCCTTCCACTCGTTACACTGTGCTGCGGGCCTCCTCTTCTGCGTCCTGGCCTCCAACGGGCAAGGAGTCTATACGGGTGGCACCATGCAGCTGTACTGCAGACATAGCGAACTGCCCACGGGGATCTCAGCCGTCGGACTGATCTCGATTCCTGTCAGATAATTGTGCTGCAAGTACAGTGTCTGTATGCCAGCAGCCAGTAGCCGCTCGACGATGCTACTCAATAGATCCATTCTGGGTTTACTTTATTCTGCACTCATAAAAATCATGCCCGGTTACTGAAATTGGCATTTTAGTTCTTGAGTTAGCTAATTCAATAGTAAATTAGTAAGAATTTCAATTGTGAAATTTAGATTTGCATATATAAGTTGAGTGTGTATATTAAAAGAATAAAAAGTGTTTCCAAGATCTTAATTATATTGGTTCAAACTTATTAAATGGAGGTTTCTTTTGCTTGCTTTCTGGAAACATACATGGATAGTGAGAGATAGAAAAATGATTGAAACTTTTTGTACCTACTTCGAAAACTGTCCCAAGGGTATTGATTTTTTCAGGAAATGACATGCAGTAAGTCAAGAATCTAAATCCCAGTCAATAAATTTATTCAAACTTTGAAATACTATATTCAAGTAAATCATTAAAATTTCATCCTCACTTTGATTTGTTGTAAATAACTTTAAGCGTAAAGATTGTTATGAAGACAAATATTTGGTTCATCGAGAATTTTTCATATGGTTAACTTTGATTATAAAGTTTTCAAAAAATCGTAATACCAAAAGTTTTAAAGTATTTCTTGATCTTTACCTGACAAGGTAAAACTTGTAAAATTCTTTTACCTAATCGAAGAATTAATTTCTACTTCAACTTAGTTAGGTGTGAACATGAGAAGGATATTAATGAAGAGAAACTTCAAGGAAGGGCAGTTGTCGTTTTTGACACTGCACGCGGGCCACCTCAATCACTTGTTCCACGCGTTATCGTCCACATAAATACACAAAATATAGGACAAATACTTTTAAGATATGTATCCTGCTTATGTGGGAAAATTAAGACCCTGAGATACCTTGCAGATTTGTTTAGAAATGGCGAACCCGTGTTTCTTCTTGTTTGTGGTTTTCGTCATAGGCCTTGCAGATGCTGATAAAGACTTCGCTGAATTACGGTGTGGACGCCATGGCCCTGCCATTCGACATCCCTTCCGGCTTAACACCCAGCCAGTTCACTGTGGCTTGCCTGGGTTTAATCTATCCTGCACACATAACCAGGACACGGTGCTCGAGCTGCCCAACTCAATGAAATTCATGGTCGATGCTATTGACTACAAAGCTAAGGTACTTACAGTACGATACTCAGAGCCTTGCCTCCAAGGACAGCTTCGCCGATTCAATTTGTCTACCTCGCCTTTCCAGATCGCAGAAAGATACACTGATGACTACATCCTATTCAATTGTTCCTCATCAGAAGAAACCCAATTTGAAATCTCTTGTCTTCGTAGCCCCAGCCACCAAGTTCGTGCTTTTCGTGCGGATAGTGACATCAGCGAGTATCCCATAGCATCTTGTAGAAAGATGTATGCTCTTTCATCAATTCCAATTGGAGTAATGAGTGGATATGACAAAAGTCTGCAATTGAATTGGTCCGTGACAGAAGGGTGCAGAGGCTGTCAAGTGAAAGGCGAAGAAATTAGATCGCAGAATGCTAGCAATGGATCGAAAAGTGAGTGCTTCTCCCGAGCAAAACCTGAAGGTATGGTCTTTCTCAGTTTGCAAGCAAAATTTATTGACCAGGCAAAGCTAGTTTACAAATGATACACGCTGCGGCCAATTTCCTGCATCCATTTCCACCCATTTATATGGCAAAATAAAATATTTGCTGTGCAGGAGTGTTCCTTTTTCCTGTGATTCATTCATCTAATCGGAAAAGGAAAAGAAAAATAAAAAGGAAGGAAGAATTAGATTCCAATTACTCCTTGTACTTTCTTTTAGTAAACAGAATCTCATTCTTTGAATAAATGACGTTATATAGTTTCTTCACCGGAGGACTTCAGCAAATTGTTTGAAAAATAAGTAATACCCATCAACGTACAGCTTTCTTCAAAGATTATATTGCATACCTTATTTTTCACATTGCATAACATGTTTGGACCTCGTAGACACCTGGAACTTGGATTTAACGTTTCAATTCACACTGCTCTACTATTAGTAAGGCAATTCCCCATAAATAATTATTTTTTCCTTTTAAGTATAATCAGAAGCTAATTTTGTCAATTTTTAGCAGATAAACTATGGAAGCTAAAGATTACTGGTGAGTCTTGCATTGCCATTTGAGTTTTTCATTATTGGGAGATGAAAGTTCTAAACTAGTAAAAGTTTAACATGCAGGTATTATCTTAGGTTCACTTATGTTAGTCTCCACAATTTTGGCTCTCTATTGTGTTTATAGCCACGATAAAGCAAAAAAGGAGACCGAAAACACAATCAAAACTTTTTTGGAGGATTATAAAAACTTCAAACCCACAAGATTCTCATATGCTGATATCAAAAGAATTACAAACCATTTTCTTGAGAAGTTGGGTGAAGGAGCATATGGAACAGTGTTTAAGGAAAAGCTTTCAAATGAAATTCAAGTTGCCGTGAAGATTTTGAACATATCCATGGAAAATGGAGAAGAATTCATAAATGAAGTGGGAACAATGGGTAGGATTCACCATGTTAATGTGGTTCGCTTGCTTGGTTTTTGTGCTGATGGATTTCGACGAGCTCTAGTTTATGAGTTTTTACCAAATTATTCACTTGAAAAGTTTATATCTTCATCAAAAACAAAAAATCATCTCCTTGGTTGGCAGAAGTTTCAAGATATTACTATTGGCATAGCAAAAGGGATTGATTATCTTCACCATGGGTGTGGCCAACAAATCCTCCATTTTGATATCAAACCTTATAACATTTTGTTAGATGAAAAATTCAATCCAAAAATTTCAGATTTTGGACTTGCCAAGTTGTGTTCAAAGGATCAGAGTGCAGTGTCTATGACCACAGCAAGGGGAACCATAGGTTACATTGCACCAGAGGTATTTTCTAGAAACTTTGGAAGTGTTTCTTACAAAGCAGATATTTATAGTTTTGGAATTTTATTGCTTGAAGTAGTTGGAGGTAGGAAAAATTTTGACATCTCTATTGAGAATACTAGTCAAGTTTATTTTCCAGAATGGATCTATAATTTTTTGGAACAACAAGAAGATCTACGAGTTTTTATTGAAGATGATGGAGAAGCTGAAATTGCAAATAAACTTGCCATTGTGGGGCTTTGGTGCATTCAATGGAACCCAATAGATCGTCCCTCCATGAAAGTTGTAATTCAAATGCTAGAAGGTGGGCAAAAATTAAGTATGCCTCCTAATCCATTTGCCACAACAAGTCCTGCACACATGAATGCACAAAGGATGCAAGGCATCAAAACCAAAAATTAGATGCTAAGGTAGAATAAAAGTAATGACCATGTGGGTTTGATTGTCATATTGTACTTAAGAGTTGGTGCAACCAATTAAAGTTTTCTTGTCTCTTTGCTTTATCTATCATGAAGCATCTTGTATGCTTAATTATGTCTAATGCTAATAAGTCTTTTTGGTTGAAGTCAATAGAAATGGATTTCATATGCAAATTTTTCCAAATACATTTTTGTAAGTTTTTCACTTATATATGAATCCTAAAAAAAATATTGATCTTGATATCTTTATGTTTGAGGTTTTTTGACAAAGTATTCTTCCATGCTTAGGATTTTTTTTATTTAATTTAATAGCAAAAAAATATCATTCATTGAGAAAATAATGAAATTTCAGTCATCTTGTTCAAGAAAGAACTCACGCACTTCTCCTACGAGAAAAAATGGTGAACTCTTGAAAGTTTTGTAATTTAAAAGCCAAAAATTTACACATTTCTCCTATAAAGGCAATGACAAAGTTCTCCTTGACCTTCATATGATAAAATTCTCCTAAACCTTTGCCTTAGATTGAGCTCTTCCCTAATGAAAATGCTATGGTCTATTGGTGTTCTTTTCTCAATATTTCCATCATAACTATAATTCTTATCTTTAAACTCTTCAACTATTATACCGATGGTGGAAAATCACAAAGACCCTAACTTCTCCAGGAAGTAGATGGCACCCTTGGAAAAATGATGCCTAGTTCATCAGTCAATTTTTTCCATATCTTCAAAGGTTGCAATTCTTCAATAATGGAAATACTAGTTTAACTCTTCCAAGTCCTACAAAAGCAAGTAATGATCATACGTTGTTCCACAGATATTGATTTTTCCACAGATAGACTATACCTAGTCAATTATATCCGTACCTTAAAATGTGCAATTGGTCAAGATGCAAATACTGTACTCACATCTTTTTATAATAAATCAACTGATAGTAAGCCATAAATATTGAAGTGGACCCGCTGATTGTACGGATAAAGCAAACCTCACAATAAGTTCCCACCGTCTTTCAATTTTTCATAAACTATTGATGTGGATCCACTAAGTTTATGGATAAAGCAATCCTCACAATTAATTCCCACCGTCCTTTCACTTTTTCATAAATTAATTGACGATGGACCCACTACTGTGCGAACAAAGTAAATCTCGCAATAATTTTCCGTTGGCCCTCTAAGGTGTGAATAAAGTATATTTCACAATAATTTTTTCCTATCTTTACACTTTTTCATGAAAAAGTAGCATCAAATTTGATTGAACAAAAATATTAGAGCAAGCCGATCCATTTTTTGAATCTTTATAAAACTATGATGAAATTTTAATCTGAGTTTCGCATATTATAAACAACTTTAAGCCTAAGACTTATTTTAAAGATTAATATTTTAATTTTAATTTTAATTTTTTTATAAAATTTACTTTGATTGTAAGATTTCAAAAAATTCATAATAAAAATAATTTAACATGTTTATTAATGTTTTAAGTTTGATTCTTGAATGTTACTGACATATTGACATAATGGAGAAAGAAGGTCAAAGCATAATTCTTAATTACAAGAACATATTATTTAAATAATTTAAGTGCTTTTATTACTTTACCTTTGAAATTCTAAATAGATGAAATGAAAATATTTAATGTCAAGAAAAATTTAATAAAAAAGGTTTGTCAATCTAGGTTTCTTTATAATTATGTTGATATACTGATTTCGCAATGCAATCCACTTGTACCAAAAAATATTTAGTAGATATTACAAAAATATATGATTACCTCATAAATTTTGCTATTTCTTTTATTTTTTAATTGAAAAAGATACCAAATTAATTGTAGCTGGCAATTAACAATCCAAATGTTAATTTACATTTGTAGGCTATATACTGAAGCGGGCCACTTTTTAACAATCCCTGATAACTCTATTTTTATAGAGTTATTTTAATTATTTTAGGATATAAATAATACAAGTTTTACAAGATAATATTTAAGTTTTTATATATTTATGTAAATTTGTGTTATTTATGTAGCAAACTCCAAAAGAGCGAAAAGAAGAAGAAAATGAAAGAAAAAGAAGTCAAAAGAAGAAAAGAGGAGGTAACGTGTAAAGTAACAAAAAGAGGAGGAAAAGGACAAAAAGGATAAAAAAAGAAATAAAGGAAAAGGGGCAAAAAGATAAATTACTAAGGGAGAATCTTAGGGCATGCGTCCCAAGATAGCATAAAAGGCAAAGGAACGTGAAAAAAATTGTGGGAAGAGGGCGCCGCACAAGAGAAGAAGAGAGAGAAGAGAGAGAAATGAGAAAAAAGAAGAAAAACCGTGTGTTGCCGCCGGAACCAAGCAAGGGAGAAAAAGCTAGAAAAGAAGGAGAAAACCAAGGAAGAAAAAGAGAAATAGGGGCGCGAAAGCTTCCCTCTACTTCTTATCATTCTTGAATTGTAGGAATTCTGTAAAGAATTCTTAAAGAGAAGATAGTGTGGTAACAACTTTTATGTTCTTTTTATTTAAGATGTTTTGCTTAATTTTTACTATTACTTTGGTTTGTTATTTCAGTATGTTCTAAACTTCTTTTGTTAGAGCGAAGATGTAGCCTAACTATGATAATGTGAATTTTATAAGTTTTTATTTTTTGCAAGATATTTTATTTATGTGAGTTATATATTATTATGCTTAATGCTTATAAGTAATTGGCCACCATTTGAATGATTTGATGTGCATGTTTGAGACTGAGAGGTAATAATATGCAATTGCTTCTTATAATATATAACCATGAATTAAATGTGGATAGACATATACCATGTTGTTTGTATGGCTTTTGGTGATAAGATAATCGAAAGATTTATTGTAAACCAAGAATGTTCACAGATCCTAATGCATTTGGTTTGTTTCAATTCATGTATAGAAATATAATGAATTAATGAACTAAATAGGTTTGCTATACCTAGACATAGGATAGTAAATAAATTAGGAAATTCCGCCATCACATAGGTAATATCATTCTTGCAGGCATAAACTATAAAAATTCATATCTAGTAGTTATGGTGAAATCGGAAGCTCTAACATGTTTCTCATCTTGATTGTTCTTACTTGGATTTGATTTTAATTAGTATTGAGTTTTCATTTTAGAAATTTTAAATTTTAATTCATCATCAACAGTATTTTGATTAGCTAGATAAATTTTAGGATTAATTCAACATTAGTACTTAATTAGTTTAGTATTCACCAATCTTCGTGGGACGATACTTTTCTTATCATTATATTACTTGTTCGACATGTTCACTTGCATTTAGAATTCACCAAACAAGTTTTTGGCACCATTGCCGGGGCTTGGTTGTTTTATTGCTAATTAATATTAATACCGAATAATTCTAAGTTTAATCTAGTTTTTATTTTCTTAAAAAAAAATCAATTTTTTTTGTTTTGTTAGATTTTATTTTTCTTTTGCTTTATTATTGTTATTTTTCCTTTTAAAAAAAATTATTTTTTTTAGTTGCTACTTTTCATGAGTGTTATAGACATGCATGACCCGTAGGCAAAGAAGGGAGGTATGACTGTTCAAAGAAATGATAATAATGAATTGATTCCACCTAGGACAGTTACTGGATGGCGTGTGTGTATAGATTATAGAAAACTAAATGATGCCACTAGAAAAGATCATTTCCCTTTACCATTTATTGATCAAATGTTAGAAAGACTTGCCGGACACGAATTTTATTGCTTTCTTGATGGGTATTCAGGGTATAATCAAATTCACATTGCACCAGAAGATCAAGAGAAAACCACTTTCACTTATCCTTATGGTACCTTTGCTTTTAGATAATGCCCTTTGGTCTTTGTAATGCACCAGCCACTTTTCAGAGATGCATGATGGCCATTTTTTCTGATATGGTTGAAAAATTCATTGAGATTTTCATGGATGCTTTTTCTATATTTGGTTCATCATTTAACATTTGTTTAAATAATTTAGCAAGGGTCTTACAAAGGTGTGAGGAGACTAACCTTGTTTTGAATTGGGAGAAGTGTCATTTTATGGTGCAGGAAGGAATAGTGCTTGGGCATAAGATATCTAAAAAAAGATTAGAGGTTGATCGAGCTAAAGTGGAGGTCATTGCAAAACTGCCCCCACCAATATCAGTGAAACTTGTTAGAGGCTTTTTGGGGCATGCAGGATTCTATAGGCGGTTCATAAAAGATTTTTCTAAAATTGCTTAGACCCCTTTCAAATTTATTGGTTAAAGATGTGAAATATAACTTTTCTGATGAATGCTTGCATGCTTAACTAATGTGTGATGCTAGTGATTTTGCAGTAGGAGCTGCGTTGGGACAACGGAAGAATGGAGTTTTTCAGACCATCTACTATGCTAGTCGAACTTTGTCAGGTGCACAATTGAATTATTCAACAACAGAAAAAGAACTTTTGGCTGTAGTATTTGCTTTTGATAAATTTCATTCTTATCTAATTGGTTCCAAAGTTATTGTTTATTCTGACCATTCTGCTCTCAAGCATCTGCTTGAAAAGAAAGAATCAAAACCTAGGTTAATCAAGTGGATGCTATTGCTACAAGAGTTTGATTTGGAGATCAAAGATAAGAAGGGGACCGAAAATCTAGTTGTAGATCATTTGTCCAGAATTCCCAATCTAAAGGAAGAAGATCAACCGATTCTGGAAGAATTTCCCGATGAAAACATTTTTGCACTCCAATCCATCCAAATTCCCTAGTATGCTGATTTTGTCAATTATTTGGTAAGTAATGTTCTTCCTCCTGAAATGTCATATCAACAAAGAAAAAAATTATTTTCTGACCTCAAACATTATTTTTGGGAAGAGCCTTTCTTGTTTAAAGTATGTGTAGACCAGGTTATAAGGAGATGTGTTCCTGAGGAAGAGATGGCCAGTATACTACACCATTGTCATGCTAGAGAGGCTGGTGGTCATTTTGGTGCCACCAGAACTACAGCTAAGGTTTTACAATCTGGATTTTATTGGCCCACACTTTTTAGAGATGCATATTTATATGTAGTTGCATGTGATCAATGTCAAAGAACTGAGAATATTTCTAGGAAACAAGAGATGCCTCTAAACAATGTTGTTGTGTGTGAGTTATTTGATGTTTGGGGTATTGACTTCATGGGACCTTTTCCACCTTCTTATGGAAATATGTATATTTTGGTGGCTGTTGAGTATGTGTTTAAGTGGGTAGAAGCAGTAGCATTGCCTATAAATGATGCTAAGGTTGTGGTTAAATTCTTAAAGAAAAATATTTTTACCCGCTTTGGCACTCCTAGGGCAATCATAAGTGATAGAGGGACCCATTTTTGCAACAAACAATTTGAAGCACTTTTGGGTAAGTATGGGGTTACCCATAAGATTGCTACCCCTTATCACCCTTAGACTAGTGGTCAAGTTGAGATATTAAATAGGGAAATTAAGAGAATTTTGGAAAAAACTGTGAATGCCTCAAGGAAAGATTGGGCAATGAAACTTGATGATGCACTTTGGGCCTATAGAACAGCATTCAAAACACCAATTGGAATGTCTCCTTTTAGGCTAGTGTTTGGGAAGGCTTTTCATCTACCAGTAGAATTAGAGCATAAAGCGTATTGGGCTTTGAAATTTTTGAACTTTGATATGCAGTCTGCAGGTGAAACTCGATTGTTGCAGCTGAATGAATTGCAAGAATTACGAGATGAAGCCTACGAAAATGCCAAAATATACAAAGAGTGGACAAAAAGATGGCATGACAAACACATATTAAGAAGAGAGTTTGTGGTTGGCCAAAAGGTATTACTTTATCACTATCGTCTTAAATTATTTCCAGGTAAATTGCGGTCTCGATGGTGTGGCCTTTTCATAGTCACTAAGGTATTCCCATATGGAGCAATAGAAGTTGCAAATGACACCCAAGGCACGTTTAAGGTGAATGGTCAGCGTTTGAAGCCTTACTTTGAGGGAGTCAATATGCAGAAGACTACCATTGATCTTCTTCCTCCTTGAGTAGTAACATTGAAGATAGTTTGGCTGAAAACTATAAAGCAAACGCTTTTTGGGAGGCAACCCAAGTATTTTGTTAACAGTTTGGTTAGAAGGCTATCACCATATGCTCATCACAGCTCTATTTTTACAACCTGCAATCAAGGGAGTTTTCTTATTCCTTCTTTATTATTGATTTCTTTTGTTTTTACATTGAGGACAATGCTTCATTCAAGTTTGAGGGTAGGGAAAGAACCTTTGTGCTAAATTTGATTGAAATTTTTTTTATGTCATGATTACATCCCATGTTGTGAATTCTTGGTGATTCTTTGGAAGATATAGATTTTGTTCAAACCTGCAATTGTGGTGTGAGTTAAGTGTGATTTTGATTATGTTGATCCACCTATTAAGCACTAAAAGTCCTTCATTTTTGAAATTGTGTGTATCTCTAGAGAACATTCATGTGAAGTATGTGATTTTCTTAGATCTCACCTGAATCTTAGAATTTGTTTGATTTTCTCTTGAGGCGAAATCCTAAGCTGTATCTAATTGAGAAAATGATTTAGGCCATTCTTTGGATCGTTTGAGCCTTTCAAGCCAACCCTATTTATTTATCACCAGTCACCCCGCTGAGCCTTGATTCTTATCCATTTTTTTTTAATGACACCCATATATATATAGCCATAAGCCTTGAACAACTTATCTTATTGTCCCACGCCCATGAACATGTTAACTTGTAGGATGGAAGTTTGTTTGAGATGAATAAAGGTTGAAAGGAAGATGGAGCATGGGAAGAAATTGATTACAATGATTAAGTGGGGCATAGTATTTCATTTCTACAAAAAAAAAAAAAAAAAAAAAGAAAAGAAAGGAAGTACAACATTTGCCCAAGAATGGAATCCTCTTATCATTCCTTATCATATTTAAGCCATTCAATGTTTTGAGTTAAAGCCATTAAGCATAGTAATTGAAATGATTGGCAAGATAAGAGTATAGTGATTACATGTCAAGTACTTTTACTTGTTTTATTGATGCAAGCATGATTGTGGCTTTGTGAGTGTTAGAATCCAAGTGAAATCAAGCATTTTTAGATGGAAAAGAATAAGAAAAGTGATGGTAGAAAGTGACAAGAGTTTTTGATGAGATCCTAGAAAGTAATGTGCTCATGGGTGAATTAAGCCTAAATGACTTTCATCTTACCCCTAGCCCAGCCTTACATTACAAGCTTATAAAAGTCCTATTGATTTTTGATTAGATGATTGGCTTACATTAGTGGAGAGAGGAATGAAAAGTAAACATATGAGGTTTGGTTAAAGATTTTGAGAGATTGCATATTAATGTGAATATATTTGGAGTGCATATAGTTGAAAAGATAAGGACTCACACACACACGTGGTCAACATAGTTAAAAGTCTATTTTATCTTATAAAACAATTGTGGTGTTTGGATGAAACTTATATTTTTCTTTTAATTGTTGAGTTTGAGCAATTATGAGAAAATTTCATGATGGGGTTTTGTCTAAAACATATGTTGTTTATTACTTTTGCTAGAGGACTAGCAAAATGTTAAGCTTAGGGGTTTTGATAACTCTATTTTTATACAGTTATTTTACCTATTTTATGCAATAAATAACTTTAATAATTGTGAGAAAACATTTGAACTCCTCTTTATTTACCTAAATTTATCTTGTTTATGTAGCACAAGGAGGTAAGGAGAAAAGGGATGAACATGGAGAGCTTGATGCTTATTGTGTGCCAAAATCGTAATATCAAGATCAAGAGAGTCAAGATGGGCTTGGGCTTTAAATGATTGTTATTAGATTTTATTGTTATTGGGTTTTCTAAATAATTAGAAAACCTAATCATATTAAGAGTTCAAAGCCTAATTAAATTAGGAGTTTAAAACCTAATTAAATTAAGAGTTCAAAACCCAAGTGTTTTAGATTTCTAAAACCCAGTTCTACTAGGATAGGAGATAGGTCTAAACCTAAACCCTATTTAAGAGAAGAGAAGAGGCAAAAGAAGGGAGAGGAGGAAATTGAGCACAACTCAAGAGAAAGGCCAAGAATTTCAAGGTTTTCTTAAAGAGAAGACAAAAAGGGTGACAGACTTCTTGTTCTTGGATTCAAGATGCCTTCTTTATTTCTTATTATTGTTCTTCCTCATTATTTCTTTATGCTTTAGTTTACTTTTGTTAGAGCTACGATGTAACCTAATTATTATGGTATGAATCTTATGATTATTATGTTTTGCAAGATATTTTGTTTATGTGAAGTTACATATTACTATGTTTAATGCTTTTAAGTGATTATCTACCATTTGAATGATATGATTTGCATGTTTGAGACCGACAGGAGATGATATGCAATTGCTTCATGTAATATGTAACCATAAATTAGATATGGATAGACATATATCATATTGTTTGTGTGGCTTTCGGTATAAACTGGGAATGTTCATAGATCCTAATGCATTTGGTTTGTTTTAATTCACATATAGAGATATAGTGAATTAATGAACTAAGTAGGTTTGCTATACCTAGACATAGGATAGTAAATAAATTAGGAAGTTCTGCTATCACATAGATATTATCCCTCTTGCAAGCATAAATAATCAATATTAATACCTAGTAATTATGGTGAAATCATATGCTCTAACATATTTCTTGTATTTAGTTTTCTTAGATTTAGTTAGTTAATCTATCATCTATCAATTTGATTTGCTAGATAAATTCGAGGAGTTGTTCACTATTAGTAATTAATTGGTTTAGTAATCACCAATCTTTGTGGGACGATATTTTTTTTATCATTATATTACTTGTTCGACATGTTCACTTGCATTTAGATTTCACCAAACATACATTGACCCAAATGTTAAGCGTGGAAGGATCCTTATGAACCCACCATTTCTATTTGTTGCAAAAGTTTGGGAAAGAATAGGATATGCTTGCTGGTATGATGTTGCCTAATAACAACAATAAGATATAGTCCAAGTACATCAACAAAAGTTTTTAAAAGAATTGCTCATTGAAGACAAAGATGGGATTCTTGGTTTGGCACCTCCTAGGTTTAATTAACTATATTTTACATTTGAAGGCACAAAGTTAAGGACATTCCTAATCCTATTAAGTTACTACCTTCCTAAAAATAAGATTCATTTCCAATAGTATCGGGTCCACATTTTTTGTCGTTGGATCTCTTTTGACCTAATCATCTTTAAGCATTAAATCTCTTTTCTTGACCTAAATCCTACTATATAATCCAAGGAGAATTCTCAAAAAAAGAAAAATTAAAGATTGATTAAGGTTTAGGTCTTTACTCTTTGGAATTACTCTTTTAAAATGGTGAATGTTTGTTTATCATTTTATGTTTAAATTGCTCGAAAAGAGTTGTGAATAGTTATCTTGTTCTATATCTCTTTGGATAGCCATAGAAGAGTAATGACATCCCTTTATTGATCTATATCTCTTTGGATTGCTTTAGAAGAGTGAAGGGATTTTTGAATTTTTGTATGTCTTTATATTATTCTAGAAGAGTAGTGAATGTTATATGTTCTAACGTAAACATTCATTGGTTTATTCCAATTAAGTGGAGAATGCATTTCAATATTATGTTTATTGTTTTTTTTTTCAATAAAGTAAGGTTTTGCTATTTTAGTTTTCAAAGATTTGTTACTCTTTTCCTTTATCACCTTAGGCTAGTATCTGGGTGTTCTCTTTCTTTGGGTTTATATGGTATGGAGATTTGGTAAGTTTGATATTAGTGTAATGCTAGAAATATACTAATGAGATTTGTTACGCTTGCCTTTCATATTTTATGTGGTGCTTAGAAAGAAAAACAATGAATTCTTGGCATTTTGGGTTTGTAATTTTGGAATTAATGTATCATTTCATGCTTAAATGGGTTCAACTAATTGCCTTTCTTTATCTAGCTAGTATCTAGAGCTATTGAGTTCCTTTTCCATTTATAATTCTTTTATGTGATATTCCACACTGTACAAGGATTGGACATCTCATTTTTTGCTCTTTTAATTATTTCTTCGTTTTTTGCCTTAAATTTGGTATTTTAAATACTATTGTTTTATAGAGATGAGCTTTTGCATGGCAGAAAGGAACATCCAATGGTTACAATCAACTATAATCACAATTTGTTGAGGGTAAGCAATTGTTTAAACTAAAATAGTATTGTGGGTGCTTGAATATGCAACATTAAAGGAGTATAATTTATGGGGATGCTCCCTCATATTTGCCTCTAAGCATCGTTGATATGGTTTCTTCATAAAAAAGCATTGGTATTGCTAAAGGCTTTAAGGTTAACTTTAGTGATGGCCATTTTTGAGTAGAGATTGCACTTTTAGTTTTTTTTTTTTTTTTTTTTTTTTTTTTTTTTTTTTTTTTTTGTCTTTGTAGCACCAAAATTCTTCAAAACTCCTATGGAATTAAACATCATTATGTGCTTTTAGTGCTAATGCTTATATTATGATTATGCTTAATATTTTGCTAGAGCTTAATATGCATTGATGCTTTTCTAATTCATGTATTCTCTTTCACACCAAAAAAAAAAAAAAAAAAACACCGAGGATTGTTTGGCAAGTCTATTTAATCTTTTGGTAGTAACTAGTTAGAGATCTTAAGAATATGCCTTGATGATATTTTATTTTTCTTTTAGGACTTTGGAGTACTTTTTACAAACTTAGGATTTAATATTATTTTTGGTAGCTAGAAGACTTTGCCTTAGTGTGCCAAAAAAAAAAAAAACACTTTTCCTTAATATTTATGGTCTTTGTTTTGCATTGGAAGTCGGGTTTGACTAAGTTAGGTGGTGACTTTAAAGTCCATTTTCACGACTGTCAAGGAGATTTTTCTTTTATGTAACTCAAATTAATTTTCAACAATTCACTCCCTTCTTATGGTTCCTAAACTTGGAATTAAAGTTAAAATTTTTATTCTTTGATTTTCAATTGGTTAAACTTAACTGTGACAAAACTTTGAAAAGTCTTGAACACCAATAATCTTGATGAGCTTGATGAAGTGAAGATTAAAGCATTATCCTTGCATTTAAAATAGTTTCCTTACAAGATTATATGGTGCTATTTTCCATTGTCTAAGCTTTTTGGACATTTGGTGATTGTTCTACAACAACCTTCATTTCTTATGTTTTGTGCTTTTGAAGAGGAAATTACCTTCTCCTTGATTTCAAGGTGAGCTTGTGCTAGTAGATGATAATGGTACCATTCCAACATACCTAACATTGGAAATGTTGCTATGAAAATGGACTGAAAGCTTGGACACCACTCCTACATGGCTTGATGAAAATGCATCTAGATTATCCCAAAACAATGATTCAAAAGCTCAATATAAAGTTGGTGTTTTATCAAATAGTGAGGTAGAGGAAATTACATCTCTCAAGGGCTAGCAAGTAAGAGTGGTCTCTACAATTGGAAGAGTTGTCAACAATAACTCGTCCAGTTCTAAGACAAAGAAAAATTCAAATTAGATTGCTACTATAAGTTATGACATTGAGCATGTATCTTCAGGAAACACTAGCTTAAAATAGATGCATGTTGATAGTGAGAGAAAAAGTGATGCTATTGCTTAAGTGGTATCAAAGGTGCCAAACACAAAAGGTGAATTCAAGGCAATGGTGGTTGATGCTTGTATTCTAACATTTGGAGATGATGAGTTTGAAAATGAATAAACTAGACTGAATTATTAATTAAAATTAAGATACCTTATACATAAAAGTGGTGTGCAAGTTGTAAGGGAGCCAATTGTTTGTAAGATGTTCTTGTTGATCCTTTCATTTTCTTGGTAATGAGACTTTTGGGATGATATATTGAGTTCTAAAATAAAACAATTTTGGTGATGAGAATAACTATAGTTTATGGTAATTTATTGAATTATTTTCCCTAATTTCAATAAACAAAACTATTAGATGTTGGTATTGATAGACAAATTGGGTGATACAGTCGTGTGCTTTCTTGGTTATGCATCAAAATATTTGAATGAAACTCTAACATAGTTTCATGAATTGTTTGAATTTAGTAAATATGTGAATTGATTTTGGTTTTTCGAATAAGAAATTAAAGCCATTTTCATTAAATGAGTTAAACTTGTAAAGTATTATGAGTCAAATGAGCTTGTTAAATTCATAAAAGATAGTATGAGATTATTTGGTCATCAAATGATTGAATCTTACACAAGTTTTTTAAGTGTGAGATACATAATAAATTGTATGGATTCATAACATTATGTTTAATAGATACAAACATATACAAACCAAGATATTGTAATTTGAAATCTTTCACTTAAATATTGAGATATATTCACTAAGTTCAAGTAGTATTTTATTATGATAATAAAAGAACATAAAAGTATACTTTTCTAACACTCACATAATTGATTATTAAAGGTAAATAAGGAAGTGAGTTGTTTAGTATAGCAATATAAGAACTATATTTGCACTTAAAAAAAGTGAGTTACTTACTTGACTTCTCAAATCTAAATGATGAGCTAGTTTGATTGGAATCCTCTTTGGCTTCAATAATTGGGCTTTCCAGTGATTGTAAAGAAGGTTTCAGAGGCATTTGTAAGCTTTGAATATCTCCTTCAAGCATGTCTATGACTTTGTTCATTGGAGGACGCTCAGTAGGCTTCATTTGAATGCACCAAAATGCCACTATGACCATCTTCTTAACAATTTTCTTTTCCTCTTCATCAAGTTCTTCCATTCCTATGTTCTTTTCTTGGTGCAATTGGTCATAAATCCAAGTTGGGAAGTAAATTTGGCTTGAATGTTCAGCAAAGGCATTCACATTCTTTCTTCTACTTGCCATTTCCATTAATAAATTTCCAAAGCTATAAACATCAGCTTTATATGAGATGCCTCCAATGTTTTTATAAAATAACTCAGGAGCCATATATCCAAGGGTTCCTCTTGCTGCAGTTAAAGAAACAATGCTATTCTCCACTGGAAATAGTTTTGCCAAACCAAAATTAGAAACCTTGGGTGTGAAATTCTCATCAAGAAGAATGTTGTGAGGCTTGATATCAAAATGCAAAATTTGCATGTCACATCCTCGATGTAGATAGTCAATCCCATGAGCAACTCCTAGAGCAATATCATATATTATTTTATAGCTTAAGAAAATGCTTCTTTCTGGTGAAAAAATGTGCTTATTCAATGACCCGTTTAGCATGAATTCATATATTAGAGCTCGTTTTGACCCTTTAACACAAAAACCAATGAGTTGTACTATATTAACATGATGTATCCTTCCCACTGTTGCAACTTCATTTATCAAATCCTGTCCATTACCTTTAGACTTGCCCAACATCTTTACTGTTATAGGATGCCCACTTCGTAATGTTCCTTTGTAGACAGTACCATAGCCTCCTTCACCTAATTTTTCTATGAAATTTTTAGTCATCTTCTTAATTTCTGAGTAAGAGTACCGAATTGGCATAAGATTGTTGTGAGTTTGAAGATATTCTTCAATGGTGTCATACATAGATTGATGTCTCCTACACCATTTGTATATCAAGAACGCTATGATCAATAGAGTCCCCAAAATCATTAATAGCCCATGGTACATTCCTAGGTAAGAGAATCCAAAAACAATTAGACAAAGATAAATCTATTTTTTATTGCTCTAGAACTTTATTTATAGTTAGAAAATAGCTATATTATAATAAAATAGATATTTAACATAATAAAAGGATATCAAATCAGAGAGACAATTTCTTACCAATTATGTCTAAAGAACCTTGAAAGAAATCTGAATAGAAAATAAGAACTTAATTAGTAAGTAATCATAAATTAAATAATTTTTTCAACTTTGCATAAAGGAACTCGTAATGCTTTTTATTTATGTTTATGGGATTTAAATTGGGTTAGTTGGATTTTCTTCATTCTCATTGTGCTTTGGCTAACCTATGGTTGGGATAAATATTTTGTCTATTAAGATTGGTAAAGAAGATTTTGATTAATTAAATAGAAGTATTAATTACCAATATTTTGATTTGCCTATGCAAAGTATTGATTACTAAATGTTTTGTAATTATTTGAACCAATGTGACACAAAAAAATAAATTACTTTTATTTATAGGAAAAGGTAATTTCTTAAAAAAATTGACACTATTCAACTTCTTAAGTTAATTTCCTAGAAGTTCTTGACTCGTTACCTAGAAATAAACGTCCAAAAGGTATTCAAATATCAACATTCTTGACTCGTTACATGTAATAGAAACACCACAACTATAACGATTTCCCTTATCGAAGTAGCAGATCCGATTGTAATAGTCATGACTAACTCCCGACCATGAAAGCTCAAAACCATATTCCAATTCGTCGCGGAAGTCTGAACAGGAAATATTTGGTCCAACATTTCCTGGCCAAGATGTGAGAGACATTCCCTCTACTTAGCAAAAGTCCTGTACTTCACTTACATTCATTTTGCCAACTCGAACATATCTGTACCTTTTGGAATGGGAGAAGGAAGAGCTGGACGAATTTCCTCCATCATCAAAGCAAGCAAGAATGTCGTAGTACAATGGAGAATTCACCGGCTTTTCACAGATCCAGAAAACCACAATCTTTGACGGTAAGAAATCACTCCCTGACCCATTTTCCCTTGGTCCATATGCGGAATAAGGATAATAATACTCATTCCCATAACTGAAATTTTGCTGGTTTGGAAAATAACGAGTGTCGAGGGAATAGTTGTTTGTATGAAAACCTGAGTCCAGCACTCGGATTGTGCGGTTATTGTAATTGATTTGCCGTACATAGTATTTTACACCATAGAAGTACAACAATGTATGGTTGCTCTCACACCGAAGTGTGTACCTTGGGATTCCGCAGCTTTTTGGATCGTCTTTCAGTCGAAAGGGATAGCTTATGTTACGGATGTCACCGCAGGAAGAAGGAGTACAGTGATGATGAGGCTTGGCACTGCAGATTTCATGAAGTAGTACTAGAACAAACAGGGCCGTGAGTTTAGCAGAGAAGGAAAGGCCTCTTGCCATTGAGAGAGAGAGAGAGAAAACAGAGGTTTCTTTTGTTTTTTGGTTTTGCTTTTTGGAAGTATGAATATAGAGGTGAAAAATAAATAGATGCCATTGGAATGATATTAAACGTGTGGAGGGAAATGATGCAGAGAAACTTCAAGGAGCTGCAGTTTGCGTATTTGACCCTGCATCCTTGCCATCTCAATCATTTGCATGTTACCGTACGCCTTATACCTTTCACAACTCAGAGAGGGTTGACTGAATTACATATTCCATATTCCATGATGAACCCAAAATGGGTTGACTGAATTACGGTGTGGAGGACTTGGACCAGAAGATCGATTCCCCTTCCAACTTGCCTGAGTCCTGTACCGACATCCATCACTCGGTGTTGGAGCTGTCCCTCTCTGTGAAATTGCTTTTTAAAGAGATTGGCTACCAAACTAAGATAATTGAAGGACAATGCCCAAAGCCTTGCCTCCATGGACCCCTTCACTCAACTTGTCAACCTTGTCTTTTCAATAAGTTGATGCTCTATTTTCTAAAAAAATATTTTAAAAATTTTAAAAATTTTAAAAATTAATTTGTAACTTGAATTTTAAATTTCTAATGTAAGATTAGGTCTTACAATCTTCTTTAATATCTCTTCAGGTTTTGAAAATTTACTTAACTATGACACTATGTCTAATTATAAAAACCTAGGAGTGATATATGAACATAAAAAAAATATCCTTTTAACTTTAAAACATGTAGTAAAATATATATACTCACACATTTATTTATCCATACAAAATGCATATCTAATACTCAATTTGAGTTCGGCACGACTCTTCCAATTAGTGCGCTAGAAATCAACTTTGCCGGTGGAGGAAAATGATGTTGGCACCAAAAGACAAAAACTTAAATATGTGGAGGGAAATTTAAAACTTTGGCGTGCCGTGTGGGAAGAGTTGGAAAAAGACATACTAGGCACGCCGTTGGTAGGACATCCCCTAACCCTTCTTTATTGGATGCCATATGTTTTGTTGAAAAAGTAAACCGCGTCAGTCATTAGTCAAATTTGTACACATGTCCTAAACCTCTCTTTATTGGATTCCGTATGTTTTGTGCTTTCCCAGCAGTGTCATCCATCTCAATCACGTCACAAGGATACCAACTTTTACTAAGAGTAGACAGCACCCTAAGAAACTTTATGACCGCACCTAAGACAGAGGATGCCTGATTCATTTGTCAAATGATGAATTAATTGATCGTCGGCTCACTAGAATAAAGTGTATCACTATAGTTTTTAATTTTTTTCTCCCCTTTTTTCATGAAAGGGTATCCTTCAATTTTTTTTTTACCTAGAATTAATGCTTGAAGCATTTTACTTTGTTAAGACTGTTGCTATTTATTGTTAGGCTTGAGCCATTGTTATTATATAGTTGTTGTGCCTAAGCCCATTTGCTGTAGCTTGAGTATAAATCAATGTGTTCTTAGTCCTTCCTTTTGTATGAGAGACTTGTTTTTGTTTCCTTTTTTAGTTTAACATGATAGAAAGCCTCCGGAGGCAAATTCATGTTTTCAAAAATGTATTCACAAAAAGCCTTGGAATGAAGTCCAAATCCTGACAAGTTGAAGAACAAAGGGGTTGATCTCTCACTTATCTGACGCTCTAAACTCCGGAGGCAAATACATATTTTCAAAAACAATAATCATTTTGAACCAATATGATTAAGTAAGGCCTTGGAAAAGGCCTTCTCATGTTCTCACCTTTCAAGGGTAAATGGAGATCAAAGCAATACAAATGCATTGTTTTAAACTAAAATCCAATTGCCCTGATATAGTTGCCACACCTCCGAAGACTAGCAAAGACAAAAGCACAAGCCCTATTCTTATGTCCTTAAGAAATCAAATTTTTAGCGTGTCCATCAAATCTCGTGTACTAGCAAATCAAATTGTTCTCAAACAGCTTATTAGGAAGTTCTTCTGATATCTTTCATCAAAACTGGACCATACATTCCTGAGAATTTCCTGGACAATCCAGAAATTACTTTCTTCCATTGTCTAATCCCTAAAGTTCATGCTTGAAACATTTTTTACTTTGTTAAGAGTGCTAATATTTATTGTTGGGCTTGGGTCATTGTTATTGTAGAGTTTTTGGGCTGGGCCTATTTGGCGTAGTTTGAGTATGTATTAGTTTGTTCTTATTCCTTCCATATTGTCCGGGAGACTAGTTTTTGTATCCTCTTTCAGTTGAATGTGATTGAAGGCTTTCGGAGGCAATTACGTGTTTTCAAAAGTGTATTGATAGAAAGCCTTGGAATTAAGCCCAAATCCTGACAAGCTGAAGAACGGGGGAGTTGTTCTCACTTATCTGACACTCTAAACACCTGACGCAAATGCATGTTTTCAAAAACAGTAATCATTTTGAATTAACTCCCTTGATCCTTGTTGCTACGCCTCAAGAGACTAACAAAGGCGAAAGCACAAACCCTTATTCTCGTGTCCTTAAGAATTCAAATTTTTAACGTACCTATCAACCTCTTTGTCACGACTCCATTCCAGCATCCTAAAAAGAAAACCGACATTACTACGACAAAAGATCTGGATACGAGCATAACAACGCTGATTTTTCCATGAAATAGACCACACTCAAGGAAGGGTAATATCTGATTCGCTAGTCAAAAATATGCGCATCCTAAAAGGTGCAGTTTGTGAAAAATGCAAAAGCTCGTCAACAATTATGAGACCAAATGTTGGTCCATTGTCCAGTCCCAACAAATCATGCTTGAAACAAATGTTTGTGGGGTTTTATCCCAATATAAAACCCACAACCCACTCTAGCTACATGAGACGTGTTAATAAAGGTTTGATAAAGTCTAAAAATAGTGTTGTCATCTACAATAGCAAATTCGAAAATTCTTAAGTACCAAAGACATTCTTCGGATGCATCGGAACAACTAGTGATCCGCTTAGAGAGCAAAGAAGAAGAAAGAAAACTTATATATGGTACATAGCCCAGATCCTTTATGATCAAAGCCGATTTGTTCAGTTTATCCTAAGTAATCTCACCTGCCAGGGAAAGTAAAATACCATTTTCCCCCTTAATCCAGCAGCTACGGCATATTTCCATCATTTTTCTGGCATGAGCATCTTGCCCAATAATAACAATGAGATATAGTCCAAGCACATCAACAAAAGTTTCTAAGAGAATTACTCATTGAAGACAAAGATGGGATTCTTGGATTGGCACCTCTCAGGTCTGATTAATTATATTTTACATTCAAAAGGTACAAAGTTAAGGTCCATTCCTAATCCTACTAAGTTACTGTCTTCCTATAGATAAGACTCATTTCCAATAGTATTGGGTCCTTTTTTGGTCCTTGGATCTCTTTTGACCTAATCATCTTTAACCATTAAATCTCTTTTCTTGACCTGAATCCTACTATATAATCCAAGGAGAATTCTCAAAAAAAGAAGAATTAAAGATTGATTAAGTGTTAAGCCTCTACTATTTGGAATTACTCTCTTAAAACGGTAAGTGTTTGTTTATTGTTTTTTGTCTGGATTGCTCAAAAAAAGTTGTAAACCTTTATCTTGTTCTATATCTCTTTGGATAGCCATAGAAGAGTGGTGACATCCCTTTATTGATCTATATCTCTTTTGATTGCTTTAGAAGAGTGAAAGGGCTTTTGGATTTTTGTATGTCTTTATATTATTCTAGAAGAGTAGTGAATGCTATATGTTCTGATGGTAAATGTTCATTGGTTGGTTTCAATTGAGTGGAGAATGTATTTCAATATTATGTTTATTGTTCTTTTGTTTGAATAAAGTAAGGTTTCATTATTTTAGTTTTCAAAGATTTGTTACTCTTTTCTTTTATCCCCTTGGGCTAGTATCATGTTTTCTCTTTCTTTGGGTTTATATGGTATGGAGATTCAGTAAGTTTGACATTAGTGGAATGCTAGAAATATATCAGTGAGATTTGTTAGGCTTGCCTTTCATGCTTTTATGTGGTGCTTAGAGAAAGAAGCGATGAATTCTTGCCATTTTGGGTTTGTAAGTTCGTGATTTTGGGATTGATGTATCATTTCATGGTTAAATGGATTTAACTAATTGTCTTCCTTTTTCAACTTGTATCTAGAGCTATTGAGTTCCTTTTCCATTTATTATTGTTTTATGTGGTATTCTACATTGTACAATGCCTGGACATCTCATTTTGTGCTATCTTAATTATTTCTTCTTTTCTTGACTTAATATTTTGGCATTCTAATTACTATTGTTTTACGGAGATGAGCTTTTGCATGGTAGAAAGCAACATTCAATAGTTGCAATAAACTATTATTGCAATTTGTTCAAGGCAAGCAATTGTTTAAACTAAAATAGTATTGGGATTGATGTATCATTTTATGCTTAGATGGATTTAACTAATTGCCTTTCTTTATCTATTTGTATATAGAGCTATTGAGTTCCTTTTCCATTTATTATTGTTTTAGGTGGTATTCTGCAATGTACAATGCATGGACATCTCATTTTGTGCTCTTTTAATTATTATTATTTTTTTACTTAATATTTTGGCATTCTAATTACTATTGTTTTATGGAGATGAGCTTTTGCATGGTGGACAACAACATTCAATGGTTGCAATAAACTATTATTGCAATTTGTTCAAGGCAAGCATTATTTAAACTAAAACAGTATTATGGGTGCTTGAATCCACCACATTGAAGGAGTAAAAATTATGGGGATTCCTTCTATTTGATGCTCCCTCCTATTTGTCTCAAAGTTTTTTTAGTTAATAATGGCTTCCTTGATATGGTTTCTTAATAAAAAGGCATTGGTATTGCTAAGGGCTTAAAGGTTAACTAAAGTGATGGTCATTTTTTAATAAAGATTGCATTTTTAGTCTATTTTTTGTTGTCTTTGTAGAACTAAAATTCTTCAAAACTCCTATGGAATCAAATATAATTATGTTTTTTTAGTGTTTATGCTTAAATTATGATTATACTTAATACTTTGATAGTGCTTAATATGCATTGATGCTTTTCTGATTCATGTGTTCTCTTCCACAAAAAAAAAAAAAAAACACCCAAGAACCAAGGATTGTTTGGCAAGTCTATTTACTTTTTGGTAGTAACTAGTTAGAGATCTTAAGAATAAGCCTTGATGATATTTCATTTTTCTTTTAGGACTTTGGAGTACTTTTTACAAACTTGGGATTCAATATTATTTTTGGCAGCTAGAAGACTTTTGCTTAGTGTGCCCAAGAAGGGGGTTAAGGTCTTTGTTTTGGAAGGGAAGCTGGGTTTGACAAAGTTGGGTGGTGACTTCAAAGTCCATTTTTCATAACCATCAAGGAGATTTTTACTTGTATGTAACTCAAATTGATTTTCAACAAATCACTCCCTTCTTATGCTTCTCAAACTTGGAATTGAGGTCAAAATTTGTATTCTTTGATTTTTAATTGGTTAAACTTAATTGTGACAAAACCTAGAACAATCTTGAACACCAATGGTTAAAACACTATCCTTGAGTATCAAAACACCATACTTGCATTTAAATAGTTTCCTTACAAGATTATGTGGTGTTATTTTCCATTATCTAAGCTTTTTGGACATTTGGTGATTGTTCTACAACAACCTTCATTTCTTATGTTTTGTGTTATCTAAAGAGGAAATTGCCTTCACCTTGATTTCAAGTTGAGGTTGTGCTAGTAGATGATAATGGCACCATTCCACCATACCTTACATTGGAAATGTTGCTACAAAAGTGGATGAAGGCTTGGACACCACTCCTACATAGGTTAATGAAAATGCACCTAGACTAACCTAAAACAATGATGTAAAAGCTTAAGATAAAGTTAATGTTCTATCAAATAATGAGGTAGAGGAAATCATATCTCCAAAGGACTAGCAAGTAGAAGCAACCTCTATAGTTGGAGGAACTATCACCAATATCTCATTATGTTCTAAGATAGACAAATTCAAATCAGATTACTAGCATAAGTTGAGATTGAACATGTATCTTTAAGAAACACTAGCTTAAAATATATAGATGTTGATAATGAGTAAAAAAGTGATGCTATAGTTTGAGTGGTATCAAAGGTGCCAAACACAAAAAGCAAATTCAAGGCAATGACTATTGATGCTTGTATTCTAACATTTAGAGAGGATAAGTTAGAAAGTGAATAAACTAGATTGAATTGTTAATTAAAATGAAGATATCTTATACATAAAAGTGGCGTGTAAGTTGTAAAGGAGCCAATTGTTTGTAAGATGTTCTTGTTGATCCAGTCATTTCCTTTGTAATTGGACTTTTGGAATGATATATTAAGTTGTAAAATAAAATAATGTTGGTGATGAGAATAACTATAGGTTATGGTAATTTATTGAATTATTTTCCCTTGTTCCAATAAACGAAACTATTAGATGTTGCTATAGATGGACAAATTTGATGATACGGTGGTATGCTTTCTTGGTTATGCATCAAAATATTTGAATAAAACTATAAGGTACTTTCATGAATTGTTTGAATTTAGTTAAGACATGAATTGATTTTGGTTTTTCTAATAAAAAATTAAAGTCAATTTCATTAAATGAGTTAAACTTGTGAAATATTTCGAGTCAAATGAGCTTGTTAAATTCATAACAAATAGTATCAAATTATTTGGTATCAAATGATTGAATCATACACAATTTTTTTAAGTGTGAGATACATAATAAATTGTATGAATTCATAAAATTATGTTTAATAGATACAAACATATACAAACTAAGTTTAGGTAGTATTTAATTGTGATGATAAAAGGACATAAAATTTATACTTTTCTAACACTCACATAATTGATTACTAAAGGTACATAAGGAAGCAAGTTGTTTAGCAGAGAAATATAAGAACTATATTTGCATTTAAAAAAGTGAGTTACTTACTTGATTTCTCAAATCTAAATGATATGCTAGTGTGATTGGAATCCTCTTTGACTTCAACAATCGGGCTTTCTAGTGATTGTAAAGAAGGTTTTGGAGGCATTTGTAAGCTTTGAATATCTCCTTCAAGCATATCTATGACTTTATTCATTGGAGGACGCTCACTAGGTTTCATTTAGATGCACCAAAATGCCACTATGACCATCTTCTTAATAATTTTCTTTTCCTCTTCATTAAGTTCTTCCATTCTTATGTTCTCTTCTTGGTGTAATTGGTCATAAATCCAAGTCGGGAATTAAATTTGGCTTGAATGTTCAGCAAAGGCATTCACATTCTTTCTTCTACTTGCTATTTCCATCAATAAATTTCCAAAGCTATAAACATCAGCTTTATATGAGATACCTCCAATGTTTTTATAAAATAACTTAGGAGTCATATATCTAAGGGTTCCTCTTGCTACAGTTAAAGAAACAATGCTATTCTTCACTGGGAATAGTTTGCCAAGCCAAAATCAGAAACCTTAGGTGTGAAATTCTCATCAAGAAGAATGTTGTGAGGCTTGATATCAAAATGTAAAATTTACATGTCACATCCTTGATGTAAATAGTCAATCCCATGAGTAACTCCTAAAGCAATATCATATATTCTTTTATAGCTTAAGAAAATGCTTCCTTCTAGTGAAAAAATGTACTTATTCAATGACCCATTTGGCATGAATTCATATATTAGGGCTCAGTTTGGCCCTTCAACATAAAAACCAATGAGTTGTACTACATTAACATGATGTATCTTTCGCATTGTTGCAACTTCATTTATAAATTCTTGTCCATTACCTTTAGACTTGCTTAACATCTTTGTTGCTACAGGATGCCCACTTCGCAATGTTCCTTTGTATACAGTACCATAGCCTCCTTCACCTAATTTTTCTATGAAACTTTTAGCCATCTTCTTAATTTATGAGTAAGAGTACCTAATTGGCATAAGGTTGTTGTGAGTTTGAAGGTATTCTTCAATGGTGTCGTACATAGATTGATGCCTCCTATACCATTTGTATATAAAAAATGCTATGATCAATGGAGTCCTCAAAATCATTAATAGCCCATGGTACATTCCTAGGTAGGAGAATCCAAAAACAATTAGACAAAGATAAATATGTTTTTGCATTGCTCTAGAACTTTATTTCTAGTTAAAAAATAGTTAATTATAATAAAAGAGATATTTAACATAATGAAAGGATATCAAATAAAAGAGACAATTTCTTACCAATTATGTACAGAGAACATGCACCACTAGCTTAATAGAGAAGAAGAATTTAATTAGTAAATTATCATAAACTAAATAATTTTTCAACTTTGCATTAAGGAACTCATAATGCTTTTTATTTATGTTTATGGAATTCAAATCAAGTTAGCTGGATTTTATTTATTCTCATTGTGTTTTGGCTAACCTATAGTTGGGATAAATATTTTGTCTATTAAGATTGGTAGACAAGATTTTGATTTATTTAATAGAAGTATTGATTCCTAATATTTTGATTTGCCTATGTGAAGTATTGGTTACTAATGTTTTGTAATCATTTGAACCAATGTGGTAGGAAAAAAGAAATTACTTTTATTTATACATGAAGTTAATTTCTTAAGAAATTTGACGCTTTGTTAAATTTCTTAAGCTAATTTCCTAGAAGTTCTAGACCAAAGAGTGCCAAAGCCCTATATCAAACTTCCTTTTATTCATTTGAAGTTTGTAATTGGTTAAGAAATTTGATACTTTCCGTTCATATATACTTCCTATGGTTTTTCAAATGCAAACAAAAGCTTAAAAGTTTAGATCAACCAATTCCAAAGTACTCCATTAAACATATCAAATCTATTTCTAACTCTCTATTGTCATTCAAACAATGTTTTGAGCAAGAAAACTCACATAATGCGACCACGAGAAAATCTGTGATAAAGAAAACAACAACGTTAGCTTTTACGAACTCGGAACTCGAAATGAGTCACTATAATGCTACAAGTCATTGGGACATTTGTGGTCTTGATCAGAATCGGGTATAAGAAAAAGGATTAAGAAAAGGAAAAATCGGAAATATTATTTAAAAAACACATCAATCTGTGGTGTAAGTCAGAAATACGGATTAGGAAAGAAATAAATGTCCAAAAGGTAATCAAATATCAACAGTATTGACTCGTTACCTGTCATAAGACCAACGCAACGATAAGGATTCCCCTTATCGAAGTTGCAGATTAGATTACACAAGTCACAACTAACTCCCGACCATGAAAGCTCAAAACCATATTGCAATTCGTTGCGAAAGTCTAAACAGGAAATATTTTGTCCATCATTTCCTGGCCAAGATGTGAGAAATATTCCCTCTACTTGGCAAAAGTCTTGTACTTCACTTACATTCATTCTGCCAACTCGAACATATCTGTACCTCTTGGAATGGAAGAAGGAAGAGTTTCCTTCATCATCAAAGCAAGCAGGAATGTCGTAGTGCAATGGAGAATTCACCGGCTTTTCATAGATCCAGAAAACCACAATGTTTGACGGTACAAAATCACTCCCTGACCCATTTTCCCTTGGTCCATACGCGGAATAAGCATGATAATACTCACTTCCATAACTGAAAATTTCCTGGTTTAGAATATAACGAGTGTCGAGGGAATAGTTGTCTATCTGAAAAACTGAGTCCAGCACTCGGATTGTGTGGTTATTGTAATTGATTTGCCATACATAGTATTTTACACCATAGAAGTACAACAATGTATGATTACTCTCACACCAAAGTGTGTACCTTGGGATTCCGCAGCTTTTTGGATCGTCTTTCAGTCGAAAGGGATAGCTTATGTTACGGATGTCACCGCAAGAAGAAGGAGCAGAGTGATGATGAGGCTTAGTGTTATTGAATGCACCACTGGGCCTTAGACTAGAAAGTGTGTAGGCCCACAGTTAACTTGTATAAATGTAGAAAACCATTACTTGTATTCTTTAAGCAATTGTTAATAGAGTTCTGTCTTTCAAGCCTACGGGCACACAATCCATCTCTTACCAGATCAGTTGCTTCACCTGTTTGTTGGATTTTGTTTGCTTCCACATGGATTCTCACTTTTCCTGCACTTATTCCAACATGGTATCTTGAGCCACAGGTTCGTCTTGGTTCCTTTTGCACGTGTACTTAGTATATGTTGCATATTTACACCCCTTTTTCAGTTATCACGCATCTTTGATGAGTTCATATCAACTGTCTTTACGTTGCCACTCATCTCTCATGGGTTTTTGCCACCATCACTTTACCCCCTTAGTTCCATTGACAGATTATCCTTGCATATGAAAGTCATCTCAGAGAAGGGTATTTTTGGGTGGAAATTTTTTCTGTCAAACTTCTCTCTTTGCTGGCACCTCACGTGCCCACATAATCCCACCTACAACAAATATCTAGCGATCAATTGTCTACTTTACCCTTGCTTTTTTCTTACCTTTACTTATCTACCCTTATTCTCTCTCCACAACTCACAAATGGCCGCTCCTCTCGGACCCGAACCTCCCATTCCAGCTCCTAATCCTTACCGAGACCCATATTACCTCTCAGCTACAGATATTCCAGGTAGCTCCCTTATCACCGACAAGTTGGTTAATAGCTCTAACTATGAGCTATGGAGCAGACAAGTCAAGAATCAGCTCACTGGAAAGAATAAATGGGGCTGGGTTGATGGCTCCTTGCCAAGGCCGAAAATGATGTAGAAAAGGCTCATTCTTGGGATCAAAATCAGTCAGCTATCTTGAGTTGGCTTGAGAAATCCGTAGATAAGTCCTTGGTGTTATTTGTTTCTCGTACTGGAAATGTTCAAACAGTCTGGGATACGTTTAAGAAACGTTATGGACAAATGACTGGCGCTCAAAGATATAATATTTGTCAACGGCAAGGAGAGATGAAGCTCTCTGTAGGTTCTGTTGCTGAATTTTATACCCTTCTCAGTGATCTTTGGATGGAAGTAGACACTGCGGAAGAACCTATACGTTGCACTTGTGGCAACTGCTCATGCCGAGTGAATGAGCGTATTAAAGAGAGGACTGCTGAACATCGACTGATTGATTTCCTGCAAGCTTTGCCGGAAAGTTTCCAGTCCTACTACATGAACATACTTTCTCGGGATCCCCTTCCTGGCATAGACATGGCCTTCAATCTTGCTCAAGAACATGAGCACCAGCGTCTACAAGGCCACGGGACCCTTATTGCTGATAATATGACACTATCTTTGGTGACCTAAGGTAATTTTGGGTCTGCTTCGGCAAGAAATAGAGGAACTCCTATCGATAGAAGCCGCATTATCTGCTCACACTGTAACAAACCCGGACACTCCAAAGACCGTTGCTTCCGACTAAATGGTTTTCCACCGAGTTGGACATCGAAAGGCAAAGGAGGAAGAAATAATGCAAGACCTGGTTCTTAGACCAACTGTGGCACTGGTAATTCGTGAACCTTTCAAGTTAGCACTGGAAACCAACCAGAAATTGATAATACTGCATCAATTGGAAACCCATTTTCTAGATCTCCGGGATTAGGTGGAAATCCGTTGTCACTTGGGTCAGTCACCCACTCACCGACTGGAGCACATGGGTCCAGTGGTGGCCTCTTTCCTGGTGGGTCTTTCTCTGGGGCACAGCAGCAGCCTACAGCATCCTCCTTTGGACTAGTCTTTCAGGGATAGTCCACACCAAACAGCTATATGCAGCAGACAACGGACCAACACTCTACTATGCAGTGAGGGGCCAACCCATTCACCAGCTTTGTGACCCAACCTGCTTCAGCCTTGACTTTGGATCAGCTGCAGAAAATGCTACTTCAGCTAAATGTTGTCCCTGCTCCAGCGAGTTCTAATTATCTTGGGAACTTTACAGATATGACACCCCTTTCCCAATCTCCACAATATTGCAATCCATGGATTATAGACTGGGGTGCGAGTGATCATGTCACATGTAATTTACAGCTTTTATATTCATACTCCTCTCAATGCATGTCCATTACTTTGCCATATCAAACACATGTAATTGCCACTCACATTGGAAGAACCAAACCCACACCTTTGTTAGAACTTTCTGATGTGTTATTTATACCTCGTTTCAAATATAACCTACTTTCTGTCAATAAAATAACTACTCAACGTAATTGCATGGTTATATTTTTCGATGATTTTTACATATTTCAAGACCGTACGACTGGGCAGGTGATCGCACTGGGTAAAGCCGTGCAAGGATTGTAACTCCTTCAGCCGACTCTGGATGATTTGCCACGTTGTATTAGGCATATTTTGATGTCTGTCCGCTTTCTTTTGTATAATATAAACATGAACAGTTTTTGTAGTAACAATGTTAATATTAATACTAGTTATATTTTGTGGCATCGTCGACTTGGTCATAGCTCACAAAAATATTTCTCTGTGCATGGAAAACATATCCATTGTCATGATTTCTTTAGATGCATTGTTTGTCCATTGGCCAAACAAATTCGGTCCACTTTTCCATCACGTCACATTGTCAGTATAGCTCTGTTTGACCTTGTGCACATGGATTTGTGGGGGCCTCATCGGCACCCCAACCATGATGGATCACGATATTTTCTTACAATCGTTGATGATTTTTCTCGTGCCACTTGGACATTCTTATTATGTTTCAAGGATCAAGTATTCTTTACAATTCAATCTTTTGTTTCTATGGTGAGCACACAATTTAGTACAAAGATAAAACGTATCCGTTCAGATAACGGTATAGAATTTTTCTCCATTGCATGTAGTACCTTTTTATCTTCTCAGGGCATACTTCATGAATCCTCTTGCGTTTACACTCCCCAACAAAATGGGGTAGTGGAATGCAAACATCGTCACCTACTTGAGGTTGCTCGAGCGTTGATGTTTCAGGCACACATTCCTTCCTATTTTTGGGGGGAATGTATCTTGACTGCTGGGTATCTTATCAATCGATTACCTAGCACATCGTTAGGTCATCGGTCTCCATGTGAGGTTCTTTATGGTAAGGTACCTTCTTTAGACCATCTTAGAGTTTTTGGTTGTAGATGCTACGCCACCATCTTACGTCCGAGGGACAAGTTTGCCCCTCGAGCCATTCCATGCATCTTCATAGGATATCCTTCATTGCAAAAGGGTTACCGTGTTTATGATCCTGAGACAAGAAAATTTTTTGTTAGTCGAGATGTTGTCTTTTATGAATATGAATTTCCTTTTTCACTGAGTCAGACGTCGGAGCATTCCTCAGATCAGCTTTCCCCTGATGCAGAATCACCACAGTTGGATGGTCATGCAACTTCATCTCCTCCGAAACCTCCTCTGGAACCTCCTTTAGTAGCATTTCCAGACAGACCATCAGAGACCCTAGATACATCTACACCACTTGTAGATGTTCCACCTCAAGTTACAGATACATCTACACCACTTGCAGATGTTCCACCTTAAGTTACACTTGAGGGTTCTCAACCTATTCCATTAGATGATACACCACCTGTAACTGACCCCTCCGCAGTTGATCCTCCCATTCGGCGATCTACAAGATCCACTCGACCTCCCATTTGGACTGCAGATTATCTATGTAATTCCCTTACCTCTTCTAAAAACAATGTCCTATATCCCATATCACAACATGTCTCTCTCGACTCTTTTGCTCCACATCATAAATGTTTCATAGCCTCCATATCAACCATCCCTGAACCAGAGACATACCATCAAGCCCTTCAGGACATACATTGGGTTAAGGCCATGGATAGAGAGCTTGCCGCTCTAGAGGCCAATCATACATGGGACATTGTTCCGCTTCCACCTGGTTGTAAGCCAGTTGGATGCAAATGGGTGTATAAGGTAAAATACCTTGCCGATGGGATGATAGAGAGGTATAAGGCTCGATTAGTGGCAAAAGGCTTCACTCAAAGAGAAGTTATTAATTACCATGACACTTTTTCTCCTATTGTTAAGATGGTAACTGTTAGATCTGTCATTAGTATTGCAGTAGTGCGATGTTAGTCTCTTCACCAGTTAGATGTACATAATGCCTTTTTGCATAGGGATTTACAGGAAGAGGTCTATATGCACTTACCACCTGGTTTCGGTAGTCAGGGGGAGCGCTCAGTTTGCCGCTTGAGGAAGTCATTATATGGTCTGAAACAAGCATCGCGCCAGTGGTATGCTAAGTTTACAGAGGCACTCATCTCCGTTGGTTTTCAGCCCTCTCGATACGATTACTCATTGTTCATGCGTCGACAAAGAGGTACTTTGCTCATTGTCCTTATCTATGTGGATGACATTCTCATTACTGGGAATGATTTGACAGCCATTCGTGATTTGAAACAATATTTGCATATGAGATTCCATATGAAAGATTTAGGTCAATGTAAATATTTTCTTGGAATCGAGATTGAACGATCATCAAAAGGTATTTTCCTTAGTCAACGGAAATATGCCTTGGAATTACTTTCTGAGGCAGGTCTTGCTGGTTCCAGACCTGTAGCCACTCCTATGGAACAAAATTTGAAATTGACCACCTTAGATTATAATGAAAGGGATCCTCATCAACGAGATGACCCACTTTTAGAAAACAGCTTGTCTTTTCAAAGATTGATTGGTAGATTAAATTATCTAACCAATACAAGACCAGATCTCAGCTTTGTTGTTCAGCACCTCAGCCAGTTTGGCCACTCACCTAAGCGTTCACATATGGATGCTGCCATGAGGGTTCTCAAATATATCAAGGAATCTCCAGGCCTTGGGTTGTTTCTATCATCATCATCTAGTTTAGAGCTTCATGCATATTGTGACTCTGATTATGCAACTTGTCCCATGTCACATCGATGTGTCACTGGATATTGTATCAAACTAGGGAATTCTCTCATATCTTGGTTGACCCAGAAACAAGCAACCGTTTCACTATCCTTGGCTGAATCAGAGTATAGAGCCATGGTGCATACAGTTTGTGAGATAATTTGGCTACTTGGCTTATTCAAGGATCTTGGAGTTCATGTACCACGTCCAGTCCCATTATATTGTGATAATGAGGCAGCTCGTCACATAGCTACCAATCCGATCTTTCATCAAAGAACGAAGCACATTGAGGTGGATTGCCATTTTGTCAGAGAAAAATTGCAGAGAGGGATTATCCGCACTTAATATGTAAATACAAAGGAACAACCGGTAGATTTATTTACTAAGGCATTGTCCAATGGTCCGCATCAGTACTTGCTTTCCAAGCTTGGAGTATTTGATATGTACAGTTCAAATACTCCAGCTTGAGGGGGAGTGTTATTGAATGCACCACTGGGCCTTAGACTAGAAAGTGTGTAGGCCCACGATTAACTTGTATAAATGTAGAAAACCATTACTTGTATTCTTTAAGCAATTGTTAATAGAGTTATGTATTTCAAGCCTACGGGCACACAATCCATCTCTCACCAGATTAGTTGCTTCACCTGTTTGTTGGATTTTGTTTGCTTTCGCATGGATTCTCACTTTTCCTGCACTTATTCCAACACTTAGCACTGCAGATTTCATGAAGTAGTACTAGAACAAACAGGGCCGTGAGTTTAGCAGAGAAGGGAAGGTGTCTTGCCATTGAGAGGGAGAGAGAAAGAGAACAGAGGTTTCTTTTGTTTTTTGGTTTTGCTTTTCGGTAATATGAATATAGAGGTGAAAAATAAATAAATGCCAGTGGAATAAAATTAAACATGTGGAGGGAAATGATGCAGAGAAACTTCAAGGAGCGGCAGTTTGCGTATTTGACATTGTACCCTTGCCATCTCAATCATTTGTGTGTTACTCTACACCTTATACCTTTCAGAAATCAGAGAGGGTTGTTTGATTAGAAATGGCCAGAAAGCACACTTCATATTCCTTCTTGTTTGTGGATTTCGTCGTAGGACTTGTAGAAGGCCAGAATGGATAGAGTAAACTCTGGTGTGGAGGACTTGGACCAAAAGATCCATTCCCCTTCCGACGTACCGACATCCATCACTTGGTGTTGGAGCTGTCCCTCTTTGTGAAATTGCTTGTGAAAAATGATTGACTACGAAACTAAGATAATTGACAGACAATGCTCGAAGCCTTACCTCCAAGGATCCCTCCACTCAACTTGTCAACCTAGTCTTTTTAGTAAGTTAATGCTGTATTTTTTAATTCATTAAAAATCTTAGATAATATTAAAATATAAAAATATTTTTAAAATTAATTTTTAACTTAAAATTTAAATTTCTAATAATATTAAGGCTTACTATCTTTTAACAATCTCTATGAGTTTTGAAAATTTATGTAATTGTGATCATGTCTAATTATAAAAACCTAAAAGTGATATGAACATAAAAAAAATTCCTTTTAATTCTAACACCTGTAATAAAATATATACACTCACACATTTATTTATGCATACAAAACGCATATCATATACTCAATTTAAGTTGACGAAAAAAAAAAACTTATAGAAATGATCTTAAACAAGTGGCAAGTGGAGGGAAATGATGTTGGCACCAAAAACAAAAGCCTCTAGGAATGATCTTAAACATGTGGAGAGAAATAGAGAAGGCAAACTTCAAGGAACTGCAGTTAGCGTGTTGGACACTGCACCAACGCCATCTCGATCATTTGCTACTAAGTTAAGGAAATATAGAGACGAACTACTCTGTAAATCATTTAGTTGTGCTAATACAATCGAGTGGAGCATTCTATAAAATTTTTGGTCGATTATATTGACTACCAAGTTGAGGAAATTATAGTAAAATACTCAGAGCCATGCTTCCGAGGACAGCTTTCACTACACAATTTGTCTACCTCGCCTTTCCAAATCGCAGAAGGAGACACTAATGACTACATATTATTCAATTTTTTCTCATCAGAAAACACAGTCTACGAGATCTCTTCTCTAAATAGTCCAGCCACCAAGTTCGCGCCTTCGATGTTGATGGCGACATCAGCAACTATGCCACAGCATCTTGTAGGAAGATGTATCCTCTTTCATCAATTCCATATCAAGTAACCTATAATGATTATAGAAGTCTGAGATTGAATTGGTCTTAGATCGAAGAATGCTAGCAATGAATCGAAAAGTGAGTGCTTCCCCGAAGCTAAACCCGAAGGTATTGTCTTTGTCAAATAAATCTCAACATTCGTACTCAACTCTTTCTCTGTTTGCATTCCAAATTTATTAATCTAGCAAAGCTAATTTATAAATGCTTCTCGCAATGGCAATTTCCACCCATTAATAGTGGAAAATAAAATATTTGCTCCATAGGAAGGATATAGAGATTGTTTGTAAAGTTTTCCCAGAATTTCATTAGTAAATTCTTTTATTATATGTGAAACATAAGAAAGTAGTTGATGGTAAGATCTTTGTAATTAAGTTCTATTTTACAAATTGTTATTCCATTTTTTCGTTTTTTCTTATTACTTTAGACGCAAAAGAGATCAAGAGAAAATGATTAAATTTTATTTAATTTGTTTAAGAAGGGGAAAGTTACACACTTCTCCTGTAGGAAAACACAAAGGAGCTCACCTAATACCTTCATATCAGATTGAACTCTTAAACAATTTTGTTGAAACTACTATGAATTTATTGATGTTGTTTTTTCACTATTAACATCACAACTACCATCTTTATCTCTGAACTTTTTTACTATTATATCTTTGGTGGAAAATCATGGCATAGGGACATGGATTTTTCCTAGGAATAGACCGCAGCAGGAAAGATCATGCTTGGTTCATTAGTCAATTCTATCCATATCCTAAAAAGTATCATTATTCATGCTTGGTTGCTACAATGAGAAGGCATCGTATATCAATTTGTGGCTGTTACCTCATGCCTTATCTCTTGCCTTATCTCTTGGTATATGAGTCAATGGAATAATAGGTACTATTGGAAGAAATGAGCCTAAAGACAAAAGGAAGTTTTGTGCAATTTTCTACTAAATGAAGAACCAAAGTCTATCCAAATTAGTTAAGTACTAAATATAAATTCAGTTTGAAATTCAATTCTTATGCTATAATCCTAAGAGGGGAGTAGAATTGATATTATCTCATTTGAAAATTCTTTACTGATATTGTTGAAATGAAACACCATTCTCTTTTCATGAGTTAAAAAAAAAAAAAAATTGTAGGGATTTGCGGTGTACAAGTAATTTGAAAAAAAAAAAAAAGAATTGTTACTAACACATTTGAATGATCGTGGAACTTGTTACTTAACTCTAACAATGACTTATGATTCAGTTTAGATTGTTTAGCATGCGGATATAATAACTATATAAATGGTGAAGTAGAGAGATAGTTAAAGAGAAACAAATTAACAAAAAGATTGGAGTGCTCTCCAAAATGTTTTATTAGGAAATGGGATTCCAGAAGACAACTTATAAGTAATGAGAACTCAAATTCTTAATAAACTCATTAAAATGTTTTATTGCATCTATGTGGAATAGGTACTATTGTACCCACTAGGACAGGCAACTAAATTTGCAAGCCCTTACACACGTTGGCTTCTCGATGGGTAAACTACTTGTGACAAAATGGTATTACGGTCCTCACAAATTCTAACAAGAGCAAACCTGAAACTCAGGTATATCGCATAAGCTAGATTACAAGAGCTCAGCTAATTTAAAAGAAAATCGTATAAGCTGTTCAGTACATGCGATTTTGAAAACGGGAGCAGTGATTCCATTGATACCGAATCATCCTTTTCACTTTCGCAATCCCATGCCGAGCAAACTGGTCTGGTCACCGCAACAGAAGTTGATTCCCCTATAAGGGGCCCAAGCGGCAGTATCTACTTCCAGAAGATTATAGTGCTATGATGGAATGGTCTTACACACCTTTTGGCATTTTCTTCCGAGGTTTTTGGCTTCCCTCTCGGCTAGAAGATCCGTTCGACATAAATCAAATATATTATGCAGAAGACGAAGTTTTTGATCAAGCCACTCAACAGACATTGGTCTTTGGACAATCATCTCATCAACGGGTTTTCGTAGTTGGGCAATCTTAACGTCAACCAGTGGTCGAGGAGCGGCGTCAGCCGAACTCTATTCCAGCAGTAGGTATTGAGCAGGTTGTCGGTGTGTAATCTGGAGTTCAGCAGGATTTCCATAACCTTTCCACGTCAAAACAGAGCTAATCTCTCCAGTGCTTCAACCAGTTCAAGAATACAATACCGGCTTGATGGATCCCCAGGATATGGATTTGGACCTCTGTTTATATTTGAGCAAGCTGAACAGTCTCTTGGCTACATGAATAGTCAACTCTTGCATGCATGGAATCTTCAAGAGAAATTTTTCGTAGATGCTATCGCTTAACCCGGGAAGGACGTGTTAAATAACGTGGAGGAAGCCGTTGCACAACCTGTGAATGACGTGGCCGAATCCGTCGGTTCATCTCATTGCCCAATCACAATCTGCAGGGCCCACTGATATTTCAGTATCTCTCAATCAACTTTATTTTAGATGTTTGGAATCCACCAGAAAAGAAAATTCATGTGGTATGATTTATCCAACGTGCAAGCAACACCATTATATGCATGTTTGTATGCTATAATAATAGGAATTGAGCCTTAAGAAGAAAATATTATACTTAGGAAAAACCCTAGTCATCAAGTTGTATGGCCACTTTTGTCCTAATGGTACTCCATCGTCCAATCCCTACAATTCATGCTTGAAACATTTTCATATATTTATTTTTTCACAAATTTTATATTTTTTGTTTTTTAAATCCAATTATAACCATCCATGCAAGCACCCTGAACTGTGTACGGTAGTTGGTGAATGAAACTCTTAAAAATGCTAATATTCATTGTTGGGCTTTACTCATTGTTATTGTATAGTCATTGGGCCCGACCCCATTTGGTGTACTCTGAGTGTACAAATGACTTGTTTTTGAACCCACTCGATGACCCAGCTTCGCATCCTGGTGTTCCTGGTACTCTCGTTGCCCAGGAGCTCCTAAACGAGTCTAACTACGAGGTATAGATTCGGCAAATGAAGAATCGGTTGTGTTAAGAAACGTATTTGAAGCACAAATCATAAACTGCTATATAGAAGAATAGTTGAAAATGAAGACCAATCGTTCCAAGCTCATACAATCGAATACTGGAAGCTTTTAAGGGATAGTGAACAAAAGAAGAATGGGCTTATACAATGTAAATCTATAATGAGCCTATACAGTTCTGGGTTTATAACAGAAGCCCAACAACAGTATTTCAACAGGTTGAAAGCCGAGAAAAAGTTTAGCTTTGCTGATAGGTCATTTCTTAGGCCCAAGAATGATCCAGCTAAGGCGGAGCAATGAAATCAATGGCTTTTAACCATAACAGGATGGATTAAGATGTCTGTGGATCCGTCTCTCATTTCTTTTGTATAACGTTCAATTAATTTAGGAGACGTTTGAGAAGTGCTTTGGAAAGCCAACTGGACCCAGAAGTTTAATATCAAGAGGAAGCTTAGTGAACATAAAATGACCAACACGAAGTTGCTTGAGTACTACCATAAATTAGCTAACCTCTACGGGCAGCTCGATACTGTCGAAAAACTAATTAAATGCGCCTGCGGCAACTGCACTTGTTAAGTTAGTGAGAGGCTCAATGCTCGACAACAAGAAAACATAGTGATGCAATTCTTGTCGGGCTTTTCAAACACTCTAAGCCAATATTCTCTCTCATGAACCGCCACCTGCCATGGGTGGAGCTTATAATGTTTGCTAAAGAAGATGGTGGACAACGGCTGTTTAGAGAATTCTCAACCTAGCTTCACAAAGGTGTTAGGAATTTGTAATATTTAGTGAAGGTGAAATGACCTTCTTAACCCCTAAGGATATTTGGATTAGAATAGGTGAAGAAGGACAATATTGTAAATATCCTTCTTAAGTCATTTAATGGGTAGGAGCAAGAGAGAGAAAAGTGAGTTTGAGCCGTGAGATTGTGGAGAAAGAGTGAGACCGCGTAGTAGCATGTTGCTACTGCGCAAGTACTATAGCAATCCAGTCAGCTCCTTCGGCAGTGAGCTTGTAGCTTGTAATACTCTAGATTGTTCCTAATGAGAAGGAGAAGGGGCCGATAACGGTGACAGTGGACGTAGGCATGCTTTGGCCGAACCACTCTAAAAATAATGTCTTTCTCTTGTATGTGTGTGTGCCTAGATCTCTTATTTCCGCATGAAATCATGTGATGGTGGTTCTTGTTGGTGTGCTTGCTTGGATCCTAGCTCCTAGAGCTTTTAATAAGAACCTAACAAAAGGCCTCATACTTGAGGCAACAAGACAAACGGGGGTGTCTTCAAGCAATAGATGAGCCAGAACAACTGATTAGGAGGCCTAAAACCAGTTTGTAGGCATTGCCAAAACCAAGACACACGAAGGAATAATTTTTCCAACTCATTGGCTTCCCATCTGATTGGAACCAACGAGGTCGACGAGGTCAGGAAACTCGTCATCGGTAGTGTGGACCCTCGACTAACCAAGTAGCAACCCTTCCAGCGTCTCCTTTGGTGAATCAAGGCAACAACTCTCCTTTCAACATTTGGCTGGGGCATCGTCTCATGCGCCAACACATATGGTGTTTTTTGTTTTTTGTTTTTTTTAAATATCATAATGCTTCTTTGTGCATTTCTACTTTACTTGACATTCTCCCCTCCTTTATCCTAGTGATGGTATGTTAAGTTCATTTGTCATGTTTTTGTTTTTTTGGCATTTCACTTACATAGTGTTCTCATTCTTTTTATCAAGATTGCTCTATTCAAATAGTTGCATTGATGGTGCATCATGATTCTTGATATTAACCATCATCATTCTTCAAATATAGTTTCATTATTCCTTCTTATTGTTTTTTCCTTCATTATTCATCAATGCTATATTCAAAGTGTGCGTAATAAGTTTTCATACTAACCCCCTAATTGCATATGTTGTATATACACCCCAACATGTGTAGATAGTCTTTTACTGGATCATAACTCTACTTGCCAATCTTTGTGATTGCCACACATTGTATTACTTTAGCACAGTTTCAGCATGGTAGACTAATAGGTCTTTTTCATATTGTTTTGGATTATTGTTGTGTTTACTATTATTGTTTTGTCTAAGCTTAAGTTGTAGGAGAAATCTAGATTCTAGGCTTATGCAAATGAGTAGTGACAATGGATTTCAAACTTTGCCAATGAGAAATTTGGTTGTTTGTGTTCTAGTTTTTTGGGGTTACATGGTATAGGGCAAGCTTGACATCAGTGTAATACTAGAAAAATGTATTGATGAGATATGTCTAGCAACCCTTTCAAGTTTTGTGTGGTGCATAAGGAGAAATGAATTCTAGGCATTTTGGTTCTGTAAGGTTCTAGTGTTGGATATGATGTTCACTTCATGCTTAGATGTACTTAACTAACTGCTTTTCTTTATCTACTATGTTTTTGGAGTTATTGGATTCTAGGAATACATTTATTTTCTATTCCTTATTCATTTGTCTTTTGATTTTTGTATTATTCTCCCTTATTCTACATTAGACCTTTCATTTTATGCTCCATTAATATTTCCTCTTTTTTAAGTAAAAATTTCGGCATTCTAATTACAATTATTTTACTTAGAGAGACTTTTGAATGACAAGAAGCCAAATCCAAATGTTGCTAATCAACTATTGTATGCTATTGTTTAATTTGCCAAGAAGAGTTTCACATAATGCTATATTATAACTTGGGACTTTGAGCACTCATTTGTTTAAACTCAACTAATGTTGTGGGTGCTTGAATTTGCAACATTGAAAGGGTAAAAACACAATGATTCCTTCCCTAAAATGCTCCCTCTTGCTTGATTTCTAGGCTATTCAGCTGACCATTTCTTCACTTCATATGTTTTCTTTATAGAAATGCATTGGTCTTGCTTAGGATCTAAAGGTGCTATGATGGCAATCTTTGGCTAGAGATTGCATTTCTAATCTATTTTTGTGGTCTTTGAAGCACTAATAGCTTTAAAACTTGTATGCAATCAAACATGATTATGCTTTTATGGTGCTTGCTAAGTTATGCTTTTCTAGTGCTTATTGTGTAAGTTTTGCATTGATCCTTTTTCTAATTCATAGGTGCTCTCTTTTGCAAAAAAAAAAAGCACCCAAGAACCTAGAACAAAGCCCAAAGCCTATTACACAATAAGCACTTAAGTTGAAATTGTTCTCAACTTCAAGAAAATGCGTCTTAAAACTTTTAGCGAATCCCCCTCAATTTGTCGTCATCATGACTCATAGCTTTTCTTGTGTCATGCAGCTTTTTGCCCCTGAAAGAAATACATACCCATTTAGCTCACGAATATAAGTAAGAGAAGTCACTTACTCTTCATACTAGCTTTCTTTTCAACATTAGCCACATGTGTCTCACCATTATGCCGAACATTTTAGGTTGAAAATGATCCACGTACTTCAATTTTTCCTCCAGTGTTGAAGCAATAGTTCCCATAGAAAGAATTATCATTTTTGATTGCAACAGTGACGTGTGAAAAGAAAAATTCTAGAAGGATTTAAATCGTAGTATTATTTGTTGTATTCTCTTTAATACATGGATAAAAGAATTTATTGTCATCCTCTATATAATTGTTGACTTTACTTCTAAGTATGTTAAATGACTTGTTTTTCTCTTCATTTGATATCATCTTCAATTGAAGTAACACAAAATCTATTTCTTTTTAACATCACATACCCTTCTCTGACCTTTTGACCCAAACTTCACTACTCATATGATTAATTCTTTTAAATATTCTTTTCTATTTTCCAAATCTTTCTTTTAAATGTTGAGCCTTATACTTTGTGACAATTGAAATATTGTCATCTCTTAACTATTAAAGCCTGTCCTTATTTGCACTTAAAAGCCATATGGTACTTTTTCCCTCACTGATGCGAATAAATATTGTTCTTCTTCTATCTCATGGACAGCCATTACATGTAATGGTAAGGATACTTTCGCCAGTATGTAGCACAAAGTAGGCAGTAAAAAAATCTAAAAGTAGTGTGATTGTCTACGCCAACTCAAAGATCTTAAATACTTAGTGGGTCTTGATATGTATATTCTTGTAAGAACAAATTTAGGAGTCATTTTCAATCTTTATTTTAAACAAGTATTGGTTTTGGAGTTAAAACAAAAAAACAAAAAAAAAAACCAAGAAAAAAGGGAAAAAACAAAACTTTGTACCGAGTACAAAGCCCAGAGCCTTTTATGTTCAAAGCCGATTGGTACAAAGCTAGAGAAAGTGAAACACCATTTTTTGGAACTCCCTAGCTACTACTAGCTGCTTTCATCATCTTTCTTGTCACGTGTCACGGGAGTATAGCCCAAGATTCATCTTTACATCATGTGACCCAAGATCTTTTTCAGTCTTTACCATGAATCGGCAAGAACTGTATGCCTCGCTTCTACGTCACCTAGGTTGGAAGGCATTGAGTTGACAAATCCGATTACCTTTAAAAGGGCCAGTTCAGCCCAAAACATAAAGCTTACTTGAATAGTTTCCGATTCTCGAAATAATCTTATGTTCTTTGCATTGGGCTGAAGAGTTACCAGCCCGCAGAAATCAGGCCCAATTTGCCACAACTTGAAGAACAAGAAAGGGGATCTCATCTACTCTGAAATTTAATTCAGTGATAATAATACAGAGTAATATTTTTATTTTTTTTCTTAATATATGTATATGTATATGTATATATATATATAAATATAATCTTTCATGCAAACGGTGAATCAGTTAGCGTATTGGGATTTCAATTCATTGCCTTCTTTCTTTTTCCTTTCAACATGTAATGCTGATAAAGCAACCCTATGGGTTGCCTGGGTTTGCTCTATCCTACGCGGATGCTCACGACACAGTGCTCGAGTAGCCCATTTCTACGGAATTCTTTGTCGAAAATATTGACTATCAATTGAATATCGTGCCCTATGTGTGAGTGTTGACATCTGCAGCTATCCCGTTGCATCTTGTAGAAAGAAGTATGCTCTTTCGTCAATTCTACATGGAGTAGTTTATGATGATTCGACAAGTCTGCAATTGAGTTGGTCCATGACAAAAGGGTGCAGAGGCTGTGGAGTGAAAGGCGAAGAATTTAGAGCGAAGAATACAGGCAATGAATCAGAAATTGAGTGCTGCCCCCCAGCTCAACCTAAAGGTGTGGCCCTTGTGAAGTCAATTTCATCGTTCGCACTTAAGTTTTTCTCAGTTTGCATGCAAATGTATTGATCTAGTAAAGCTAGTTTATAAATGCTCCTCTGGAACGGCCAATTTCCTGCATCCATTTCCACCCATTAATAGAGCAAAATAAAATGTTTTCTGACTAGGAATGGTTCATTTTTCCTTTGATTCATGCATCTAAGCGACCAAGGAAAGAAAAAAATAAAAAAAATAGAGGGAGAGAACCTCAGCACAGCCAATTACTCTTCACCTTTTTCTTTTATTTTTTTCCGGGGAAAAAAAAAAAAAAACAGAATCTCATTCTTTGAATGAATGACATGATGTAGTTCTCTCAGTATCTTATTTCATGTGATTCTGGTGTTCCTTCAGTGATTTAATACATATTTTTGAGCTATTAGTATGTTTATGATCTATAGTTGGTTGTAGTTTAACCAGGATCGGTTCGCAAACATTGTGTTCTTGTGGATTGTGAAAGATCTACTATCAGAAGCCAATTTCGCTTTGGTTCTTGCCCTACGGAAGGAATTCAAAGAATTAGCCCCAGAAAAGTGTTTAATGGTAGATTATAACTCTTCAGTGTGTTCTGTAATAACCTCAAATGGGCTTGGGCAATAATAATTGTTGTCTACCTTTGTTGTGCTACCGGCGTTTGTGAAATGGGTTTATGATTTTGTAATAGAATTGGGTTGAACAAGGTATATAAATTTGACGGTCTGCTCTTTGTTTTTGCATTTCTTGCTGTAGAAGTTCTGTCAAGAAGTTAAAGATAACTTGCAATGAACGGCATTGTTTCATGGGACAGAGGTCTTTTAGGTTTGTTTTATATTTCTCAGTTTTTTTTCTTTTTTTTTTTGGGTTGGAGGGGGGCGGGGGTGGCCCACACAGGTGCTTCCTACTATTCTGGTCTGGAATTTAGTAGGGGTTTTATTGAAATCACGTGGAAGAATTAATCATATTCTTTGAAAGTCATCACAAGTTAACTACAATTTGTAAATTCTTACAAGTTTTTATTACTGCTGATGTTAGTGCATTTGTAATGTTTCCTTGAAATAATAATACTCTTGATGCTTCAGTGTTTGTGTAGGTTCTTGTGCAGTTTTGCTACTAAATAGTGCTGTTTCATTATCACCATAGGATAACCAAATCATTGACTGTCTGACTACCACACTGGGTATTAATTCTTCCTCCAACTTTGACGTTTTCATGGAGGTGTATAACTCATCCGAGCTTGCTTTTTGGAAGGGGTCGTCTCCCTTTTCATTTCATTTCTCTTTACTGTGGGTAGGCCATGGATTTTTTAGGTTGTTCAAGTCAATTTTCATTGGTTAACCTAATATGGATGTATGTTGGAAATGGAAAACGAAATTCTTTTATGTTCAAGCAAGATCTGTTGTGTTCTCTTATGTCCATTGGACCTTTATGCATGCTACAAAAAGTAGGAGACTATGGCCAGGAGCTACTTATCCTCCAATTTTTCAGTTTCACCCATCTTTTTGTGTTTTCTGTTATGTCCAGATTATTCCCCTTCATCACATAGTGTTTTTGGTTTGATCTCTATCAATATTTGCTAGAGTTGCTAATTAATTTTAATCCATTATCTGTTCAAGAAAAGATTTTTTAGCAATGGTTTTACTCCAATTTGCATTGTTGCTGCTATGTGTGTGTTTGTATGATAAGGAATATGGGCTTTCCAATTATGGTATTATTCTTTATATAGATGTTCAACTTTGGCTGTATTCTTTGTTGCATACATCTATTTTGTTTAGATCAGACAGGACTTGATATCATCTGGGTTATATTTTGATAAATTAGAATTGGTTTTTTTTGCCTACTCTATCAACTTTGGTATTTCATTTTACCTAAATTATCATCATTTATGTCCTGTTTCATTTTAACTGTAAATGCTTTACTAGCCTAGTCTTTAGTTTGATAGGTTGTACAGTGGAAACAGAATGTGGATTCTAGCATTAGCTACTTTAGACTATGAATTACATGCTATCTTGATGCCCAGAAATTTCATCCTTGTCTTATTGTTATGTGTTGGAATTTAAAATTTATTACATATTTCATATGTAGGGCAAGTACAAAGTGTATAATCTTTGTTCTGAGAAGCTTTATGGCAGATCCTTATTTGAATGAAAGGTGTTTTATACTCTGTTAGTTTTCTGGGTGAAAAATATAAGGTTTCTTTAAATCAATTAAATCATAAATCTTAGATATGGTAAGCCTTACTAGTGTTTGCTTTGTCTGTAATATAGGGTTGCTTAGGTTTTGCATATCTCAACCACTCAGTTGATTAAGAAATCATGTTCAAATTTGTCATTGCATAAAGATTTAGACTCCCCACTAGATGTGGGTGCTTCATGGTAAAACCAATAATAATGGTAATAAGGTAAACATATGGACATTATATGAAAAATCATATGATAGTTGCTCATATTTAATGTATCAATTTTTTGTTTCTTCTTTCAGGTTGCTTGCTTCCCTGTTGATGACCATAATTACCCTCCAATTCAACTGATAATATCATTTTGCCGAAGTGCTTACGCGTGTTTGAAGGAGGACATTAAGAATGCTGTGGTCGTACACTGCAAGGCTGGAATGGCGAGAACAGGGTTGATTATTTCCAGCTTTCTTCTATTCCTGAAGCTCAGGTTTCATACTCTTTTCCTGAGTGACATGACAATGAGTTGGGAGGAAATTTCATTAACCCTTTTATTATAGCTCCTCCCAACTGCTGAGGAGTCAATTGACTACTACAATCAGAAAAGATGTTTCGATGGAAAATGGCTTGTTCTACATGATCAGACTGTTAGTCTCTCGAAGTATTATCCATTCTTGATGTCTCATCTATTTACATGCTTTTACATTTTACTTGATGGATACTTTTTTTTTTTTTTTTTCAGAGGTATGTCAAATATTTCAAATGGACTCTAGCATACTTCCATGGGAACGCCCTCCTGGGCATACGTATATTTTTGCTTTTGTATTCTTGTTTTAGCTCTTTAGATGTTGCATAAATATCGAGATCAGGACTAGTGCAGGTCCATGCTGAAGGGATTTCATATTCATAAATGCCCTTATTGGATCAGACCCTTGATCACTGTTTCTGATCATAATTTTTCGTTTTGCATATCTGCTTTGCTTGATATTCTCTCCTTCAATATGCTTCACAATGTAGTGTGTTAAGTTCATTTGTCATGCATTTGTTTCTTGGCATTTTGCTAACACAGTTTTCTCATTCTTTCTTTTGGATTTTTCCCTTATTACCATAGATGCACTAATCACATGGTTTCATTGATAGTGCATCATGATTCTTCGTACTAACCATCCTCATTTTTCAAATATAGTTTCCTCAATTCTTTCTTGTTTTTTTCCCCTCGTTATTCATTGTTGCATTGGTGCTCTGCGCAAAGAGTGTATCATAATTTTTCATAATAACTTCCTGACTGCACTTGTGTTTATCCGTCAGCGCTGTTACATATACATATATGTATCAACATTTATAGATAGTCCTTTACTGCGTCATGATTCTTCATGCTAACCTTTGTGATTGCCACATGTTGTATACTTGGGGACAATTTTAGTATAGGAGACTGATAGGTCCTTTTCAGGTTGTTTTAGGTTGTTGTCGTGTGTCTACTGTTATTGTTTAGTCTAAGCTTTGGGTTTAAGAGAAGCCTAGATTCTAGGCTTATGCAGATGGGGTGTGACACTGGATATCAAACTTTGTCAATTAGAATAGTGGTTGTTAGTGTTCTCTCTGTTTAAGGTTACATGGTGTGGAGATTTAGCGAGTTTGACATCAGGGCAATACTGGAAATATACTAATGAGATTTGTTAGGCCACCCTTTCATGTTTTGTGTGGTACATGTCAAATAGGAGCAAGGAATTCTTCACATTTTGGGTTTGTAAGTTGTTAGTGCTGGATTTGATGTATCACTTCATGCTCAGATGGATTCAACTAATTTCTTCTCTTTTTTATCTATCAAGATTTTGGAGCTATTGGATTCTAGGATAACATTATTTTTCATGTTCCTTATTCATTTATCTTTGGTTTTTTGCAGTATGTCCTATGCCCAGGCTAGACCTCTCATTTTGTGCTTCCTTAATTATTTCTTCTTTTTTGACTAGAAATTTTGGCATTCTGATTATAATTTTTTATTTAGAGGTGTTTTTGCATGATAGGAAGCAACATCTAAAGGTTGCCATCAACTATTATGTAATATTCGCTTAGGTTGTTAGGAAGAGTTTCACGCAATTGTGTATCACAACTTGGGACTTTGTGCACTCATTTGTTTAAACTGAGACACCGCATTGAACAGTTATTATCTGCCATTGAACCCATTCCAGGGGCTAATTCCTTGGAATCTTTCCATAGGGCCAAAACCAAAGCGAAATTCGCTTCGGATAGCAGATCTTTCACAATCCACACAAACAAAATTTTTGCGAACCAATCCTGGTAAAACCTCAGCCAACTATACCTCTTAAACATACTAATAACTCAAAAATACATATTAAATCGCTGAAGCCACACCAGAATCAGATGAAATAAGACATAGAATTAACTACATCATGTCAAAAGTTCAAAGATTGAGATTCTGGTTCACCCCCGCCCCGCGGCCCCCCCAACCCAATACAAAAAAGAAAAAGGTAAAAAGTAATTGGCTGTACCGAGACCCAATTCCTTTTTTTTCTTTTTTATTTAGATGCATGGATCATACGAAAAATGAACCATTCCAAAGCAGCAAACATTTTATTTTCCTCTACTAATGGGGGGAAATGGACGCAGGAAATTGGCCGTTGCGGAGGAACATCTATAAACTAGCTTTACTAGATCAACACATTTGCATTCAAACTGAGAAAAACTTCAGTGTGAACGTTGAAATTGACTTCACAAAAGACCATACCTTTAGGTTGAGCTTAGGGGCAGCACTCAAATTCCCGATTCATTGCTAGAATTCCATGCCTTTAGGTTGGGCTTAGGGGCAGCACTCAAATTCCCGATTCATTGCTAGAGTTCTTAATCTAAATTCTTTGCCTTTCACTTCACAGCCTCTGCACCATTTTGTCATGAACCAATTCAATTGCAGACTTGCAAAATCAAGATACATTACTTCATATGGAATTGACGTAAGAGCATACATCTTTCTACAAAATGCTATGGGATTGTTTTTGATGTCAACACTCACACAGAAGGCACGATAGTCAATTTCAAGCTAAGGTATTGTACTGTAATTACCTTAGCTTGATAGTCAATATTTTCGACAAAGAATTTCAAAGAAATGAACTACTCGACCACCGCATCAGCGCCTGCTAGGGTAAACCCCGGCAACCCACAGTGGAGTGGCTAGGCTTTATTTTATCAGCATTATATATTGAAATAAAGAAGAAAGAAGTCACTCAATTGAATTAGCACTGATACCTTTTGTATGCATGTATTGTAATATTAAAAAAAAAATTAAAAAGAATCAATTGAATTCCAATGTGCTGTCCGATTCACTACTTGCAGAAAAATTTATCCTTATTCTAGTCGAAAAATATTTGTGATCTTTTGACTCTAAATAGTTTTTTTTTTTTATGTGATATTAAGAAGAAATTTTTTCACTCGACTGCAAATATACAAAATATAAAATATTAATATTTCCTAAAAAAATGAATACCAAGTATTCTTATTTAATATAAATTTTAGTATATTTTCAGTGTACAGCTAGATTAATTTTTATACATAGACATATATTAAGAAGAAAAAATAGAAATATAACTCTATTATTATCAATAAAAGAAGAGACAATTCTTTATATATAAACTCTTCCCCTAGTGCACACCTAATTAATGCGGAATTTATTGTCTACGTCTTAACAATTACTTTAATTTTTATTGAAGCTGTTTAATCACCTTGGGCTCAAAATGATTTACTGGTTTTGAAAACGTGGCATTCTTGGAGAGCTTAATTTCAAAACAGACGAGATCACCTTTCTAGTTCTTCAACTTGTGGCAAATTGGGCCTGGTTTCTGAGGGACTGATAACTCTACTTCATCTCAATATAAAAAACAAAGTATTACAGTAATGCAGATTCAAATCAAAGGCTCAATGGTTTGGAGTTGGAGAGGTCTTCTCAAGTTAAGGCCCATGCTCACCTCAATTCTCTCCAACCCTGCCTACTGCTGCAAAACTACTTATCAAGACCTGCAACCTGTAAATGAAAAAGTAGATTGGTATGATCTAATTTGGACTGGTGGAATTTGCAGGCATAACTTTATTGGATGGCTAGTCTGCCATGATCGACTTTCTACAGCAGAGAGAATGATACAATGGCTTCCTACAATTAACCAATACTGTGATTTTTGTCAGGCTCAAGTAGAAAACAGGAGTCATCTCTTTTTTGAATGCCCTTACACAATGTTGATTTGGAGAAATATCCTTGCTCAAAATGGAATTCGACGTCACATCAGAGGATGGAATGAAGAATTAAATTGGATGATTAAAGCATCTAAAGGTAAAGATCTGGCTGCAAAACTTCTTAAAATATCTTTTCTAGCTTGTATTTATTTCATTTGGGCAGAAAGAAATAGTAGAAGATTTCAAAATAAATTAGTTGACTTTCCAATCTTGTTGGCTAAAGTAAGGAAAATTGTGCGAGGAAGAGCTTCTCTGCTTTACAATATCAAACCCTCACAAGGTAATGTATGCTTGAGTGAGCTCTGGAGGCTCCCAACCTCTATTTTTTCTTACTCTTAGTTTACCTTTGAAAATTGTTGTAATACTGGGGTATGCCCCTGTGCCTTTGTATATTAATTTCTATTAATGCAACTTACATTAAAAACCCAAAAAAAAAAAAAAAAACAAAGTATTACTTCGAGAATGGGACACTATTCAGGTAAGCTTTACGTTTCCTTTTCAGAAGTCATCGGATTCGTCAATTTAATGCCTTTCAACCCTTGTTAATGTAGAAGTGGGGCATACAGTTCTTGGAAATTAATGGTAAAGTTTTGAAAAGATTTTGGTTTCCAAGAACAAATTTTCTTTCCTTTTTACTCTCCAAGCGAGTTAGTCTTGTTTCAAGTAAAGACTGAAAGTGTCTCTAGAATTTGGTCTTACAAGAATATACATATCAAGACCCCCGAAGGATTTAAGATCTTTGAGTTAGTGTAGAAGATCACTCCACTTTTAGATTTTTAGTACCGCCTACATTGTGGGAAATACTGGTGACAATATCTTTATCATAATATGTTATGGTTTTCCATGGCTTTCGTGAAGAGCTATATTTGTTCGCATTGGTGAGGTAAAAGGTATCATGGCTTTTGTGAAGAGCAAGTAGGGACAAGCTTTAACAGTTAAAAAGAGAGATTTGGAAAATAAAAAACAATATTTTAAAGAAGTAATCATTTGAATGGTAAAGTTTGGGTCAAGAAGTTAGAAAAGGACAAGCGAAGGTTGAAAAGAAGTAAGTTTTTGTTTAGTGAACTAAAGATGATATCAAATGTAGAGAAAAAGAAGTCATGTAATATACGTATAAGTTAAGTTAGCAATTATATAGAGGATGACAATAAATCTTTTATCCATATATTATTGATAACACAACAAATAATACTCGGATTCAAATCCTTCAAGAGTTTTTCTTACCACAAGTCATCACTTTAATGCAGCGGAAAAGTTGGGGTACTTGGATCATCTTCAACTTAAAATGTTGGCACCGTGGAGGGACTTGTATGGCTAATGTTGAAAAGAGAAAGCTGGTATTATGAGTAAGTGACCTCTCTTACCTATATTTGTGAGCTTTATGGGTCTATATTTCTTATAGGAACAAAGAGCTACAAGACGCAGGGAATGATATGAGTCGTGATTATGACATATTGAAAAGGATTTGCTTAAAGTTTCAAGAGCCATTTTCTTGAAGTGGAGAACAATTTCATCAAGGAATCCTTCATGCATGGTTCATATAATTTACATTGAGGGGGAAAAAAAAGTGTTCATAGAGAGCACATTCATCTAGTCTCCACCCCATTTGAACGAGCTTGCCAAAATATTTTTAGTGTGAACTGTGAAAGGAGTAATGCTTATTAAAGAGCACATAATTATCTAAAAGTTGATTCAAAAGAACAAGGCTATTTCTCCACAACTAAAGAATTTTAAAGTAAGATTTAGGTAATCCCAAGACTTTACCACCCAATTCTTAATAAAAACTTAATTTTATGCTTGGGGTAATACATCCATTGTAAACAATTTTAAGCTAAAACATTCGTGCATGAGGATGTGGCCTCTTAAACTTGAACTTTAATACATGTTAGGAAAATGATTAATATCAAAAAGAGTTGAAGTGAGAATAAAAGAGTCAATCCTTCATGTATTAGGAATTTCTTAGTAAGATTTAGATAATGGGGGACTTTGTAACACCATTTTTAGTTTGTCTTCTCAAAGCCAAAGTGAGCTTTGGATTTCACATCTAAGGTAATACCTTTCCTTGAGAACTACTTTATACTTAGCAATTTCCCCAAGAGAAGCAATACTTCTTAAAATTTGCTTTTGATATCATGTTTAAAAGTTCATTCCTAATAAAAAATCTATGAAGAAACAATAGAGCCAGTTATCCACAAATGAAGAAATTCTAAGCAAAATTTGAATATTCAGAGACTTTGTGTCACACTATTCTAAACAACGGATTAATATGAAACTCAAAAAAACTTTATTTCTACCAAATATTTTTAGTCAATAGAGCAATGGACTACCATTTTACATTAGTGACTTTACAACTTAATGCAAAGGGTTAATTTTTCAAGTCTAATTCTATAAGATTTTGTTCTTAAGGCTAAATTTTAGTATTCTAGTACATAAAATAGGAATGCTGAAAAGTTATCCATAATAATATTTTCTTTGGATAAATCATACTTAAGGATCCTTCTTTTTCTAATTCATTGTGGATTCTAAAATATTTGTTGGAGAACATTATGAAAATATTATCTTTGGAGTAACCTTTGCATAAAGTTGCTTATAACAATTGAAAGTCAACTTGAAATTTTCTAGGAACTTCCTTGAACACAATTTTTCAAAGTTTCAACAACAATTGATATAATCTATCATATTTGATTTGGTCCAAATTTGAAAGTGCTTTTTCATGTAAAGACATGAGGAAGCAGTTAAAATCTTTTAGGGATGTTTATACTATTCATGCACTTCATAGTCCACAATCAATTAATTCTTTGTGGGACCTATTAGTGCTTTAGTATTAGTATTTTCCACTTACTACACTTTCTAGGATGGACAAATAATTGACTAGTGAACCAAGCAATACATGTCCTCAGGTGTGGTCTTTTTTGTGGAAAAATTAGCTATCCCGTGATTGTAACTTGTCCATATCATGGAAAAAAAAAATCCCATGACCAATATTTCCATAGACTATAGTTTTATAGAAGTTAGTTAAGACCTCATAATCATAGAAGGCTTTAGGAAAATTCTATGATTATTTTCTTTTGGAATGAGTGTCTGAATTCTTTCTTCTTTTTCTTTTTTTTTTTTTTAAAAAAAATTGGAACTTCATCATTTTCTCTCTAAATGCTATCTTTTTGCTATTAAATTAATCAAAGAAAACTTAAATTGAAGAATACATTGTGAAATAAAATTTAATTGTGGAGATTTGGGAAACTAATTGATTTCCTATGGTTGACACAAAATAAAAGAATTAAGGTCTATCTTCCCATTGATTTTGGTCAAATGGACTAGTTAACAGTAAGCCCACCTCAACATGCAAGATGCATCACGATATATAATGCAGCTTTACATCTTGATAAGATAGGGAATAAGAAAACCTTGAACATGATTGTACTTTGCGTGATCATTGCTCTCATTTTGTCTTGACACCTTATTTTTGGTTTTAATGCTTGCAAGCATACGTGAATTCATGCTATTGGGACTTAATGATGCTTTTAAAAATAAAGAAATGTATCCCAATTTTGAAAGAATACGAAAGAAATGTCTTTGTATTATGAATTTTTCAAAACCTTGTAATCAAAGTTATTTTCAAAAAAAGTTCTTGATATAAGAAATCTTGTCTTTGGAGTAACTTTTACACTTAATTGTTTATAACATTTCAAGCCTAGGATGAAATTTCCCCAAAACTTGAACATAATTTTTCAAAGTTCTAACAAATTTATTTCCCTTTTCATTTTGATTTGGTCAAATTGGAGTGTGCTTTTTCATGGAAAGGCCTGAGCAAATAGCTGGTAAGTATAGGAATTTTTACATCATTAGTACCCTTAATGAGCCCACAATCATTTAATTCATTTGGGTACCATTTGGGTTGACTAGATTTTGCATTCTTGATCAAACTCCACATTTTGTATATGCAAATAAATGTCTAAATTAAGTGGGATCCCTTTCTTGGGTGTGGTCTATTTCCTAGAAAAATCAATGTCCTAGTGACAACATCAATGGCTCCTTGTCCCTTCCTGGGAGCTCAAGTAGAGTTACTAGAAAATTCTAGATCAATGGTTTTGGAGTTTGAGACTAAAATTTTCTTTTCTTTTCTTTTTACATAACAAATAAAAGATAAAAAATTAATGACACATTACATGTGTTTAAGAAGTACTTGTGTTGGTTTTCCATATAACTTAGTAATTTTAATTACTTTCTATTTCATATTACTTGTATCATGACATGGTGAGCTATACATTTGTAGAATATATTCCCTTACCAATGACCATTTTTAAATGAAGATAAATTTTACTATGGTATTAGAAAAAAAAAGGTTAGATGCAAGTAGTCCTTATAATCCTTACAATTTCTTAATAATTTTATTTCTTGAGTACAATATGACTTTGATTTACAATGGAGTTCTTGCATTCTATCCTATTTATTGGTACTGGCTACTGATATTGGAAAAATGGGTTCTCTTTTTGTCCTAGTCTATGCTCTGAACGAGTCACATATACACCCTAGTACATATTCCTCGTCACTGAGGGCATCCCCTAAGGGCGGGGGATTTCATGACATTTCAGATTGATTGTCTTGTCTTTCTAATAAGTTGTTTAATCGTTGGCATGTTGACTTGTATACATAATGAGTTGATTTGGATCGATCCTAACCGAATGCTTAGGAATTACTTCTATAGTCATATTAAGTAATATATTAATATTAGGACTCCTATTCTATTTGACATCTTATTTTCAGTTTTGGCACCCTATAAGTAAATGGGCATCCATGCTTGTGGGACTAGTTGAGGTACATAGATTAGGAGGCATTGTCAATTCGTGCTTTCCTTCCAACATTTGAATCAAACACTTCTGGAAAGGATGATTTATTAGGTTCGATTAGATAGACCAAAATCCCATAATGACAAGTTTCTTTACAATTTCAGCATCTCTATCACCTTGATAAAGACTTCCACATCTTTTTGTTCTAAGAGAATGTAGCTCCTTTCTAAAAAGTACTGTAATCCCAAAAACGATTTCCCTCTCCTACTACTTCAAGATTAAAACTATAGGCATCTTTTTTGTATGAAATACTTACAAAGTTCTTGGAGAGAAATTTAGGTGCAATATAGCCTATAATTCTCCTATTTGTGATCATGAACTTCACATCTAATCCTTTGAGTACAAATCGGTAACACCAAATCCAAAATTTTTAAATTGAGAGTCTCATCTAGCCAAAAAATTAGTATGATACTTGATATCAAAACAAAAGATTTTCTGGTCACACCCATGGTAACAATAATCAATTTCTTTTGCCATACTAACAGTCATATCTTGTAGGTTTGAGTGGCTATTGAATATATAATATCTGCAGTAAATGATTTTAAAAGCTTATAAAACATCGCTCACCAAAATCCATATGAAATGATAAAAGCTCATAAGTTACTACAACCCATATAGGAACTAAAGAAAGCTAACTGTAGGATGTTGAAAATTTTGAAGTCCAAATTAAAAATTTACTCAAAAATTGAGAACATGTTTTTCACATTTAAATCTTAACTATAAATCGTTTTTTTAAGCAATACGAGATGCACAGTTCTTTTTAACAGTAGTGTTCATGGCATTCTTCTTTTGTGATTTGTAAAGCCAGGCTGACGAATTGAGTCGGAAAAGCTGTCCTTGGAGGCAATGCTCTGGTTACTTCAATTATCTTACCGTGTCGTGGTTATCGGTGCGGGACTCAGGCAACCAACGCCGGGGACCCTCTACCGTAATTCAGTCAGCCCTTTTTGGCCTTCTGCAAGTCCTACGACGAAGACCACAAACAAGTGAAAATATGATGTGTTCTCTCCAGCCATTTCTAATCAAACAACGCTCTCTGAGCTCTGGAAGGTATCTCAGGGTCTTAAATTTACCAAGCAGGACAAGTATAATGCGTACTGTAACACGCAAATAATTGAGATGCGTGAGTGTGGAGTCAAATACGCAAAACTGAGGCTCCTTGGAGTTTCTCTTCATCTCTCCCTCCACAATGGCAAAACCTTTTTCTTCTCTGCTAGACCCACTGTCCTGCTTGTTCTTGTACTTCTCCGTGAAATCTGCAGTGCTAAGGCTAAGGTACACACTTTTGTGTGAGAACAACCATACAGTTGTATATCTCCACGGTGGAAAATATAACGTACGGTCAATCAATTATAATAACTACACAATCCGAGTGGTGGACTCAGGTATTCAGACAGATAACTATTTCCTCGACACTCGTTATTTTCTAAACCAGTCTAATTTCAGTTATGGAGATGGGTATTATCATCTTTATCGATATTATCCATATACCACATCTACGAAAATAGGTCAGGGAGTGATTCCGAGCTGTCGAAGAGTGTGGTTTTCTGGATCTGTGAAAAGCCGGTGAATTCTCCATCGTATTACCACATTCCTGCTTGCTTTGATGGTGGAGAGAACTCGTCGAACTCTTCTTTCTCCCATCCCAAGAGGTACAGATATGTCCGAGTTGACAGAATGAATGTATGTGAGATCGAGAGGACTTTTGCCAAGTAGAGGGAATGTTTCTGACATCTTGGCCAGGAAATGGTGGCCCGGATACTTCGTGTTCAGAAATCCGCAACTAATTGTAACCGTGGATGCTACTTCGATAAGGGGAATCGTTATCAATGCATTGATTTTTATTTTACAGGTCATGAATAAAGAATGTTGGCCTTTGAATATCTTTTACACGTTTCTTTCTCTCTTGAATCCTTATTTTTGACCCTCACCATAGGTCCATGTGTTTTCCAGATAATATTCCTTTTTTTAAAAACAAAAAAAAAAATTCTCTTATGCCTGATTCTGATCAAGAACGCTAAGGTCTCAATGATTATTAAAGAACTTGTGGTTTTTCATTTCCAATTCTTAGTTTGTAAAAGCTAACGTTGTTGTTTTCTTTATCACGGGACTTTTCCTGCGAGCCGTACTTATAGGTATAGTTTCTCGCTCAAAACATTATTTGAATGATTATGTAGAGTCGAAATAGATTTGATAAGTTTTATCTAGTAATGATACAAATAAAAGCTTAATAGAGCACTTTGACATTGGTTGGTCTCAAACTTTTAGGCTTTCGTTTGAATATGAAAAACCATAGGAATTATGCATTAACGAAAAAATATCAAATTTACTAACAAATTACCTTCCTAAATTGAATAAAAGAGATGTCTGTTTTACCCGTTGCTGGTATGGATGGAAGTTAGGTAGAACGCTTTGGCTTTGGTTGGTCTCAAACTTCAAGTAAATTAGCATAAGAAGTTTAATAAAATGTTAAATTTCTTAGGAAATTAACTTCTTCTATGAATAAAGTAATTTCTTTCTTCGTGCCCCATTGTTCCAAATCATCAGAAAACATAAGAAATCTATACTTGCGCATAAATTCTATTAACCTCATCAAAATCTTCTTTAACACTCTCAATAGGCAAAATCTTTTCCCTACTATAGGTCTGCCGAAGCACATTAAGAATGCATGCTGTCCAGCTGACCCAATTTGAAGTCCATAAACATACATAAAAAGCATTACCACGATTCCGTTTATGCAAAGATGAAGAAATGTTAAATTTAAGATTACTTGCTAATTAAATTCTTCTTTTCCATTTGTTCCAAATTCTCTAACCTTAATTGGTAAGAAATCATCTCTCATTTTTTGTAACATTTTATTTTATTAAAAAAAAATTGATTATAATATAGCTATTTTTTAACTATTAATACAGATCTAGATCAATGCAACAACAAATTTATCTTCTTCTAATTGTTTTTGGGTTTTCCTACCTAGGAACGAACCGTGGGCTATTAATTATCTTGGGAATTCCATTGATGATAGCATTTTTGATATGTAAATGGTGTAGGAGGCATCAATCTATGTATGACATCATTGAGAAAATTCCTTCAAATTCACAACAACCTTATGCCAATAAGGTTTTCTTACATAGAAATTAAGAAGATAACTAAAAGTTTCAAAGAAAACTTGGGTAAAGGTGATTATGGCACTATATGTAAAAGAGCACTATGAAGTGGTCATCTTGTGGTAACAAAGATGTTGGGTACGTCTAAATTTAATGGACAAGAATTTATAAATGAAGTTGCAATAGTGGGAAGAATACATCATGTTAATGTAGTACAGCCCAATGGTTTTTTTTTTTTTTTTTCCAAAGGGTCAAAGGGAGCTCTTGTATACAAATTCATGCTAAATGGGTCATTGAATAAGCACAATATTTCACCAAAAGGAAGCATTTTCTTAAGCTATAAAAGAACACTGATATTGCTCTACGAGTTGCTCATGGGATTGACTATTTACATTAAGGATGTGATATGCAAATTTTGGATTTTGATATCAACCCTCACAATGTTCTTCTAGATGCGAATTTCACACCCAAGATTTTTTATTTTGGTTTGGCAAAACTATTTTCAATAAACAATAGCATTTTTTTTGTAAGTACAACGAAAGGAATCCTGGGATATATGACTCTTGAGTTATTCTACAAACACATTGGAGATGTCTCGTATAAAGCTAATGTTTATAGCTTTGGCAAATTATTAATGAAAATGGAAAGTAGAAGAAAGAACTTAAATTCATTTGTTGAGCATTCAAGCCAAATTTACTTCCTCACTTGGATCTATAACCACTTACACCAAGAAAAGAATGAAGAAATGGAAGAACTTGATGAAGAAGGAAAGAAATTATTTAAGAAGATGGTCATAATGGCATTATGGTACATCCAAATGAAGCCCGACGAGCACCCTTCAATGAACAAAGTTGTAGAAATGCTTGAAGGAGAAGTTCAAAACTTACAAATGCCTCTCAAGCCTTCTTTACTAGTAAAGCCCCATTGTTGAAACTAGGGAATTCCCATCAAATTAGTTCATCATTTAAATTTAACGAATCAAGTAACTCACTTTGTTAAATGCAAATATAATTCCTATATTGACTATTAAACAACTATAGTCCTCATTTACATCTAATAATCAATTGTGTCAGTGTTAGAAAAAATGTACTTTTATCTTCATAATAAAATACTACTTGAACTTGGTGAATATATCTCAATGTTAAAGTAAAAAATTTCAAGTTTTAATATCTTGGTTTGTGCATTTTTGTATTTATAAAACATAATTTTATGTATTTAAAAAGCTTATTTGATTCATAATATTTTACAAGTTTCATTTTACGAAATTAGCTTTAATTTCTGATTAAAAGAAACAAAATCAATTCACATCTTAATTAAATTCAAAGAATTCACGAAACTACTTATTAGTTTCGTCCAAATATTTTTATGCATAACCTAGAAAGCAATCACCATAACATCAAAGTTGTCTATCAATATTAACGTCTAATAATTTATTTTATTGGAACCAGGAAAGCAAATTTGATAAATTATCATAATCTATAGTTATTCTCATCACCAATAATATTTCATTTTACAACTCAATATACCATCCCAAAATTTCCATTACCAAGGAAACAATTGGTTTCAACAAGAACATCTTACAAGGAATTGGCACCTTTACAACTTGCATACCACTTTTATGTATAAGGTATCTTAATTTAAATTAACAACCAATCTAGTTTATTCACTTTCAAAGTCCTCATCATATCAAAATGTAAAACCAGAAGCATCAGCTGTTCATTGCCTTGAATTCACTTTTGTGTTTGGCACCTTAATGGCTGATAAAACTCCACAAACAACATCACTTTTCCACTCATTATCAACATGCACCTGTTTTGAGCCAATGTTTCCCAAAGATACATGTTCAGTCTATGAGTTACACTAGCAATCTAATATAAATTTGTTTGTATCAGAACCGGAGAAGTTATCACTGACAGTTCCTTCTGATGTAGAAACCGCTTCTACTTGCCAACCCTTTGAAGAACTGATTTCCTCCGTTGCACTATTTGACAAAACATCAACTTTATCTTGAGCTTTTTGATCTTTGTTTTGGGTTAATCTGGGCACACCCTCATCAACCCACGTAGAAGGGGTGCCCAAGCCTTCATGTGCCTTCCTGGCAGCATTTCCAGTGTTAGGGATGGTAGGACGATTCCGGGTGAAGGCAGTTTCCTTTACAGAAAGCACAAAACATAAGCAGTTTCCACCTCTACTTTCAAATATCATTGGAGATGTAAGGAAGAGAGAATCACTCACCTTTGTTTTGCAGATGATTTGTTTTTATTTGCTCATGGGGATGTTAATTCAGTATTATGTCTCACTGAAGCTTTGGAGGAATTTGCAACACTCACAGGATTGCAGTATAATCCAAGCAAAAGTCAGATATTTTTTTCAGGGATTACTGAACAAGAAAAGCTTTTGATACTAGACCATATCCCCTTCTCCGAAGGTAGACTTCCTATTAGATACCTTGGTGTTCCTCTTATCACAAGAAGACTTACCTACACGGATTGCAAAGTTTTGTCAGAGAAAATCATGGCAAGAATTGATGGATGGGGAATGAAATACCTTAGCTATGCAGGAAGACTACAATTGGCTAAAACAGTTCTTATTTCTATCTGTACTTTTTGGATGCAAATGTTCCTTCTCCCAAAACAAACCATCTATGAGATTGAGAAGAAGATAAGACACTTTCTTTGGGCAGGCCACTCAGAAGATCATAAAACTCATAAGGTTGCTTGGCAAGTTGTTTGTTCACCAAAAAAGGAAGGGGGTCTTGGATTACTAAACCTTAAAGTATGGAATAAAGTTTTGTTGGGACGATCTCTCTGGAATCTCATAAATTGCCCTAATTCATCCTTATGGAGTAAGTGGATTCATAGTACTAAATGCAGGGGAAATTCAATTATGGATCTTGACATCAAGGGAACTATGGCATGGAGTTGGAGAGGTCTTCTAAAGTTACGCCAAACTTTAACCTCTACTCTATCCAAGCCTTCCTATTGCTGTAAGGAAACGTACAAGGAGTTACGTCAAGTGAGCTCTGAGGTTGAATGGTATAATTTGATCTGGTCAGGAGGAATCAGCAAACATAACTTCATTGGTTGGCTCATATGTAGAGACAAACTACCTACGGCTGCAGTGGTTTCCCGATGGCTTCCCTCAATTGATTTGCATTGTGATTTTTGTGGATCTAACTATGAAAATAGATCTCATTTGTTCTTTCAGTGCACTTGGACTAACCAGGTTTGGAGAAGTATTCTAGCTCAACAAGGTATTCGTAAGGTCATCCTTGATTGGGAATCTGAATTGCAATGGATGATTAAAGCAACTAAGGGAAAGGATTTAGCCGCAAAACTTCTCAAGCTTTCTTTCTTAGCGTGTCTTTATTGTATATGGTTAGAACGTAATCGTAGACGTTTTCAGAATAAGTCTATTGATATTTCAATGTTGTTAGCTAAAATCAGGAGAGTAGTCCGTGGAAGAGCTTCCTTATTTAGAAATATTAAACTCTCTCAAGCACATGTTTTGTTGAGTCTTAGTTGGAGAATTCCAAACTCTATCTTTTCCTAGATGAATTGTAATGCTGGGGTATGCCCCTAAGCTCTTGTATTACCTTTTATTCTTCGATGAATAAACTCACATATTCATCAAAAAAAAAAAAAAAAAGCACAAAACATAAGAAATGAAGGTTGTACAACAATCAGCAAATGTCCAAAAATCTAACCAACGGAAAATAGAGCCACATAATCTTGTAAGAAAACTATTTTAAATGCAAGGATAGTCTTTTAACCTTCGCCTTGTCAAACCCATCAAGATAATTGGTGTTCAAAAGTTTTCTATTTCTGTCATAGTTAGGTTTAACCAGTTAAAAACTACATAATACAGATTTTTACTTCAGTTTCAACTTCGAGAAGCAGAAGAAGATCAATTTGAGTTTCGTACAAGCAGAAATCCCCTCAACGGTCATGAAAATGGACTTTGAAGTCAGAAACCAACTTATTCAAACCTGGCTTCGCTTAGAAAACAAAGACCATAACCCCTTTCCTAGGCACACTAACCAAAAGTCTTCGCAGCCAACAACAATATGAAATATCATATAGGCCTATTCTTAAGATCTCTAACTAGTTGCTACCAAAATATTAAATATTTGGTGCCCAAGTTATGGATTAGTAAGGATCCTTCCATACTTAATGTTTGGTTCATTCTATTCCAACTTAAAGACTGGTTTATGCATCGTATGGAGTTTGGAATCCCAACCTATCTTTTAGTGACCTTTTTTTACTCTTTTCTCTTCTTTGGTGGACATTCTCATCTTTCTCATTTTGCATCATATCGACTTCTTCACTAACATTTGTTATCTCACCAGCCATGGTAAATACCCTTAGGTATGAGATCAACAATAAGATTCAATTGCTTATCTTCTTCATTAATTATTTTAACGGCATCACAGTTATCTTTAATTTTAACTCTCACTTTTCTGTTCAAGCAATTAGAAAGTATAAAGTAATTCCAACAAACAACAAATGCAATAATCCAGCATCACACTCCCAAAAAAATAATCCAACAGTGCACTCCCAACATTAATTCCACATCAAATCCAGCGGCAGACTCCACGCATAATCCAACAGCAAACTCCGATAGTAATCCGATGAGAATACCACAGATTATGAATTAATAGCGCGATATAGGTAAAAGCTACCTTATCCTCAGAGTTGGTGGAGTGGTATAAAGTTAGGATGCTGTCGTCACGTTAGTAGAGAAACCCGGTGGCTTCGCCCCCTTTTAAAACAGCAAACACCATGTGCAAGAAGACTATAGAAGAAAGTGTCAATCGTTGCAGCAGGAGCAAAAAAAAAAAAAAAACAAAAAACAAAAAAGCGGGAGAAAGAGAGAGATAATAATAATACCAATAGTTGAAATGAGATTCTAATTTCTGGTCTCTAGAGCTTTATTGGTAGAAGAATCTTTCCTATTTTCTTATTTCTTCAAGTAAAACGAGATTTTGAGGTTTTTTTTTATTAGTAAGTGTAATTACAAACCCATTGAGTTGCATCAATCCTTCGTGTTGGATAAAGGGTCCAACATCGTGATACTTAATTGGAACAGAAATTTTTTTGTTCAAATGAAGGATACGCTACAAAAAAGAGTCACTTATTGCATTATTTTGACTTCTTAATTGTAGCAGTACTTTTTTTCTTCTTGTTGGCGTCTTTTAGTACTTCGGCCATTTGATTGTGCCAGCCCGTTTAGAAGTCACTGGATTTTGGGGTCTCAATGCATTTCAAGCCTGGCTAATGCAAAAAAATATGGCATGTAGTTCTTTTTAATTCATGGGAACAACTAAAATAGATGATGGAAACTTGCTGTAAACTTTGCTCTCCAAGCCAATCAATATTTGTTTCAGTGCAGCCGAAAAGGCCAAAATGGTATTTAAAAGTTTTCGAGTTAGTTATTGTAGACGAGCACATTACTTTTAGACTTTATCATACCATTACCAACTTGTCTTTCGCAGCCAATGTGGGTTGTGGGTTTTGTAGTGGAATAATACATCTTTTTGCAAACTATTTTGAGCTAAGGGATTTGTGTAAAGGGGTGTCATGTTTTGAGATTAAATTTTGATACTATATTAAAAAAATTATTTTTAAAAAATTTAATACAAAAGTAGAGATTCAATCATTCATATATACAGGATTTTTTTTTTTACCACAATTCAAACAATGGATTACATTACCACATAGTTATTAATGCACATTCTTGTAACCAACATGAATTTTAAGTTTTTAGTTGAAGCTAATATATGAAAAATGTGAACATTGTTATTTAGGAACATTAAAACTTCTAGGGTAAAAATTATGTTATATCATAATTAAAAAAATTAAATTTGATTCTCTTTTAAGTGAGCATATAATATTGGAATACTATTTTAATGCCTTTGTATTTTATGTTTTTAGATTAAAAAACTCACATATTCATAAAAAAGAAAGTACCTAGAAGAGGCTTTCATAAGTATGCCAAGCGGCATTTTCTTGAAGTAGAGAGCAACGTCATTAAGGAATCCTTCATACATGGTTGCCGTGACTAAAATAAAGAAAAAATATTGTTCAAATAGAGCTAGTCAAATAGTGTTCAAACTAGCCTCTCAAAACTTTATCTATCTAGTTTGTTGTAAATTTTAACTTCAACCTAGTGATGTATTGTGCTAACCCCCAAAAACATTTGTTTCGAGCACGATTTGTCATAATTTGGGCCTGATTTTTCAGGGTTTAAGAGATCGTCGGCTCAGCGTAAAGCACGTAGGAGTGTGTCCCAAGAATGGGACACAATTTATTATGCTTTGTTTTTTGGGCTGAACAGCCCGTTAAAGAAATCATTGGATTTTGTCGATTCAGTGCATTTCAAGCCTAGCTGATACAAAATGTACGGCGGGCAGTCGTGAATTCATGGTAACGACTAGAGTGTGCTCTTCCACGGAAAGACACGGGCAAGCAGCTAGAAATTATTTTGAGGTTTATTTTAATTCTTTTGGTAGGTAACGAATACTTAGGGGTATAAGGTATCGAATCTATGACATAAATCCTAAGCGATCAATAATCAACAATTAGACTACTGTCTTATTGATTTTAATTACACATTTAAGATGAGTAAATATTTGACTAGTTAAATAGGCTCACTTCCTCGTGTATGATCTCTCCAACTCTTGAAAGGGCTAGCAAAGCAGCCAATCTAACTTATTCGGGAATTGCAGTCCTAGCTCTCTTTTGACAGTTAGACGACCGGTCAATGACCGAAGGCCCCATAGCGGAAGGAGACAAGGCGCTAAAAGGGATTGGTTTGCTGCTTACGAGTCAATCAATAGTTCCTTGGAAAATTTGGTACCCTGTGACAACAGTTTCATCACAACTGCATCTTTATGGAAGTTAGTCAAGAGCTCAGGGTCATAGCTTGATGCTCATAAAAATGAACCTATGATGATAATTACATGCTAATGAAAGGATTTGCTTCTCTGGAGGCATAAGGAGATTATTTATTTCAAATCATATAAATATTTGTTGTTCATTTATGTTTGTTGTATTTATGTTTGCTACTTCATCCAATTGTGCATTTGAAATAGGTGCAGACCTGTTTCAGATGTACGGGCAAATGGAAATTTGCATGCAAGAGTAAAATAATAATTTTGTATGTGAATGTGAAATGAGCAGTCTTTTGACGGGTAAAAATAGTAAATTTTCTGAATAAGGGTAAAAAATAGTTTGAGATAAAAATCTAATAACTTCTTTAGAAACTTCTAAATTTCTAAGTGAAAAAAAATCATTGAAATTTTTTAAGATGAAAATTCGGCCTAAATAATAGCTAAAAGGACAGGCTTTTTATTTTCCTTAAAATTTACTTGAAAATAGTCCTTCAAGTTCCAACAAATTGATGACCTATACCATATGATTCATGTTTAAGAAGATAGCAAAATTTCCAATCGTTAAACTATCACATTCAATTAGGGGCAATTTGAATGGGTCATATTCATGTGGTTGTTCAATCATTAAACTATCATATCTTATTGAAATTCATCTCACGCCAAAAGTTGAGTATTATCATGTGGGATTATATGTGGTGATTCTCCACTTTCTCCTTAAGTTCCTTTTGAAAACATTATTGAACTACTTTATATGGTATCAAAATTGGGTCTACTCACTTCTAGTCTTCAATATTGTTCATGCCCAAATGTTACATATTCCTAAGCATAAAGAGGGCACGTTAGAATTTGTTACACACGAAAAGTTGGACAACTATCCTTTGGTATTATATATAGTGGTTTCCCCTTTTCTCCTAAGATGTCTTTTGGGATGTTATTGGTCCACTCCATACATCTAATGATCTTACATACATTTGAACGGGTCATATGCAAGTGGTTGTTCCACGGTGCCTTCTCACTGCCGGAACCGAGGCTTATGTTCTTTAATAAAACTCAGAAGAGTTGGACTAGTATTTAACTTACTGAACAATGGCACCATTTGGTATGGCGTGCGTGCCTATTTGTCGTATTGCTCTATCGTCTGTCACTATTAACATGGATACGGGTAGTTTCCTAAGAGCGCGAAATCTGCTAGAGGTGGTCTTTATGGGGAAGGTTCTGACCCTTTACTCTGCCTTAACAGAAGGCTTTTTTATTTTTCATTTTTCCTACCCTAAGAACTACTTTTAGTTATCCCGAAACGACACCCGCGTTAGGGCATCATCTTTCCTGGTGTACGGTCTACTTCTTGGAGAAGTCGGTCCTTATGACATGATTTTCCACTTCGCCCTTTCACTGCGGAAACGGTTTGCATTCTTTTCAAGCTCACTAACCTCACAAACAATAATTTGTTTGTGGGACTTGAAAAGGTTCAGATTAGAGTTTGCATTATTGAAGAATGGCACTTTTTATAATAGGTACATAATTGACTAATAAATGAGGCATCATCTTTCTTTGGGTTGGAAACATCATTCTGCATGACATGATTTTCCACCAACAGTATGGTACTTGAAAATTTCAAAGATAAGGATTGTAATTGCGATGGTAATATTGACAAAGACATCAAGTGACTGGTAGCAGTTTCATAGAAGTTAGTCAAGAGATAAATATCATACCAAGGTTCTATGAGAATTTTGCCATTGTTTTCTTATAGGAGTTGTGTGCAAATTCTTCCTTATTAAAAAAAAAAAACAACTGAAATTTCATCAATTTATTTCTTGATGATCTTTTTTTAGTATTAGAATAATTAGAAAAAAACCTAACGTAAAAGAATACTTTGGGAAAAAAATTGACTACAAAGATCCTAAGATTAATTACTTCCCTAGAATTCATATATAAGTAAAGAATTTAATCAAAGATTTTTGGAAAAACGTTGCACATGAGGTCAATCTCACTCCTGGTTTCAACAAAACGGGCCAGTTAACATTAGATATAAGTACAAACGATGCTTCTTTGAAAAATATTGCATTTGAAGTCCATCTCCTTACTGGTTTCCACAAAAACAGCTTGTTAACATTAAATATAATTAAGTAGAAATGATGCTTAATGACGGACAGAGTAAAAGGACAAGAAAAACTCAAATTGATAGCTCTAATTCTTGAGTACCATATGACAACAATCAACATGAACATTACTCTTAGTCTATCTTGGCATCTTAATTTTTTTTATTCTAATTCCTTGTAATCATTTATGCATCCATGTTCATAGTACCTGCTTAGGCAAATGGACTAGGAGGCATACTTAATTTTTGCTCACCCTCTAGCATTTGAATCACAACTTTGATGGAAGGACGATCTATTAGGTTCCATTGGATGCACCAAAGTCCCACAATGGCAAGTTTCTTTGCAATTTTAGCTTCTCCATCATCTTCAATAAAGATTCGTAAATCTTCTTTTTGTTCAAGAAAATTATAAATCCATTCTAGAAAATAAACTTGACTAGTATTCTCTATAGTAATGTCAAAAAGCTTCCTACCTCCAACTACTTCAAGCAATAAAATTCCAAAACTACAGATATTTGCTTTGTAAGAAACATTTCCAAAGTTTCTAGAGAATACTTCAGGTGCAATATAACCTATTGTTCCCCTTGCTGTGGTCATGGAAACAACACTTTGATCTTGTAAGCACAACTTTGCAAGGCCAAAATCAGATATTTTGGGATTGAAGTTCTCATCTAGCAAAATGTTATGAGGTTTGATATCAAAATGAAGAATTTGTTGGCCGCACCCATAGTGAAGATAATCGATCCCTTTCGCTATACCAATAGCAATATTTTGTAATTTTTGCCGGCCAAGGAAATCATTCCTAATCTTTGACGAAGATATGAACTTTTGTAGTGAATAGTTTGGTAAAAAATCATAAACCAAAGCTCGTTGAAACCCATCAGCACAAAAACCAACCAAGCGTACCACATTAATATGGTGAATCCTACCCATTGTCCTTACTTCATTTATGAATTCTTCTCCATTTTCCATGGATATGTTTAAAATCTTCACTGCAACTTGGATTTCATTTGAAAGCTTCCCCTTAAACACTGTTCCGTAAGCTCCTTCACCTAATTTCTCAAAAAATTGGTTTGTAATTCTTTTGATATCAGTATATGAGAATCTTACGGGTTTGAAGTTTCTATAATCCTCCAAAAATATTTGGATCTTTTTTTCAATTTCTTTTTGAGCTTTGTCACTGTTGTAAATACGATAAAGAACAAAGACTATAGGGACCAATAAAAGTGAACTGATGATAATACCTGCATGTTAAACATTTAGGAATTAAAAACTTTCTTCTCACAATTATGATAAATTGAACTAGTAAAAGTAAAACTCATCAGTAATCTTTAGCTTTTCCCATCTATCTGTTAAAGATTTACCAAAGTTAGTTTCTCATTTTATATTTTTTTTAAAAGAAGAAACAATTATTTATGTGGAATGGCCTTACTAATAGCTAAGTAAGGGTATATTGGTATGTTGAATCCAAGTTCCAAGGGTCTACGAGGTCCAAACGTGATACGAAATGGTTAACTAACGTATGCGTGATAATGTTGATAGGTCTTGCTTATTTTTCAAGCAATTAGTTGAAGTCCCCCAGGGAAGGAAAAATATCACGTCATTCATTCAAAGAAGGAGCTTCTGTTTAGAAAAAAGAAAGTAAAGGAGTAATTGGCAGTGCCGGTTCTAATTTTCGGCTGGTTTCTTTGGGTTCAGAGTTCTTGCTCCCTAACTCCCCAGTACAGATGCATGAATCAAAGGAAAAGGGAACCACTCCTGAGCAGTAAACATTTTATTTGACTACACTAATGATTGGAAATGAATGCAGGAAATTGGACGTTGCGGGGTAGCATTATGATCTAGCTTTACCAGATCAATACATTTGGCACGCAAACTGAGAAAAACTTTAGTGCCAACGTTGAAATTGATTTGACAAAAGACCATACCTTCAGGTTTAGCTTGGGAGAAGCACTCACTTTCCGATTCATTGCTAGCATCCTTCGATCTAAATTCTTCGCCTTTTACTGCACAGCCTCTGCACCCTTTTGTCATGGACCAATTCAATCGCAGACTAAGAACATCATCAAATAGTGCATTATACGGAATTGATGAAAGAGTGTACATCTTTCTGCAAGATGCTATGGGACAGTTGCTGATGTCATAACCTGCAGCGAAGGCACGAATTTGGTGGCTAGGGCTACGAAAACAAGAGATGTCGTGGGGGCTTTCTTCTGGTGAGGAACAATTGAACAACATGTAGTCTTCAAGGTCTAGTTCTGAGATTTGGAAAGGCGAGGTAGACAAATTGAGTCGACGAAGCTGTCCTTGGAAGCAAGGCTCTGAGTATTGTACTATAATTATCCTAGCTTGGTAGTCAATCTCTTTGACAGAGAATTTCATAGAAATGGGCAGCTCGAGTATCGTGTGGTGTTTATGAGTGCAGGATAGAGTAAACCCAGGCAACCCACAGTGAAGTGGCTGGGTGTTAAGCCGGAAGGGATGTCGAATGGCAGGGCCATGGCTTCCACACCGTAATTCAGCGAAGCCTTTATCCCCTTCTCCAAGGCCTATGAGGAGAACCAAAGACAAGAAGAAACATGGGATTGCCATTCCTAACAAAATCTGTAAGGTAGATCAGCGTATTAATTTTCCCATATAAGCAGAGGCATATGCTTAAAGGATTTTGTACATGAATTTGTGTCCTTAATGGACAATAACATGTCAAACCAACGACTGAGGTGCCGTTTGCACAGTGTCCAACACGTAAATTGTCTTTCCTCGAAGTTTCTCTTCATTATTTACCTCCACATGTTTAATATCATTCCACCCACTCTTCTTGTTGTAGAGAGCAATGTCACCAAGGAATCCTTTGTGTATGGCTTAAACAACAGAAAAAGGGGAAAAAAGAAAAGAAAATAGTGTTCAAAGAGAACTATTCAACTAGTGTCAAAGTCCAACTTCGACCAGAGGGATGGATGTGTTGTAATAAAATCCAAAAATATATGTTTTAAACTATCTCATAAAATGTCATGCATTTGAATGCGCCAAGTAAAAGTGGCTGTTCAACCCTTTGATGGGTCATGTGCGAGTAGTCCACGGCACCTTCTCGCTGCGGGAACCGAGGGTTACCTTCTTTTATAGGGCTTGGAAGAGCTAGACTTACATTTGCCTTATTGAATAATGGAATAACAGCACCTTTTAGAATGTGGCCAAATTTGACTAATAAACCAGGCCTCAACTTCCGACTTTCAATATTTTAATGGCGTCCTCTGTAACGAAGCTGCATCCAGACTGCATCTAGGCCAGAGAGCATACGACCAGGAACGTAGACAATCCGTGAGAAATTAATTCTTCGGTTGGGGAAATACTTTAAGCTTTTTGTATTGTAAAATTTTTCAAAACCTCATAATCAAAGTTAATCTCATAAAAAGTTCTTGATGATTCCAATATATTAGAGCAATCTTTGCGTTTAAAATTATTCACAACAAATCAAAGTCAGTATGAAATTTCTTAAAAACTTACTTGAACATAATATTTCAAAATTTGAACAAATTCATTGGGTAAAAATTACAGTACGAATTACTTTATTCGAACACTAGGTGAGTGCACAATCAATTAATCTCCCGTGGCAACGTCAGATTTCACTAACTACATTTTATTTCCTGGAGAAGTCAGTTTCCCTGTGACCATTTTTCATATTCAACTGCAGCTTGGCAGTTTCGAAGAAGGTACGAAATGTTTCAATCGTTTATTTGTATGTCTCCGAAAGCCAAGAGCAAAATGCAAAAGAACCCTCGCTTCTCTTTCTCTCTCCCTCTCAATGGCAAGACGAGTTCCCTTGTCTGCTAGACTCACAGCCCTGTTTGTTCTTGTTCTACTTCATGAAACTTGCAGCGCCCAACCTACTCCCAACTGTACCCTTTCTTCCTGCGGTGAAATCCGGAACATAAGCCATCCCTTACGTACGGCAAATCAATTACGATAACCACACAATTCGAGTGGTAGACTCAGGTACTCTGCAGGATAATAATTCCTTCATCCCTCGTTATTTTCAGATCCGCTATAATATAGGAGGTCAATATTGGGTTGGCCGCGAGCAGTCAAAGAGTGTGGTTTTCTGGATCTGTGAAAAGCCGGTGAATTCTCCATTGTATTACCACCTTCCGGCTTGCTTTGACGATGGAGAGCACTCGTCCAACTCTTCTTTCTCCCATTCCAAGAGCTACAGATATGTTCGAGTTGGTAGAATGCATGTTAGTGAGATGGAGGACTTTTGCCAAGTAGAGGGAATGTTTCTGACATCTTGGCCAGGAAATGATGGCCCAAATATTTCCTGTTCAGACTTCCGCAATAAATTGCTATATGGTTCTGAGCTTTCGTATGGGTATCCTTATCCGCATGAGTGGTGCGCGTTGTGGGGATCTATTTATCGATGCAGTTGGATTGTCATAATAGGTAACGAGTAAAGAATGTTAACTATTCATCCCTTTTGCACATTTGTTTCTTTCTTAATTCCGTATTTTTGACTCCCACCACAGGTTCATGTGTGTTTTCCAGACAATATTTTCGGTTTATCTTTTTTTTTAATGTTTTTTATTATGCCTGATTCTGATTATTAGCCTTATGGAGACTTGATTTCTAAACCCAAGTTTGCAAAACCTGATGTTATTGTTTTCTTTTATCACAGCATCTTACCTGGAATTCGCCCTCAATGGTGAGGTTTCTTGCTCGACAAATCATACAGATAGAAGTTTACTAGATTGTCATTTCATTGGTTGGTCTAAAACTTTTAGGCTTTTGGATCTCAAAAACTGTAGGGAGCATGCACCATCGGAGAAGTGTCAAATTTGTTAACAATTTAGCCTTATCAGTTGAATAAAGGTGATGCCCTTTTCAACACGCTAACAATACAGATGGATATTGGATAGCGGTTGGTTTCAAACTTCAAGGGATTTAGCTCAAGTTTAAGAAAGTGCTAAATTTCTTAAGAAATTGACTTCTTCTAACAAGTAATTTCTTCTCGTGTGCACCATTGTTTCAAATGATTACAAACCCTTAGTAATCTAGACTTGGCTTAAATTTTATTACTTAATCAAAATCTTCCTTTCCAATCTCAATAGATAAATATTTGTTCCTGTTATAGGTTAGTTAAAGAATATTGAGAATGCATAAAATCCAGCATGACCAAATTTGAATTCCATAAACATAAATGCACAACCTTTTCAGGGGTTCCTTTATGCGAAGTTGAAATACTATTTAATTTATGATTACTTACTAATTAAATTCTTTTTTTTTCTTGTTTTTGGTTGCAGCATCTCTAACCATAATTGGTAAGAAATTGTCTCTCTTATTTGATGTTTCTTTATTTTGTTAAAAGATGTATTTTATTAGAATCTAGCTATTTTTCCACTATAAATAGAGATCTACAACAATGCAATGCAATAATAAATTTTGTCTTCTTCTAATTTTTTTTTTATTCTCCTGCCTAGCAATGTACCATGGGCTATTAACCATTTTGGGAACTCCACTGGTGATAGCATTTTTGATACACAAATGGCGTAAGAGGCATTTATCTATGTACAATAGCATTGAAGAATATCTTCAAACCCACAACAACCTCATGCCAATAAGGTACTCATACTTTGAAATTAAGAAAATGACAAAAGGTTTCAAGGAAAAATTAGGTGAAGGAGGCTATGGCACAGTATACAAAGGAACACTACGAAGCGACCATCTTGGAGCAATAAAGATGTTGAACAAGTCTAAAAGTAATGGACAAGAATTTATAAATGAAGTTGCAACTGTGGGAAGGATTTATCATGTTAATGTAGTGCAGCTCATTGGCTTTTGTGTTGAAGGGTCAAAGCGAGCTCTAGTATATGAATTCATACCTTATAGGTCTTTGAATAAGCACATTTGTCACCAGAAGGAAGCATTTTCCTAAGCTACAAAAGAATATATAATATTGCACTAGGAGTTGCTTATGGGATTAATTATTTACATCAAGGATGTGACATGCAAATTTTGCATTTTGATATCAAGCCTCACAACATTCTTCTTGATGAGAATTTCATACCTATGTTATCTGATTTTGGTTTGGCAAAACTATTTCCAGCAAACAATAGTATTGTTTCTTTGACTGGAGCAAGAGGAACCATAGGATATATGGCACCTGAGTTGTTTTACAAAAACATTGGAGGTGTTTCATATAAAGCGGATGTTTATAGCTTTGGAATGTTATTAATGAAAATGGCAAGTAGAAGAAAGAATGTGAATGCATTTGTTGAGCGTTCAAGCCAAATTTACTTCCCAAATTGGGTTTATGACCAATTGCACCAAGGAAAAAACATAGAAATGGAAGAACTAGATGAAGAGGAAAAGAAATTAGTTAAGAAAATGGTCATAGCTGCATTATGGTGCATCCAAATGAAGCCTACTAAGCACCCTTCAATGAACAAAGTAGTAGAAATGCTTGAAGGAGAAGTTCAAAGCTTACAAATGCCTCCCAAGCCTTTTTTACAATCACTAGAGAGCCTCATAATTAAACCTGAAGAGAATTCTCATCAAACTAGCTCATCATATCAACTCAAAGAACCAAGTAAGTAACTCTTTTTTAGATGATGCAAATATAGTTCTTATATTAGTTAGTTAAATAACTAGTTTCCTCATTTACATAATGAGTTTTGTGAATGTTAGAAAAATTTTACTTTTATCTTCCTTTATCTTTATACTATAATACTACTTGAACTTAGTGAATATATTTCAATATTCAAATAGAATGTTCATGACCAATTAATGTTTGGATAAAAATTCTTTCTATAGTAAGAAAATATTATGTATGCAATATAATCATTTGCTAGACAAATAACCTTATTTTCTATGAAGTTAACAATCCCGTGTGATTGATTAGATTTTATAGGTTCAGCCCATTTAATGAATTGGCTTTAATTTCTAACTAATGAGCCGAAATCAATTCAAGTTTCAATTGAGTTGAAAACTAATGTATAATTTTGTCCAATTATTTTGATTCACAATCAAATAAAGCATACTATAATAATATCAAATTATCTATCAACATCAATTTCTAGTAGTTTCTTTCATTGGAACTAGGGGAACAAATTCAATAAGTTATCATAATCTATAATTATTACGCTGACCAATAATATTTTCTTTAACAATTCAATATACCATACCAATCATCTCATTACCAAGGAAACGAGTGGATTGAACATGAACATCCTACAAGTAATTGTTACCTTTAGAACCAACAAACCATTTTTATGTACAAGGTATTTGAATTTGAATCAACAATCCAATGTGATTTATTCACTTTCAAAGTCCTCATTATACCCAAATGTAAGACTTGAATTCACTTTTTATATTTGGCACTGCAGTGGCTGATACAACTCCACTAACAATATCACTTAATGCTTGTTATCATCATACATATGCTTTTGAGTTAGTGTTTGCCTAAAGATATATGTACAAACTCAAGAGTTACACTAGCAATCTGATCTGCATTTGTCTTTGTCTCAGAACTGGAGGAGGTATCAATGACAGTTTCTCCTGCGGCAGCACACTTCAAAGAATAATCCAACAGCAAAGTCTTACAGTAATCCAGCAAGTATCCAACAGAATTTTAATTAATAGCATAATTTGGGTAATGGCTACCTTATGATCAGAATTGGTGGAGTGCGGTCAAATTGGGCTCTTGTTGTCACATTGGCAGAGAAACACAGTGGCTCCCCCGTTAAAACAGGGGAATGTTTGTTGGGATAGACGAAAATGTTTCAATCTAGGGGTAGGCAGTGTTATTCTGGATGATGTTGTGAGGAAGTCTCGAATGTTTTGGGTTTGCAAATGGATGGTGGTGGAGGCGTCCATTTACATCATATTTTAGTCATATTTATGCGCATAGACTAGCGTCTCATACGCATCCTGCATAAATGGTCTTCTGGCAACAGGAAAATGATAGGTGGGAAGTGAACCATTTGTTGAGGTGAACCATTTAATAGCCACTCGTAATAGATTTGAGTCCTACCTTCATTTGCAATTCTTCTGTGGTAGTAACATTGGTTTTCATTTCAATTCTTCTGTCCAGCGGAAGAATGGTGCTTTACTTTCTCTTACCTAGCACAAGAGATTGCTTAGGATGAACTGAACTAATTGGCTATGATCATAAAAGGTCTAGGTTATGTATTGGTTTTCATTTCAATTCTTCTGTCCAGCGGAAGAATGGTGCTTTACTTTCTCTTACCTAGCACAAGAGATTGCTTAGGATGAACTGAACTAATAGGCTATGATCATAAAAGGTCTAGGTTATGTACCCTTCACAAGTTCTCTTTCTTCTACTTTACTCTCTAAGCCGATCAATTGTTTTTTCAACACAACCTGAAAATGTCTCTAGCACTTGTTTCTTGTAAGAATATCCATATCAAAACCCAAAAAAAGGTATTTAAGAAACTTTGACTTAATTAGCATAAATGGTCACACTACTTAAATTTTACCATACCATTTTTAACATACACTTGTACAGCCAACATCGGTTGTCAATTTCATGCTAGGACTATACATTCTATTTTCAAACTACTTTATGCCAAGGGTTCATGCACAAGGGTTGTCACATCTTAAAATTAAGCTCGATAGCATATCAGAAAATTCATTCATTGCCAAGAAAAGTTTATGCAAGAGTAACAGGTTTTGTTCTCCGTATATACAGATTTTCAAACAAGGTAAGTCACATAATTCTTAATGTGTTTTCTCTTAACTAACATGAGGCATAGATTTTATGTTGAAGGTTTCATCAAAAGGGTTTTGATAAAAGTTCTAATGGTCATTTTCTTAAAATGGAGAGTATTGCCACCAACGAATACTTTGTGCATGGTTCTCGTTATTAAAAAAAAAAAATTGGTCCAAAGAGAGCAATTAGCGTATTTATCAGTTAAACTACCGAGATTTTATTTGTTGGTATCCTTATCAACTTCTACTTTAATCTAAGTGATGCGTCAAGCTAAACCTCAAAACATTTGTTTCAAGCATGGTTTGTTAGGATTGGACGATGGACCACTGTTTGGATAAAAGTGACAGTACAACTTAATGACTAGGGTTTTTTTAAGCATGGCTCTCTAATATTTTGTTTTTAAGGTTCAGTTTATTATTATGACATATAAACAAGCATGCTATTGTTTGTACGTTTTTTACTAGATAGATCATTGTATATAAAATTTATTTTTTATCAAGAGTTGACTCCAAACATGTCTCAAATAAAATTGTGCACACATCTAATCCATGTGTCAATAGGTCACCAACAATCATAATACAATTTTTGCACGTTCTTAGTGGTTCATACCTATCCAAGTTGAAATAGAAATTAGTTAATTATTTGGGTTGACAAAGGAGCTCACAGTTTACTTTTACTTGTTTATTTGATTACAACACCAAGAAATGCTCTAAACATTTCATATTGAGAATTTTTAAAACCTTTTAAGCTAAGTTAATTTCATCGAAAGTTTTTGAATATTAAAATATTGATCTTTGGAGTCATTTTTACACTTATACCAAGAAAGCCATGTCAAAATTTCTTAAAACCTTACTCTGAGTTTTAATAAATTCATTGAAGTAATCTAATCATTTTGTTTCCCACAAATTTGAGTGTGCCTTTTTCATGAAAAAATGTGTGCAAGCAACTGAAAATTATAATATGATATACTTTACTCGTGGACCCAATGAGCCGGAGATCAATTATTTCACCATGGTTTAGTAATATCAAATAATGTCACGTTTTAGGGTATATTTACCAATTTGACTAATGAATGAGGCATCTTCTTTCTTGGCTGCGGTTTACTTTTTTAATAAGTCAGTGTCCCCGTGCATGATTGATATAGATAAGTGATATCAAATGGCCACTAGTGGGAAAGAGGGGTTGGTAAGCTGCACAGAAGGCGATCTTCTGTCGACCACAAGGCGTTGTGTTTTTCCAACTCCACAGCAGGCTAAGTTTTAAAATGTTTCGCATGTTTTGTTTGGTTTACTTATCTGCAGTTCTCAGGCCCCTCATGCAGCATACCAAGGGTTTAACAACGCTTGCTTCCTAGCAGACCTCAGCTAGGAGGCAATATCCAGAAGGACGACACCATTTTCAATGACTGCCGACGCATATAAAGTGTGTGCAATGAATAATTAATAGTTCATATGGAAGCCCACTTTCAACATGAACATACAGAGAATTGTCACAAATTCTTAACATTCTGCTGCATCTTAAGCGCCCCTCAAGATGATGTATGCTCTTGAGAAACTCCTCAGAGTTAAAAATAAAATCCTGAGCCCTCAAACAGTAAAGCACAATAGCTTTTCCGAGTAAGATATTTGGACATAGAAACTCAAGATGTGTAAGGCGAGTGAGATGCCAGCTGCGCAGGTAATGTTGACTTGGAGGCCAACAATTAACCTGATGGTCTTGACCAACGTTGGCTGGTTACGATATGATGCAAATGCCAACGGAACTGCGAAGGGCCTTGTTTGACCGATTCAGTTCATGCTTGTTGGAATACAGATTCTTTTGTTCAGTTTTTGATTCATCTCTATTCATTTTAAATCAAGGAGATGTCACCCTCTGCCTTCTCTTGTATGTTGATGATTTGCTCATCACAAGAAACTTAGTAGTTGTTATCACCACTTTGGTAGATCATTTAAGTACAACTTTTCCTCTCAAGTCCTTGGGGCGTGTCCACCTCTTTTTGGGCATAAAACTTATCACAATGCCTCATCCTCTCATTTTATCACAAAGATAGATCCTATTACCCAATGCAACTCTACTTGAAACTAAAACCCTAGTTGTAAAAAATGCTTCACTAACCTGCGTAATGCCAACCTTGTTTCGAAGCCTTATAAGAGCTCTTGAATATTTGACAATTATTAGGCTATATATCTCATTCACCATAAATCACCTCTGTCAATTCATGCACTCACCAACTATGCTAGATTTTCATGATCTTAAATGTCTACTTCGCTATCTTAGAGGTACAATTGATTTTGGTTTGTTCTTTACTTCACAAAGCTCCCTGCATCTTTTTGAATATTGCAACTCTAATTGGGCAGGATGCAAAGCCACAAGGCACTCCACATCTGGTCACTCCTTCTTTATTGGAAGTAATTTAATCTCCTAAAATTCCCAAAGACAGTCAACTATAGTCCGATCCTCAATTGAAGCTGAGTACAAAGCACTAGCTTCAACAGTTGTTGAATCAACATGGTAAAATTCTTTTTTACATGAACTCGGTGTTGCTCAGCAACACTCCACCGTTTTATTTTGCGACAATATAGATACTTTAAAGCTTTCCACAAAACTCACTTTTCATGGTCGAACTAAACATATAGAAATAGATTATCATTTTGTGTGGGAGAAGGTGGCACTTAAATTATTCACAACTAAGTATATTCCTACCTCTCAACAATTAGCAGATATTTTAACAAAATCATTGTGTAAGCCCATTTTTATCTCTTTTCAAAACAAACTTGGACTTGTACCAATTCCAACTTTGCAGGGGCCTATAAATGAGAAAGATCCATACAGTACTACAGCAAGATGGTCAAAGTCAACAAATCCAATTAGTGAACATGTCAGCAGAAACTACTCAATTGGCAGTATGTTAGTTGCATGTTTAGTTAGATAGTTGGTTGTGTATAGTTATAGCAATTAGTCAAGTCTGTAATCTATAAATAGTGTTAAGCTCTTCTGTACACTTTAACCTCGAGCAGTATACAATTTAGCGGAGTCTCAAAAAGCTCCCAATTGGTAGCTTGACTTTATTTGTGTTCTGTTCAAACATGTTATGCAATGATTTTTACTTAACTATGATATACATGATAATCTTTCAAACAATTTGCTCCAAGTATTTTACTGTAATTTCCTCAACTTGGTAGTCAATATGATCGTTGAAAAATTTCATAGAATGCTCCACTCGATTATATTAACACAACTAAATGATTTACAGAGTAGTTCTTTTCTATATTTATAGAGCTACAAAGAGGTTAACTGCAGCAAAGATCAGTTTAGCCTTCTAAAACAGATTTTCAACTAATCAACTAATTTACAGTTTGACGGTTAGAGTTAGTTTTGATGACATGGCTGCTGACTGTGTATGTTGACTTCCCCCGGCTTGCTACTGCACCGTTTATAGCTCTTGACCGGTTTGTGTTTCACGTCAGCAAGCTTCTCTTCTTGTTCTTTTCCCTTCACAATGGGCAGCTCGAGCACCGTGTCGTTGTTAGGAGTGCAGGATAGAGTAAACCCAGGCAACCCACAATGGGGTGGCTGGGTGTCAAGCCGGAAGGGAAATCGAATGGCTGGGCCGTGGCTTCCAGACGATACTTCGGCGGAGCCTTTGTGGCCTTCTCCAAGGCCTATGATGAAAACTACAAAGAAGAAGCAATATGGGTTTGCCATTTTTAACGTCTTAAATTTCCCATCTAAGCAGGAGACACGTGATGTGTACAGTGACAAGCAAACGATTGAGATGGCGTTGGTGCAGTGTCCAACACGCTAACTGCCGTTCCTTGAAGTTTCTCTTCATCATTTCCCTCCACTTGTTTAAGATCATTCCTATAAGCTTTTGTTTTATCGTGAACTTAAATTGAGTATCTTATACACGTTTTGTATAGATAAATAAATGTGTGAGTGTACATATTTTACTACATGTGTTAAAGTTAAAAGGACATTTTTTTATGTTCATGTCTAATTCTATGCTTTTACAATTAGACATGGTGTCATTGTTACGTAAATTTTCAAAACCTATAAAAATGTTAAAAAGATAGTAAGACCTAATATTATATTAGAAATTTAAAATTTAAGTTAAAATTTAATTTTAAAAATATTTTTTATATTCTAATATTATCTAAGAATTTTAATGAATTAAAAAATACAGAATTAACTTATTGAAAAGACGAGGTTGACAAGTTGAGTGAAGGGGTCCTTGGAGGCAAGGCTTTGGGCTTTGTCCTTCAATTATCTTAGTTTGGAAGTCAATCTCTTTCACAAGCAATTTCACAGAGAGTGACAGCTCCAACACCGAGTGATGGATGTCGGTACAGGATATCTGTTGTGAATTGGGCTGAAGTGTAAAGGTTCATCAATTTTCATTCGATTTGTTTGAAATACAAAGCACAGGCTTTGCTCCTTTCCTGATGATAGTTTGAGAGTGAAGTGGCGCAATAAAGTTTTTGAGTTGTGTTGATCAGAACCTAAACCATTTCTTAGCTTTGACTGTGGAATTCGTTGAAAGTTATACAATCTGGCGATTTTGTCGTAGCAAATTGATTCAACCAAAGTGTTTTTGAAGTTTGAAATGCACATTTCTTTGTTTTTCAGTTTGGTTTTTAACTCCTCCAGCTTACATATACATCACTACCATTAGTCTGTACTTAATTCTGAAACTACCAGATTTGCCAACTGTCTTGTTCGATCAACAAATTAACATTATGTGTATATCTTCTTCTTCTTCCTCTTTTTTCAGTTAGGTAATGGGGCAGGGGTTTGGTGTTTCAGGCAAGTCGGAAGGGGAACCGATCTTCTGGTCCAAGTCCTCCACGACGTAATTCAGTCAACCCATTTTGGCCTTCTGCAAGTCCTACGATGAAACCCACAAATAAGATGGAAAACGAAGTGTGCTTTCTGGCCATTTCTAATCAAGCAACCCTCTCTGATTTCTGAAAGGTATAAGGCGTACAGTAACACGCAAATGATTGAGATGGCAAGGGTGCAGTGTCAAATACGCAAACTGCCGCTCCTTGAAGTTTCTCTGCATCATTTCCCTCCACACGTTTACTATCATTCCAATGGCATCTATTTATTTTTCACCTCTATATTCATACTTCCGAAAAGCAAAACCAAAAAACAAAAGAAACCTCTGTTCTCTTTCTTTCTCCCTCTCAATGGCAAGATGCCTTCCCTTCTCTGCTAAACTTACGACCCTGTTTGTTCTAGTACTACTTCATGAAATCTGCAGTGCTAAGCCTCATCATCACTGTGCTCCTTCTTCCTGCGGTGACATCCGTAACATAAGCTAGCCCTTTCGACTGAAAGACGATCCAAAAAGCTGTGGAATCCCAAGGTACACACTTTGGTGTGAGAGCAACCATACATTGTTGTACTTCTATGGTGTAAAATACTACGTACGGCAAATCAATTACGATAACTACACAATCCGAGTGGTGGACCCAGATATTCAGACCGATAACTTCCTCCGCCCTCGTTATTTTCCAAACCAGTATAATTTCAGTTATCGAGATTGGTATTATGATCCATATAGCCTCTCTGTAGCAAGAGAAAACGAGTCAGGGAGTGATTTGGAGCTGTCAAAGAGTGTGGTTTTCTTGATCTGTGGAAAGCCGGTGAATTCTCCATCGTATTACGACATTCCTACTTGCTTTGATGATGGAGAAAACTCGCCCAGCTCTTCTTCCAAGAGATACAGATATGTTCGAGTTGGCAGAATGAATGTAAGTGAGATGGAGGACTTTTGCCAAGTAGAGGGAATGTTTCTCACATCTTGGCCAGGAAATGATGGCCCAAATACTTCCTGTTCGGACTTCCGCAACGAATTGCAGTATGGTTTCGATGTTTCATGGTGGGGAGTTACTTGTGAAGTTTGCAACCTTGGATGCTACTTCGATGAGGGGAATCATTATAGTTGCGATTTACGTTTTACAGGTCATGAGAAAAGAATGTTGACCTTCGATTCCCTTTTACACGTTTCTTTCTTACCTGAATCCGTATTTTTCACTCTCACCATAGATTCATGTGTTTTTCAGAAAATATTTGCATTTTTTCTTTTTCTTTTTAATCTTTTCTCTTATCCCTGATTCTGATCAAGAACCCTAATGTCTCAATGATTATTAAAGCACTCGTTGTTTTTCATTTCCAATTCGAAGTTTGTAAAAGCTAACGTTGTTGTTTTCTTTATGACAGGATATTACCTGGTGTTGGAGATCCGTGTGCTTAATAGAAATATTTGTTCCTTATTTAGGAATATTTCCTTTGCATGTATATTGTGTTATTTTGGAAAAATATCATTGTGTTAGGTAGGATTATATTTCATTTATTCTCTTGTATATTTCCTTTCATGGTTTTTCCTAGCATTATATAAGGACACCATATGTAAAGCTTTTTTTTCAAGCCAATACACAAAACTTCTCCAAATTATGCTCTCTTCGTTCTCAACTTGTGACACCTGGTACTCATACTTGTAGGAAAAGTTTCTCGCTCAAAACATTATTTGAATGACAATGTAGAGTCAAATAGATTTGATAAGTTTTATCTAGCAATGATACAAATAAAACCTTAATAGAGCACTTTGACATTGGTTGGTCTAAAACTTTTAGGCTTTTGTTTGAATGTCAAAAACCACAGGAACTATGCATTAACGAAAAAGCATCAAATTTACTGACAAATTACCTTCCTAAATTGAATAAAAGTGATGTCTTTTTTACCCGTTGCTCATATGGATGGAAGTTTGCTAGAGTGCTTTGGCATTAGGTGGTCTCAAACTGCGAGGAAACTAGCATAAGAAGTTTAATAAAGTGTCAAATTTCTTAGGAAATCAACTTCTTCTATGAATAAAGTAATTTCTTTCTTCGTGCTCCATTGTTCCAAATCATCACAAAACATGAGAAATCTATACTTGCGCATAAATTCCATTAACCTAATCGAAATCTTGTTTAACACTCTCAATAGGCAAAATCTTTTCCCTACTATGGTCAGCCGAAGCAAATTGAGAATGCATAAAGTCCAGCTGACCCAATTTGAAGTCCATAAACATACATAAAAAGCATTAACACGATTCCTTTTATGCAAAGATGAAGAAATATTTAATTTAAGTTTACTTGCTAATTAAATTCTTCTTTTCTATTTGTTGCAGATCCTCTAATCTCCCTTGGTAAGAAATTGCCTCTCATTTTTTATAACCTTTTTATTTTATCAGAAGATCTCTTTTATTATAATATAGCTATTTTTTAACTATTAATGTAGATCTAGATCAATGCAACAACAAATTGATCTTATTCTAATTGTTTTTTTATTTTTCTACCTAGGCATGTACCATGTGCTATTAGTTATCTTGGGAACTCCCTTGATGATAGCATTTTTGATATGTAAATGGTGTAGGAGGCATCAATCTATATATGACACCATTGAGGAATACCTTCAAACACAACCTTATGCCAATAAGGTATTCTTACTCAAAAATTAAGAAGGTGACTAAAAGTTTTAAAGAAAAATTAGGTGAAGGTGGTTGTGGTACTATATATAAAGGAACATTGCGAAGTGGTCATCTTGTGGCAATAAAGATGTTAGGCAAGTCTAAAGGTAATGGACAAGATTTTATAAATGAAGTTACATCAGTAGGAAGAATACATCATGTTAATGTAGTACAACTCATTGATTTTTGTGTTGAAGGGTCAAAGCGAGCTCTATTGTATGAAATTAATGCCAAATGGGTCATTGAATAAGCACATTTTTTCACCAGAAGGAAGTATTTTCTTAAGCTATAAAAGAACATATGATATTGCTCTAGGAGTTGCTCGTGGAATTGACTATTTACATCAAGGATGTGACATGCAAATTTTGCATTTTGATATCAAGCCTCACAACATTCTTCTTGATGAGAATTTCATACCTAAGGTTTCTGATTTTGGCTTAGCAAAACTATTTCCAGTAGAGAATAGCATTGTTTCTTTGACTGCAGCAAGAGGAACCTTAGGATATATGGCTCCTGAGTTATTTTACAAAAACATTGGAGGTGTCTCATATAAAGCCGGTGTTTATAGTTTTGGAAAGTTATTGATGGAAATGGCAAGTAGAAGAAAGAATGTAAATGCATTTGCTAAGCATTCAAGCCAAATTTACTTCCCAACTTGGATTTGTGACCACTTACACCAAGAAAAGAATGTAGAAATGGAAGAACTTGATGAAGAAGAAAAGAAATTATATAAGAAGATGATCATAGTGGCATTATGGTGCATCCAAATGAAGCCTAGTGAGCGCCCTCCAATGAACAAAGTTGTAGAAATGCTTGAAGGAGAAGTTCAAAACTTACAAATGCCTCCCAAGCCTTCTTTACAAGTACTAGAACCCCCATTATTGAAGTTGAAGAGAATTCCCATCAAATTAGCTCGTCATTTAAATTTGAAGAATCAAGTAAGTAGCTCACTTTGTTAAATGCAAATATACTTCCTATCTACTAAACAACTGTCTTCCTCATTTACATCTAATAATCAATTGTGTGAGTGTTAGAAAAAATATAGTTTTATCTTCTTTTATCTTTATAATAAAATATTACTTGAACTTAGTGAATATACCTCAATGTTAAAGTAAAAAATTTCAAGTTTTGATATCTTGATTTGTGCATTTTGGTATTTATAAAACATAATTTTATGAATTTAAAAAGCATATTTGACTCATACTATTTATATGTTTTTTTTTTTTTTTTTTGGTTTTTAATGTAAGTTGCATTAATGAAATTAATATACAAAAGCATAGGGGCATACCCCAGTATTACATCAATTTCCAAAAGTAAACTAAGAGTAAGCAAAAATAGAGGTTGGAAGCCTCCAAATCTCACTCAAAAATACATTACCTTGAGAGGGTTTGATATTGTGAAGCAGAGAAGCTCTTCCTCGTACAATTTTCCTTACTTTAGCCAACAAGATTGGAATGTCAACTAATGTATTTTTAAATCTTCTTCTATTCCTTTCTGCCCAAATGCAATAAATACAAGCTAGAAAAGATATTTTAAGAATTTTTGCAGCCAGATCTTTACCTTTTGATGCTTTAGTCATCCAGTTTAATTCTTCATTCCATCCTCTGATGTGACGTCGAATTCCATTTTGAGCAAGGATATTTTTCCAAATCACCATTGTGCATGGACATTCAAAAAAGAGATGACTCCTGTTTTCTACTTGAACCTGACAAAAATCACAGTATTGGTTAATTGTAGGAAGCCATTGTACCATTCTCTCTGCTGTAGAAAGTCGATCATGGCAAACTAGCCATCCAATAAAGTTATGCTTGCAAATCCCACCAGTCCAAATTAGTTCATACCAATCTACTTTTTCATTAACTGGTTGCAGATCTTGATAAGTAGCTTTGCAACTGTAGGCAGGGCTAGAAAGAACCGAGGTAAGCATAGGCCTTAACTTGAGGAGGCCTCTCCAACTCCATGCCATTGAACCTTTGATTTGAATCTGCATTACTGAAATTCTTTTACATTTAGTGCTATGTATCCACTTACTCCATAATGATTCATCTGGCTGATTTATGAGAGTCCAAAGCATACGTCCTAGAAGGACTTTATTCCAAAGTTTAAGGTTCGGCAATCCCAATCCCCCTTTCTTCTTTGGTGAGCAGACAGTTTGCCAAGTAATTTTGTGGGAACGTTGTATATCCATACTTCCTGCCCATACTATTTATATGTTCATTTTATGAGATTAGCTTTAATTTCTTATTAAAAGAAACAAAATCAATTCACATCTTAATTAAATTCAAAGAATTCGCAAAACTGCTTAAGTATTCTAATGCATAACCTACAAAGCATACCAACTTAACATCAAACTTGTTTATCAATATTAACATCTAATATTTTCTTTTAATAGAACCAAGGAAACAATTTCAATAAATTCTCATAATCTATAGTTATTCTCATCACCAACAATATTTTATTTAACAACTTAGTATACCATCCCAAAAGTTCCATTACCAAGGAACAAATAGATTGTTAGGTAAATGAAAGATCAACTCCCCTGTTCTGTGAATACATTTTTGGAAACATGAATTGGATTTTAGTTTAAAACAAAATTTATTAGTCAAATTTCCCTGATAAGGAGTTTAGAGTGTTAGGTAAGTGAGAGATCAACTCCCCTGTTCTGTGAATACATTTTTGGAAACATGAATTTGCCTCCTGAGGCTTCCTATCACGTTCAACTGAAAAAGGAAACAAAAACAAGTCTCTCGTACAATAAGGAAGGACTAAGAACACACTACTGCATACTTAAGCTACACCAAAAGGGCTCAGGCACAACAACTATATAATAACAATGGCTCAAGCCCAACAATAAATATCAACACTCTTAACAAGTAAAATGTTTCAAGCATCAATTCCAGGGATTGAACGGTGGAACGTCATCTGGGCAAAAGTGGCGGTAGAACTTAGTGGCAAGTGTTTTTTTTTTTTTTAAATAGTTCTTTAATAATTTATTTTAAGGCTTAGTTTTATTATAGCATATAAACAAGCATATGATAATGTTGTTGGCATATTGGAAAAATCATACTAAATGACTTTTTTTTTTTGTGGATTCCAAACATGCCTTAAATAAAGTTGATTAATTGTTAAGTACACATATTATCAACGTGTCAATAGGTCATTAACAGTTAGAAATTAAATTTCACATCTTTTTTGTGATTCACATCTAATTAAGTTGGAATAGAAGTTAACTATTTTAGTAGATAAAGAGTTTCATAATGTACTTTTATTTATTTAGTTAATTACAATATCAGTAAATACTTAATTTTTTTTCATATTGCGACTTTGTAGGCCAAGTTAATTTCATAGAAAGTTCTTTGATGACAAAAATATTGATCAATATTTTAATGCTAATTTTTTTTTAAACTTACTCAAAGTTTTAATAAATTTATTAAAGTACTCGTATCATTTTGATTCTATTAATTTTTAAGGATAATTTTTCATGAAAAAGCGGAAGAAAAAAATTAAAAATTATAGGAAGATACACTCTATTCATGCACCTAGTGAGTCGACGATCAATTAATTCATCATTTGATCATCAGGGTTCAGCAGTGTTGAACACGTTAAAGAACATATTTACAGACTTGACAAATGAACGAGACATCCTCTTTATTGGGTGCGGTCAAAAAGTTTCTTGGGTGCTGTCTACTGATCGTAAAAGTCGGTGTCCTTTGACGTGATTGAGATGGATGATACTGCTAGAAAAGCACAAAACATACGGCATCCAAGAAAGAGAGGTCTAGGACATGACATGTGAACAAATTTGACTAATGAATGACGCGGTTTACTTTTTTAACAGATCAAAGAGCAAAACGTATCGCGTCCAATATAGAAGGGTTGTTAAGCGCCGCAGAAGGTGATGTTCTACCAACGAGGAGGCTTTGTGTTTTTCCAACCCTTACCACACGGCACGCCAAGTTTTAAAATGTTCGGGCCCCTCGTCCAGCACGATCCGATCGACAATGATTGCTGATGCTTATAGAGTTTGTGCAATTAATATAATAAATTAGTGACTAACGTGGAAAGACCGCTTTCAAGCCGGGAAAAAGGGCTGCTAACAGCCCAGAGAACTACTAGCGAATTAGATATATGATATAAAGTTGCTCAAGAGGTAAATGTAGGATTTCAAGAGAATTTAGTAATTTTTTTTTCTTTTAGGAGAAGCATGTAAATTTTTCTTCTTAAACAAAGTAACTAAAATTTCATTATTTTCTTTCTCAATGATTCATTTTTCATATAAAGTAATTAAATTTTAAGATCAATTACTTTTTTCTAGTTCAAGTACAATTAAAGAACTTACAAAAAGATATTGAAAAAACTTTGTGCAAAAAGTTTATCTACTTATTGGTTTTTGTCAAAGAGACTCATTAAAATTAAACATAATTATGCATGAAAATACTTCATTATAGATAAGGTAAAAAGACAAGAAAAACTTAAAATTGGTAAGTCTAATTCTCAAATACAATATGATAATAAAATCCACATGTTTATTACTCTTATTATATCTTAGATATTTTATATTGTCTCAAACACCTCACAATCCCCTGTGCATTCATGTGCATGGGACTTGCTAAGGCAAATGGATTAGGAGGTATACTTAACTTTTGTTCAACTTCTAACTTTGAATCACAACTTTCATGGAAGTATGATCTATTGAGTTTTATTGGATATAGCAAAGTCCCACAATCACATCTTTTTATTTTTCAATTCCAGCTTTTCCATCACCTTCACTAAAAATTCATAGATTTTCCTTTTATTCTAGAAGATTATAGATTCTTCAAATAATTTGAGATTTTATTACACCTTCTCAATATACCTTCTCAAGGCCAACATGAATTACAAGTTTTGTGTTTAAGGTTATACCTTAACCCACTTTATGCTTACTAATTTATGCAAGAGAGGTGAAACCTCTTAAACTCGTACTCAGTGTTATATTAGAAAGTATATTCTTATCTAAAAAAAAATGAGAGGGTTCATCTCCCATATCTAAAGAAATTCTAACAAGATTTAAATAATATAAAACTTTGTCACACTATTCTAACTAATGCATTGTAAGAAACTTCAAAAGGTTTGATTCTAGAAGATGTTTTCCATTTACATGAGTGGCCTTACAATTTATTGAATAGGGTTATTTGTTCAGGTATAACATATGTTGTTCTTAAGCTAAATTTTATTATTTTGGTGTATACATAAGCATGCTATGAAATTATTCGCAACAATGTTTTTATTGGATAAATAATACTTTTTGACTTTTTTTTTTAATTTATTGTGAATTACAAGCAAGCGTTGGAAAAAGCTCTTGATGATGAAAATATTCATTCCAACTTTTTTCACCGTAAAGTAAGGAAATACTATATTCTACTTTTATAGTTTGTCCCAAAGAAGAGAAAAAAGTCTTTGAAGTAATTTTGACGCTTAAAGTCTTTTATAACAATTGCAGGTCAAGTTGAACTTTCCTAGAAACTTACTTGAAAATACTTTTCCAAAGTTTCAACAATGATTGACGTACTCAATCGTATTTGACTTGGTCAAATTTGAGGGTGCTTCTCATATAAGGATGCCAGTAACAAGTTAAAAGGCTTAGTGATGTCCACAATCAATTAATTGATCATGGGGCCCACAAATGTTGACCACTCCTTGCACTTTCTAGGATTTGCTAATAATTCAATAGTGAAGCAAAGATTACCCTCCTCGAGGAGGGCCTATTTCGTGGAAATATCAACATCTCCGCAATATTGCTTGTCTATTTTTGTGGACAAATCAATGTGAGAAGTTTTTCTACAAAATTGTAGCTTTGTAGAAGTTAATCAAGAGCTCACAATCATAAGAAGGCATCAAAAAAATTTCCGTGATTCCTTTCTTATGGAAGAAGTGTATAAATTCCTTCTAAAAAAAAAAAAAAAAACTTTGCCATTTTCTCTATCAAAATGCTCCCTTTTTGCTATTAAATTAGTCAGAGAAAACTTAAATTGAAGAATACTTTGTGAAATAAACTTTAGTTGTGGAAAGTTGGGATCAATTATAAGGTCAATATAGAATAAAAGAATTGAGGTCGTATTCCCATTGATTCCAATCAAATAGATTGGTTAACGTTGGCCACACCTAAGCATGCGAGATGCATCACATTGGATAACACAACTTGGCATCTTGATAAGATAAGGAATAAGGAAACCTTGACCATGACCTTAATTTATATGGTTATTTCTATCATTTTAACATGATATCTTATTTTGGTTTTAATGCTTGCAAGCATACGTGAACTCATGCTATTGGGAATTGATAATGCTTTTCAAATTAATAACAGGATTCTTTTTTCAAAAAAAAAAAAAAAAAAAGAGAAGAAATGTCTTTTGGAAAAAAAAAACAAAAGAGGAGAATCTATAAAGAGAATAATCAAAACGTTAAACTAATCAAATTTGATAAACTTCTAAGCAATTTCAACTTTTGCCTCATCCTTAGAAAATACTAGTATATTTTCTTTTTGTTTTAAGATATTGAAGATCCAGTTATAAAAGTAAAGTTAATTGGTATTCTTCACTATAACGCCAGAAGGAGTTCAACCAATCTACTTTGAACATAAAGGATTTGTACTATGTATTGTTACAACTTTTCTTTTCTTTTGTCTTTCTTTCCTTTTTCCTCTCTAACAATCAATACTTGTTTGTGTGGAGCAGGAAATTCTTGGTGGCACTCGATCTTACAAGCATATACAAATCCCTAACCATTAGGATATAGAAGTATCTTGAGTTAGTGCTTCCATTAGGAAGTAGTGACAAAACTCTCCGACCCATATGATTGCCCCTTCCAACTTGGAATGTGTTCGGGTATGATCAAATGGAAATAAAATATAGAAGTTTGTCCATGAGAATTCTATTTGATTGTACATACCAAAAAATCCATATAAGTTTCTTTTTCCTTACCTCAACTCTCACATTCTAGTCTCTTGTTTAAACTCTTCAAAAATAGTATCCTAGGATTGTTAGATTGAGGCTTGCTTTAGTATACAGCCTCCAAATGTAAATTAACATTTGGAATGTTAACTGCCAGCTACATTTAATTTGGTATTTTTTCCATTTAAAAATGAAACAAATAGTGGAATTTACTAGGTAATCAAATTCATTTTCTTTTTTATATCCACCAAATATTGTTTATGAATGGATTGCATTTGGAAATCAATATATCAATATAAATTGTAAAGAAAAGTTAGATTAACAAGCCCTTTTTAATAAATTTTTCTTAAAAATAAATATTTTCATCTCAACTATCTAGAATTTTAAACGTAAAGTGATAAAAGCACTTAAATTATTTAAATGATCTATTCTTATAATTAAGAATTATCTTCTGACTTTGTTTCTCCATTATCTCAATAGGTCAGCAACATTCAACAATCAAACTAACACGGTAAGAAATATGTTAAATTATTGTATTATGATTTTCTCAAAATCTTACAATGAAAATAAATTTTACAAAAAATTAACATAAAAATTAATCTTTAAAATAAATTTTAGGCTTAAAGTTGCGTATGATATGAAAGTCAAATTAAAATTTTGTCATAGTTTTATAAAGACTCCAAAAATTGATTGGCTTGCTCTATCATTTGATTCAATGAAATTCGATGCTACTTTTTCATGAAAAAGTGTAAGGATAGAGGGAAATTACTGTGAAATTTACTTTATTCTGACACTTAATGGGCCCACCATAAATTAATTATGAAAAAGTGTAAGGATAATGGGAAATTATTGTGAGTTTGCTTTATTCGTACGCTCCGTTGGCCAACCATCAAGGTACGGATATAATTGACTAGGCATTGCTTATCTCTTGAAAAATCAGTTTCCGTGGCACAACGTTTTACACACACAGGAACCACCAGTACATCCCTCTTCCTTCTTAGTAGTTTTATTTCTGGCATACAATATGATCGTGACCCTACATGATCATTACTTACTTTTATAGGACTTGGAAGATTTAAACTGGTATTTGCATTATTGAAGAATAGCAACCTTTTAAGATATGGGAAAAATTGATTGATGGACCAGGCATCATTTTTCCCTGGGTGCTATCTACTTCTTGGAAAAGTCAGTGTCTTTGTGACATGATTTTCCACGGTGTCCTCTCCCTACATGAATGGTTTACGTTCTTTTCAATCCCTCAATCGATAATTTATTCATGGACTTTCAAGATTTAGACAAAGCATTTGAATTATTGGAGCAGGGCACTTTTTATGATATGGACATAATTGACTAATGAGCCAAGCATTATCTTTGCTTGGGTCCACTCAGTTTCTTAAAAATATTAATCTACCCATGTCATGATTTTCCACTATCGATATAGTAGTTGAAGAGTTCAAAGATAAAGATTATAGTTGTGATGGAAATATTGAGAAAAGGACATCAAATAGATAGTAGAAGTTTCACAAGTCAAGAACTAGGTCTTAGCCAAGGTCTAGGAGAATGCTATATATATATATTTTATAGGAGAAGTGTGTAAATTTTCAATTCTTAAATTATGATGTTTCCAAGAGAATCCCACCTTTATATATATATATATATAGGAGAATAGTGTAAGTTCTTTCTTTTTTTTTAAAAAAAAAAACATAACTAAAATTTCATCATTTTCACTATCAATGATCTCTTTTTGTTATTAAATTAATAAAAACCCTAAGAACGAAAGAATACTTTGAAAAGAAATTAAAATACAAAAATATCAAGATCAATTATTTTCCTGGGATACATAAATAATTAAAGAACATACAAAAATATATTTGAAATGTTTTACATACAAAGTGTATCTCCTTATTGGTTTCAATGAAATAAACACTGTTAACATTAGAAATAATTAAAAATGTAAGATGCTTCACAACAGAGAAAGCATAAGGACCATACAGCTTGAATTTCTAGTTCTAATTCTCAAGTACAATATGACAACAAAATCCAATTGGTCATTTTGCTTATTCTACCTTAAGATCTTATTTTTGGTTCTAACCCCTTACAATCCTTTGTGCATTCATGTGGGTGGGACTAGTTGTAGCAAATGGATTAGGAGGGATATTTAATTTTTGCCCACCTTCTAGCATTTGAAGCACAACTTTCATAGAAAGGCGATCTATTGGATTCCATTGGATGCACCAAAGGCCCACAATGGCAAGTTTCCTTGCAATTTCAGCTTTTACATCATCCTCAATTAAAACTCGTAAATCTTCCATATCTTCTAGTAAATTATAGATCCATTCTGGAAAATATACTTGAGTATCATTTTCTATAGTAGTGTCAAAGTTTTTCCTACCTCCAACTATTTCAAGCAATAAAATTCCAAAGCTATAAATATCTGCTTTATAAGAAACACTTCCAAAGTTTCTAGAGAATATTTCTGGTGCAATGTAACCTATGGTTCCTTTTATTGTGGTCATAGACACAATACTTTGATCCTTTGAGCACAACTTGGCAAGGCCAAAATCAGAAATTTTTGGATTGAAGTTCTCATCTAGCAAAACATTATGAGGCTTGATATCAAAATGGAGGATTTGTTGGCCACACCTATGGTGAAGATAATCAATTCCTTTTGCTATACCAATGGCAATATCTTGTAATTTGTGCCAACCAAGGAAATGATTTTCAGTGTCTGAGAAAGTAATAGATTTCTCTAGTGAATAATTTGGTAAAAACTCATAAACTATAGCACGTCGAAATCCATTTGCACAAAAACCAACCAAGCGAACCACATTAACATGGTGTATCCTCCCCATTGTCCTCACTTCATTTATAAATTCTTCCCCATCTTCCATGGATATTTTCAAAATCTTCACTGCAACTTGGATTTCATTTGAAAGTTTTCCCTTGAACACTATTCCATATGCTCCTTCACCTAATTTCTTAGAAAATTGGTTTGTAATTCTTTTGATATCAGCATATGAGAATCTTGTGGGTTTGAATTTTTTATAATCCTCTAAGAAAAATTTGATCTTTGTTTCAACTTCCTTTTTAGCTTTGTTGTGAATGTAAACACAATAAAGAGCAAAGGTTGTAAGGACAAACATAAGCGAACCTATGATAATACCTGCATGTTGAACATTAACGAGTTTAGAACTTAGCTTCTCCAATAATAAAAAACTCAAGTGGTAATGCAAGACTCACCAATGATCTTTAGCTTCCAAAATCTACATGTTAAGAATTAACAAAATTATCTTATCATTTTACTTTCTTTAAAAAACAAAAAGAACACTTATTTATGTAGAATCGCCTAGCTAATTAAGGGTGCATTGAAACCTTAAACGCAAGTTCAAAGTGTCTAAAAGGTCCAAACGTATTATGCAATGATTTTTACTTAACCAATATATGCATGGTAATCTTTGAAAGAAAGCAGCACTTTGATAGGTCGTGAAACAAAAAGTCGCCCGGTTAAGAAACTATATCATGTGATTCATTAAAAAAAAAAAGAAAAAGAAAAATGTGATTCTGTTTGGAAAGAGAAAGTAAAAAGAGTAATTGGCGGGGCCGAGTCTCACTCTCTTTAGTGTTCTTTTCTTTTTCCTTTCCCCGTTTACATGGATGAATTAGAGGAAATAGGAACCATTTCTGAGCAGCAAATATTTTGTTTTGCTCTATTAATGGGTGTAAATGGATGCAGGAAATTGGCCGTTGCCAACGAGCATTTGTAGGCTAGCTTTATTAGATCAATACATTGGCAAAGTTAGAAAAAATCTAGTGCACACGTTGAAACTGATTTGGCAAAAGACAATACCTTTAGATTTAGGTTGGGGCATGCACTCGCTTTCCCATTCATCGCCGACATTCTTCGATCTAAATTCTTCGCCTTTCACTTCACAGCCTCTGCACCCTTTTGTTATGGACCATTTCAGGCTTGTACGATCAGGATGCCGTCCTTGATGTCCCCAAATTGTGCCAGACGGAATTGATGGAAGAGTGTACATCTTTCTGCAAGATGCTCTGAGATCGTAGCTGATGTCAGCATCCGCAGTGAAGGCAACAACCTGGTGGCTGGGGCTACTAAGACAATGGATATCATTGGCGGTTTCTCTGGGTGAGGAGCAATTGACAACGACGTAGTCTTCGAAGGAGAGTTCTTGTGTGAATTGGAAAGGCGAGGCAGACAAATTGAGTTGGCGAAGCTGTCCTTGGAAGCAAGGGTCTGAGAATTTTCCTGTAATTACCTTATCTTGGTAGTCGATCTGTTCGACAGAGAATTTCATAGAAACGGGCAGCTCGAGCACCGTGTGGTGGTTACGAGTGCAGGACAGAGTAAACCCAGGCAACCCACAGTGAAGTGGCTGGGTGTTAAGCCGGAAGGGATATCGAATTGCAGGGCCATCGCTTCCACACCGTAATTCGGCAAGGGCTTTATCGACTTCTGCAAGGTCTATAAGGAGAACCACAAACAAGAAGAAATACGAGATCGCCATTTCTAACCCAATCTGCAAGGTATCTCTGCGTCTTAATGTTCCTATTTTTTGTGTACTTGAGTTATCTCTGTATCTCAGCGTCTTATGCGGACATAACCCGCCGAACAAATGACTCAGGTGGCTTTCCTGCAGTCCCAAACACGTCAACTGGCCTTCCTTGAAGTTTCTACCGTGAATTTGAACTTTTTGTACCCTGAATTTTTCAAAACTCTACAATTAAAGTTAATTTCATAGAAAGTTCTTGATGATCCAATAATTTATCTTAAAGTTGTTCTCAACAAATCAAAGTAAGACCTACTATTACGTTATTGGCTAACTGCATGTTAGGTAGTAAACTTAAACTTTCCTGCAAAAAATCAATGTCTCCCGGACAACTTTTCACATACAACTCCACCTTGGCAATTTCGAAGAAGGTCCGCAAAATATCAATCATGCATTTATCTTTCACCGAAAAGGTATCTATATATCTCCGAAAAGAACAAAATTAAAACACAAAAGAACTCTCCGTTCTCTCTCTCTTTCCCTCTCCATGGCAAGACGAGTTCCCTCGTCCGCTAGACTCACGGCCCTGTTTGTTCTTGTTCTCCTCCATGAAACTTGCAGTGCCCTACCTACTCCCATCTGTACTTCCTCTTGCGGTGACGTCCGTAACATAAGCTTTCCCTTTCGACTGAAAGACGATCCAAAAGGCTGCGGACGCCCAGAGTTCACACTTTTATGTGAGAACAACCGTACAGTCGTCCACATTGATGCCGAAAAATATTACGTGCGGCAAATCAATTACGAGAACGAAACAATTCGAGTGGTAGACTCAGCCATTCTGGCGGATACATATATCAATTTTGTGGATCTGTCAAATCTGTTGACGTCTGGGCCGTATTTCGTTTATAGCGAGCTGTTAAAGCGTGTGGTTTTCTGGATCTGTGAAAAGCCGGTGAATTCTTCATTGTATTACCACATTCCTGCTTGCTTTGATGATGGAAAGTACTCGTCCAACTCTTCTTTGTACAGATATCTTCGAGTTGGGATAATGAATGCAAGTGAGATGTTGGACTTCTGCCAAGTAGAGCGGACGTTATTCACTTCTTGGCCAGGAAATGTTGGCCCAAATATCTCCTGCTCAGACTTCCTGCAGTATGGCTCAGAGATTTCATTTAGGCCTTCTGATCTCCGTGGCTTCGTCCCTTCCTCCCCTCCCCCCCCTTTCCCCCGTTTGGTTGTTCACTCGAATCACCAGTATTGCCACTTTTTGGGGTTTTATGCTGAATGCGATCGGGTTTTTGCCTATTCTTTTCGACAAATAGGTAATGAGCAAAGAATGTTGACCGTTGATTACCTTTTGCGCATTTATTTCTATCCTGAATCTGTATTTCTACTCTCACCGCAGGTTCATGTCTTTTCCACATAATATTATCCATTTTTCTTCTTCTTTATCTTTTCTCTTGTGCCTGATTCTGTTCAAGACCACTAATGTCCCAGTGATCATTAGCATTATAGAGACTTGATTTCTAATTCCAAATTTGCAAAAGCTAATGTGATTATTTTCTTTGTTACAGTACGGTATCTCCTGGAAGGCCCAGCCGGAGGTAAGGTTTCCCACTCAAACATATTTTGAATGATAATAGATGATGAGTTTTACCCACTTTGACATCGTTGGTCTAAAACTTTTAGGCTTTTGTTTGGATCTCAAAAACCATAGGAAGTATGCATTAACGGAAAATTTTCAATTTTTTTAGGAAATTAGATTCCCCCGTTGAATAAAAGTGATGTCTTGTCTTGTGCCCCGTTGTTTAGAATCATTAAATAAAATTAGTAATTTATAATATCTCCATATAAATCTATTAACCTAATAAAAAATTCGTTTGCTAGTCTCAACAAGCAAAATAGTCATCCCAACCATGGGTTTGCCAACTATGCACACAATCCAGCTAAATCAATTTAAAATCCGCATAAATAATATAAGAATTTTTTAATGGGTCTTTTCATAGAAAATTGACAAATTAGTTGATCTTTTATTAATGGCTAATCAATTTCTTCTTTTATTTTTCTTGTAGGTTATTTAGTTGCAATTGGTAAGAAATTACCTATCTTATTTATCATCTATAATTTTTTTTAATAGATTAGTTCCATTTTAATTTGGCTACTTTTCAGCTAAAAATAAAGATGATAAGAGTAATGTAACAACATATTTCTCTTCTTCTAATTTTTTTTTTTTTTTGTTTTTGTTTTCCTACTTAGGAATGCACCGTGCACTAATAACTATAGTGGGGATTCCACTAGTGATAGCATTTCTAATATACAAATGGCAAAGGAGGCATCTATCTATGTATAATGTGATTGAAGAATATCTTCAAACCCACAATAACCTCATGCCAACAAGATACTCTTACTCACAAATTAAAAAGATGACAAAAAGTTTTAAAGAAAAATTAGGTGAAGGGGGCTATGGCACTGTATATAAAGGAATATTATGTAGTGGTCATCTTGTAGCAGTAAAGATGTTGGGCAAGTCTAAAGGTAATGGACAAGAATTTATAAATGAAGTTGCAACAGTGGGAAGGATCCACCATGTTAATGTGGTACAACTCATTGGGTTTTGTATTGAAGGATCAAAGCGAGCTCTAGTATATGAATTTATGTTTAATGGGTCTTTGAATAAGCACATTTTTTTGCCAAAAGGAAGCATTTTCCTAAGCTATAAAAGAATCTATGATATTGCTCTAGGAGTTGCTTGTGGAATTGACTATTTACATCGAGGATGTGACATGCAAATTTTGCATTTTGATATCAAGCCTCATAACATTCTTCTTGATGAGAATTTCATACCTAAGGTTTCTGATTTTGGCTTAGCAAAACTATTTCCAGTAGAGAATAGCATTGTTTCTTTGACTGCAGCAAGAGGAACCTTAGGATATATGGCTCCTGAGTTATATTATAAAAACATTGGAGGCATATCTTATAAAGCTGATGTTTATAGCTTTGGAAAGCTATTGATGGAAATGGCAAGTAAAAGAAAGAATGTGAATGAATTTGTTGAGCATTCAAGCCAAATTTACTTTCCAACTTGGATTTTTGACCAATTACATCAAAAAGATAACATAGAAATGGAAGAACTTGATGAAGAAGAAAATAAATTATTTAAGAAGATGGTCATAGTGGCATTATGGTGCATCCAAATAAGGCCTGGTGAGCGCCCTTCAATGAACAAAGTTGTAGAAATGCTTGAAGGAGAAGTTCAAAGCTTACAAATGCCTCCCAAGCCTTCTTTACACTTACTAGAGAGTCCTATAATTGGAGTTGAAGAGAATTCCAATCATGTTAGCTCATCATATCAACTTAAGGAATCAAGTGAGTAACTTATCTTTTAATTGCAAATATAATTCTTGCTTTGGTAAGCTAAATGACTAGTTTCCTCTTTTACATTTGGTAATGGGTTATGTGAATGTTAAAAAAGATTTATTTTTATCTTCTTTTACATAATAAAATACTACTTGAATTTAGTTAATATATCTAAATATTTAAGTAGAACTTTCATGACACATTAATGTTTGGATAAAAATTATTTCCAAAGCAATAAAAGTCCATAAACCTCCAATTGATAAGTTTAATATCTTCATTGGTATATTTATGTACTTATAAAACATAATTTTATCATTTCATAAAATTTATTATGTATCCCACACTTAAATTATTATGTGTAGAATGCAATCATTTGATAAACAAATAATCTTATCTCTTATGAATTTAACAATTTTATGTAACTAATTAGATTTCATAGTTTCAACTCATTTAATGAATTAGCTTTAATTTCTAATTAAAAGACCCATATCAATTCAAGTTTCAATCGAGTTAGAATAATTCACAAAACTAGTTTATAATATCCTCCAAATACTTTGATGCACAACCAAGTAAAGCACACCAAAAAAATCAACTTAATCTATAAACATCAATATCTAATATTTTCTTTTGTTGGAACTAGGCAAACAAATTTAATAAATTATCATAATCTACAATTATTCCTATGACGAACAATATTTGCCTAAGATATATGTTCAGTCTCATGAGTTACACTAACAATCTAATTTACATGTCTTAGTCTCAGAACTGGAGGAGGCATTAGTGATAGTTACTCCTGTAGAAGCGGCTTCTACTTGCTTGCCCTTTGAAGAATTGATTTCCTCTGACTCACTGTATGAGAAAACGTCATCTTTCTCTTGAGCTTTTAAGTCTTGATTTTGGATTGGTCTGGTTGCACCCTCATGAACTGGTGTAGGGCTAATGCCCAAGCTTTCATTTTTTTTCCGAGCAGCATTTCCAGCAATAGGTGTTGTAGGAATGGTGCCGTTATGATCTTACCAGCACAACCTTGACTTGAAATCAAGGCAAAGGAGGTTTCCTATACAGAAAGTACAAAACATAACAATAATGAAGGTTGTACTACCACAATCACCAAATTTCCAAGAAAGTTGAGACAATGGTAATTAAGCTACATAACATCTTGTAAAGAAAACTATTTTGAATGCAAGAATAGAGTTTTAATCTTCACCATTGTCAAGCCCATCAAGATCATTGGTGTTCTAATTTTTTCTATTTTCTATTATTGTTGTGTTTAACGAACTAGAATTTAAAGAATACAGATTTTTTAACTGCAATTTCAAGTTTGAGGAAGCATAACAAGAGAGTGATTTAGCGAACATGAACTTCGCTTCAATTACAAACAAGTAAAAATGTCATTGACGATCATGAAAATGGAGTTTGAAGTCTGCAACCAACTCTGTCAAACCTAGCTCCTCTGGCAAAGCAAAAAGACCATAACCCTCTTCTTGGACACATTAAACCAAAAGTCTTTTTGGCTGCACAAAGTTAATGCAGGTTCATGAAATCGCAAGTTTGTAATGAGTGCTCCAAAGACAAAAACAGAAATGGAATATGATCAAGGCCCATTTCTAAGATCTCTAACTAGTTGCTACCAGAAAATTAAAGAGACTTACCGAAAGATCTTTGGTTCTTGGGTACTCTTTTATGGAGAAGAGGGCACCTATGAATTAGGAAAAGCATCAATGCAAGACTACACAATTAGCACCAGAAAAGCATTAGGCATAATCATAACATAAGCATAAGCACCAAAAAGGCACAATGATGATTGATTGCATACAGGTTTTGAAGCTGTTAGTGCTTCAGATACTAGAAATGCAGTTTCTATTCAAATGCTACCATCGCAGTAGTTAACCTTCAAGTCCTACGTGATACCAAGCATTTCAATGAAGAAAAGACACCAAGTAAAGAAATTATCAGCTGAAATAACCTAGAAAGTAGATAGAAGGGAGCATCAACGGGAAGGAATTGCCTTGTTTTTACTCCTTCAATGTGGCAGATTCAAGCCCCCACAACAATACTAGTTCAGTTTAAACAAATGAGTGCACAAAGTCCCAAGTTGTGATACATAATTATGTGAAACTCTTCCTGACAACCTAACCATATATTATCTAATAGTTGATGGCAACCTTCAGATGTTGCTTCCTGTCATGCAAAAGCACCTATAAATAAAAAATTGTAATCAAAACGCCAAATTTCTAGTCGAAAAAGAAGAAATAATTAAGGAAGCATAAAATGAGAGGTCGAGCCTTGGTATAGGACATACCGTAGAAAACAAAAGATAAATGAATAAGGAACATGAAAGAAAATGTTATCTTAGAATCCAATAGCTCCAAAATCATGGTAGATAAAGAGAAGAAATTATCTAAATCCATCTGAGCATGAAGTGATACATCAAATCCAGCATTGACAACTTACAAACCCAAAATGTCAAGAATTCATTGCTCCTCTTTTACATGTACCACACAAAACATGAAAGCGTGGCCTGACAAATCTCATTAGTATTTTTCCAGTATTGTACTGACGTCAAACTTGCCAAATCCCCATACCATGTAACCCCAAACAAAGAGAACACCAACAACCAGTGTTTTAATTGGCGAAGTTTGAAATCCACTGTCACACCCCATCTGCATAAGCCTAGAATCTAGGCTTCTCTTAAACCCAAAGCTTAGACTGAATAATAACAGTAAACATTAATCCAAAACAACCTGAAAAGGACCTACCAGTCTCCCATACTAAAATTGTTGCTGAGTATACAACATATGGCAATCACAAAGGTTAGCATGAAGAATCAAGATGCAGTAAAGTACTATCTACAGATGTTGATGCATATATGTATGGGTAATAGTGCTCATGGATAAACACATGTGCAGTCATGAAGTTAGTATGAAAAAGTATGATACACTCTTTGCACAAAGCACCAATGCAACAATGAATAACAAGGGGGAAAAAATTAAAACAGAAAGAATAAGGAAACTATATTTGAAGAAGGAAACTATATTTGAAGAAGGAAGATGGTTAGTATGAAGAATTGTGATGCACTATCAATGAAACTATGTGATTAGTGCATCTATGATAATAAGGGAAAAATCCAAAAGGAAGAATGAGAAAACTACATTAGCGAAATGCCGAAAAATAAAAGCATGACAAATGAACTTAACACACTACATTGTGAAGCATATAGGAGGAGAGATTATCAAGCAAAGCATATACAAAATGAACAATTATGATCAGAAACAGTGATCAAGGGTTTGATCCAATAAGGGAATTTGTGAATCTGAAATCCCTTTAGCATGCACCTGTACTAGTCGTGATCTCAATATTCATGCAACATCTAAAGAGCTAAAACAATAATACGAAATAAGAACATACCTATGCCCAGGAGGACATTTCCCATCGAAGTACAGGATAGGCATATAACACCAATTCTAATTTATCAACACATAACCCAAATAATATCAACTACTATATGATCTGAACAGAATAGATGTATGCAACGTAGAATATATCTATGTACAAAATAATACCATAATTGGAAAGGATTATACCATACCATATCATACAAACATATAGACATAACAACAACAATGCAAATTGGAGAAAAACTATTGGTTAAAAATCCATTCTTGAGCAGATAATAGATTAAAATCAGTTAGTAAATGTAACAAAAATTGATAGAGAGGAAACCAAAAACACTATCTGATGAAAGGGAATAATCTAGACATAACAGAAGACAAAAAAGGATGAGTGAAACTAAAAGGTAGGAGGATCGGTTGCTCCCAGCCAGTCTCCTATTTTTATAGCATGCATAAAAGTCTAATCTTGATGCAAGGACCATAACAGATCTTGCCTGCACGTAAAGGAATTTCGTTTTCTATTTCCAACATACATCCATATTAGGTTAACCCATGAAAATTGACTTCAACTACCTAAAAAATCCATGGCCTACCCATAGCAAAGAGATATGAAATGAAATGGAAGCCAAACACTCCCAACCAGCAAGCTTAGATGAGTTATAAATCTTCATGAAAACATCAAAGTTGAAGAAAGAATTAATATCCTAGTGTGCTAGTTCAAACAACCAATGATTTGATTATCCTGTGGTGATAATGAGAATTATTATTTAAAGGAAACAAGTATAAATGCACTAACATCAGTATTAATAAAAACTTGTAAGAATTTACAGATTGACCTTGTGATGAGTTTCAAAGAATTTGATCACTTCTTCCATGTGATTTCGATAAAACCCCTGCATCACATATCAAGATAGTTGGAAAAGTAGTGCTCAATTGTAGGGGGAAAAAAGAGTCAATTGATGAGTACATATAGGTGGTTTACCCTCACATAACTGATAAACCCAGAGCTCATATTACCAGCATGGAACCCTATAGCTATTATATTTTTTGTGATATATGTCATATCCAGATCAAGTCCTCCTTCCTGAAGACAGGGTACTCAAGTCAAGGTTATAATTTAATCTAGAAATGGGCATTAGTCAAACATATAATAAAATGCAGACAAAAGAACCACCAAAGGCAATTAGAACGAATTTTGTGTTGAAGATAACGAATCCACCTGGTATCTTCGTTGAGCCTTAACGTACGCAGCTTTCATAGCATTCCTAGAGGAATCTACCAACCCTTTCGAAATAGTTCCAATAAAAACTGATTATGCAGTGGAAGTTCCATCAGAAACATCAACTGATGAAGGTGCTTTTAGAGACAAGCACAACACAAATCCACTAGTAAATCATGCAAAAGTTGATTTTCCAGCATTCCTAGGTGGGGATTCATGTTGTGTAGTTACTGCTGGCTGAGGGACTTTCAAACACTTTGCCCATGAAAAATATCTAGATGGTACATTAAAGGAAGAATTTTCTAGTCCAAAATCAGTGGCAGCTAAGGTTTGCAAGGAAACTGGAGGTTGCCTATTAGAAGCTTTAACAGAAGGCAAACATAATGAATCAACAGATTCTAAATCCATTCGCAATCACAGGCTTTGACAAAGAACAAGGATAGCTGTTCAAGGTCCCTTCCAAAAACGAACCTTAACTGCACCTTGCAATTAAAGCCGCAATTATAGAAAAAAATAAATAAATAACACAAGGACATCACAAGATATTAAGTTCCAAAAAACTACTAGATATAGAAGAAAAAATAAACTACTCCATAAAAATGTATCAGAACTACAACATCTTTGTCACTTGCAAAACTAAAAATGCAGATTTCATAATGATTTCATTCATAAACGAACAAGAATGTTATTGTTCCCCACCAGCAGCCACAAAGAGCAGGTTTGAAAGACGTGCAACCAAGTTATAGCAGTAGCAAACAATCACACCCATGAAAACCAACCAGAAACTGTGTGAGCACATTAGTTCCTATGACAAAGTAGACCCAAGAGAAAAACCTGACCCCAAATTATCAGTACTAAGATGAACAAGAACCCTACTAAATCCCACACTAGAATAGTGAGAAGCACCTATGCCAAAAGAAAAAAAAGAAAAAAAAATGGAGAAACTATGAACAAGCCTAAAAGACCTCTATCCCATGAAACAATGCCGTCCATTGCAAGCTATCTTTAGCTTTTTGGCAAGATTCCCAAAGCAAGAAATGCAAAAATAGAGAGAAGGCCATCAAATTATATACCTCGTTTAATCTAATTCACACTTCAAAATCATAAACCCATTTAACATACGCTAGTAGCACAATAAAGGTAGAAAACAACTATTATTGCCTAAGCCCATTTGAGATTATTAGAGACAGTACTGAAGAGTTATAATCTATCATTAAACACTTTCCTGGGGCTAATTCTTTGAATTCCTTCCATACGGCCAAAACCAAACCGAAACTTGCTTCATAGTAGATCTTTCACCATCCACTTCGGATGGTATACTCAAGAAAAGAGATTTAACGGCTAAAGATGATTAGGCCAAAAGAGATACAATGATTGAAAATACTGACCAAGTATCTTGGAAATGTTGTCTTATCTTTAGGAAGACAGTAACTTAGTAAGATTAGGAATGAGTTTTATCTTTGGGCCTTTAGAAGTAAAATATAATTGATTGGACCTAGGTGGTGCCAAACTAGCAGTCCATCTTGGTCTTCAATGTCAAACTTCTCAAAAACTTTTGTTGATGTGCTTGGACTATCTTTGAATTTTTATTATTGGGCAGCATCACACCATCAAGCCTGAAAACCACAATGTCATCCCACATGTTAATTGAAGGAGAACATTGGTGCAGGGGAGTTGAGCAGAAGTTAAACTTACCTTCCTGGTTCATTTATGACATTTCCCAAGTTCGGTTTGATCCGGGGCTTGTATTGCCCTTCTGGAGGTCTAACACCTGCAGGCTTTACTTGCACTTAGCTACATCTGCTGAAACTAAGGCTAGTGGTAGCTATGGCAGCAAAGCAGGGGCAACCTTGCACAGAAACATTTTTTTTTAGGAAAGAATGGAGGCAGTAGTTGGGAAATTTCATTATTTATTTTTTTGTGCAACAAATAGATATAGGAGGAAGGAAAGTGGTGATGATATGCTAGTGACTACTACAATTTATGCAGATGAATTTCAATTTTCTCAATCTAGAGTGGCTTGTAAATGAAAGGAAGTTTTTTTTCTTAAAACAAAAAAATTCCACACGCAGAAGCCCAGAATCTAGCTTCTACAAAAAATACCTAACCAAAGCATGTCCCATTCTTTCCTCTTCTTTTGGAACAACTGAAAGTTGTGGATTAATAAGGATTTCCATACTTAACATCTGGTTCACTGTGCTCCATCTTAAAGACCGGTTTATGCATCATATGAATTTTGGAATATCAACCCATCTTTTAGTGACCTTTTCTGACTCTTTTCCCTCCTGGAGGACATTCTCATCTTTCTCATTTTGCATCATATTGATTTCTTCACTAACATTTGATGTCTCACCGAGAGGAGTAAATACCCTTAGGTATGAGATCATCAATAACATTCAATTGCTTATCTTCTCCAATAAAATTTTTGAAGGCATCGTGACTACCATTAATTTTCACTCTCACTTTTCTGTTCAAGCAATTAGAAATTATAAAGTAATTCCAATGAACAGAAAATGCAATAATCTAACATCACACTTCCAAAAAATAATACAACAATGCACTCCCATCATTAATTCCACATCAAATCCAGCAGCACACTCCAAGGCATAATCCAACAGCAAACTCCAATACTAATCCAATAGGAATACAATATAATTTGAGTTAATAACACAATATAGGTTATGGCTACCTTATGCTCAGAGTTGGTGGAATGCTATCAAATTAGGCTGCTATTGTCACATTGGTAGAGAAACTCGGTGGGTTTGGCCCTGTCAAAATAGGAGAGGTGTTCACGGGGATAGAAGAAAGTGTGACAACGGGGGGTTGGTGTTTCTGGGTGATGTTGCAGGGGAGTCTGAAGTGCTTTGGGTTACTAAAAACGGAAGGTGGGGTCGTGCGGGTTATACATCGGGGTTGGATCCTGAACGTTTAGTTTTGTCCCCAAATTATTGTGTATTTCCAATGTTTCACCAGAAGGCTTTTGCAAAAACAAAATATAAGAAACATTTTAAAAAAAAAGGAAAGACAAAGGCGGCCAAGTAATCCGTTGTCAATTGCTGAAAAAAAAAAAAAAAGCTAATAATAATACCAATAATAATTTTAGTATAAATGAAAGAAGTATAAATAAAATCTTAGTTGAAATGAGATTCTAATGTTTTGGTCTGTAAAGCCTTATTGATAGATTTCATTCTTATCTTTTTATTTCTTCAAGTAAAACGAGATTTTGAGATCTCTTCTATTAGTAAGTGTAATTACAAACTCATTGGGTTGCATCGATCCTTTGTATTGGATAAAGGATCCAACATCATGATGCTTAAATGCAATGGTAAAATTTTTTGTTCAAATGAAGGATACACTATAAAAATGAGTCACTTATTGCGTTCTTTTGTCTTCTACAGCAAACTACTTCTGTTTGGCCACATTAGCTTCCAGCTCAGCTAGTTAAGAAAAGGGTGGTGATTGAGCACTGGTGTTTGCCGTTTTTAGTCGCGTTGAATTGATTAGATAAGGAGTGTTCTCTTACGTGTAATGAGGGCTATAAATAGAGGGGTGGGAAGTCATTCGGAGTTAGTTGAGTTTTGTTATCTATTGTAGTAGAAAAAAAAAAGATCTTGAGTTGCCTCTATCAAACTCTCCATTTTCAATTGAAGAATTTGTTGAACTCCAGCAACTATGCTCATAGAAAACACAACACAATGCATAGGAAGGCATGGTGGAACTGCACCTGGTGCTGTTTCTATCCACACTTCTTAAAGAATTACAACAAATTTTTTTTATTTAAATACAAGGAATGACAGAAACCATAAATGAGCTGGACTCATTCCAGCCACAGTACAAGAAACGTTGGCCCATAACACCACATATTTCAACAACCCCCTTCAAGCTTGGAGTATAAATTGTATACTCCAAGCTTGGATAGAAGATGTTGGTGTTGTGGGCTACATAGTGCTTTAGTAAAAACATCTACGGGTTGTTCCCGTATATTTACATATGCAGTTCTAATAATTCCTCGCTCAATCTTCTCTCTGATGAAGTGACAATCAACCTCAATATGGTTAGTCCTGTGATGGAATATCGAGTTGGCAGCTATGTGCATAGCGGCCTCATTATCACAATGTAGAGATACTGGACGAGGGAGTGTAACACCTACGTCTCGAAACAAACCCAATAACCAGATGATCTCGCAAACTATATAGCCCATGGCTCTATATTTTGATTATGTAGAGGAACGTGATACAGTTGGTTGTTTCTTAGTGAGCCATGATACAAGAGAATCGCCTAGCTTGATACAATAACTAGTTACACATTTACGCGACATAGGACAAGTCGCATAATCGGAGTCACAGAAAGCAGTAAGTTGTAACTTTGAGGATGAAGAAAGGAAGATACCAAGTCCAAGTGTACCTTTAAGATATCTCAAGACTCTCATAGTTACCTGATAACACTATTTTTATAGAGTTATTTTATCTATTTTAGGCAATAAATAACTTTAATAATTGTGAGAAAACATTTGAACTCCTCTTTATTTACCTAAATTTATCTTGTTTATGTAGCACAAAGAAGCAAGGAGAAAAGGGATGAACATGGAGAACCTGATGCTTATTGATGGAAAAAATCGTAACATCAAGATCAAGAGAGTCAAGATGGGCTTGGGCTTTGGATGATTGTTATTAGATTTTCTATTGTTATTGGGTTTTCTATTTATTTAGAAAACCCAGTCATGTTAGGAATTCAAATCCTAATTTATTTAGAAGTTCAAAACCCAATTGTTTTAGATCTTTAAAACCCAATTCTAGTAGGATAGGAGATAGGTCTAAACCTAAATCCTATTTAAGAGAAAAGAAGAGGCCAAAGAAGAGGAGGAGGAAATTGAGCACAACTCAAGAAAGAGGCTAAGAATTCAAGGTTTTCTTGAAGAGAAGACAAAAAGGGTGACAGACTTCTTGTTCTTGGATTTAATATGCCTTCTTTATTTCTTATTACCATTCTTCCTCATTATTTCTTTATGTTTTAGTTTATTTTTGTTAGAGCTACGATGTAACCTAATTATGATGGTACGAATCTTATGATTATTATGTTTTGCAAGATATTTTATTTATGTGAAGTTACATATTACGGAGTTTAATGCTTTTAGGTGATTAGCTACCACTTAGATGACTTGATTTGCATGTTAGAGACCGACAGGAAATAGCATGCAGTTGCTTCTTGTAATATGCAACCATAGATTAAATATGGATAGACATATACCATATTGTTTGTGTGGCTTTCGATGTAAACTGGGAATGTTCATAGATCCTAATGCATTTGGTTTGTTTCAATTCACATATAGAGATATAGTGAATTAATGAACTAAGTAGGTTTGCTATACCTAGACATAGGATAGTAAATAAATTAGGAAGTTCCGCCATCACATAGATATTGTCTCTCTTGCAAGCATAAATAATCAATATTAATACCTAGTAATTATGGTGAAATCGGATGCTCTAACATATTTCTTGTATTTAGTTTTCTTAGACTTAGTTAGTTAATCTATCATCTATCAATTTGATTTGTTAGATAAATTCTAGGAGTTATTCACCGTTAGTAATTAATTGGTCTAGTAATCACCAATCTCTGTGGGACGATATCTTTCTTATCATTATATTACTTGTTTGACATGTTCACTTGCATATAGAATTTCACCGAACATTGCCTCCATGTGTGATTGCTTTGGAGCATGAGTAAATTGGCTTAAATGCTGAACTGCAAAGCAAATGTCTGGACGCGTGTGAGTCAAGTACATCAATCTCCCAATCATTCTCTGAAATGGGGCATAGTTTTCAAGAAGGGGATCATCCCTTTTATCTGGATCTCCTTCATCAAATTCAGGTGTTGTCAATTTAAGACTTTGTTCCATGGGGGTGATGGCAGGTTTGGAACTTGCGAGTCCTGCCTTTGAGATCAATTCCAAATCATACTTGCGCTGACTCAAATAAATGCCTCCTGGTGAACGGGCAATTTCTATCCCAAGGAAATATTTACATTGTCCAAGATCCTTCATATGGAACACTGAATTCAGGTGTTTCTTGAAAGCCGTGATGGCAAACAAGTTATTTCTAGTGATAAGAATATCATCAACATAAAACAAAATAATAATGAAGGAATTCTTGGTGTACCTGGTGACAAGGCATAGTCATACAAAGATTGGTGAAATCCCTCTCTTATGAATGCCTCTGTAAGTTTTGCATATCATTGTCTCGAGGCTTGCTTCAATCCATATAATGACTTCCGCAAACGACAAACCATTCTATCCCCTTGATGAGGAAATCCAGGTGGTAACTGCATATACACTTTTTCCATCAAATCGCCATGCAGAAAGGCATTTTGGACATCTAACTGATGGAGATCCCAATGTCTAATAGCTGCCATACTGATCACTGATCTAATTGTCACTGATTTTGTTACTGGTGAAAAGGTCTCATCGTAGTCAATCCCCTCACGTTGTGTGTATCCTTTGGCCACTAGCCGGGCCTTATATCTCTCAATGGTCCCATCTGCATGATATTTGACCTTGTATACCCATTTACATCCAATGGCTTTTCGAACAGGTGGAAGTGGAACAACATCCTACTTGTGATTGGCCTCTAGGGCTATCAATTCTCAATCCATAGCTTCAATCCAATAATTATTCTCAAGTGCCTGATGATAGGTTTCAGGTTCGGTAACAGTAGATATGGAAGCAATGAAACGTTGATAAGGTGGGAAAAAAATGTCCAAGAAGCTGATATGAGATAAGGTATTGGTTGTTTGACCCTATGGCGGTGGTCGAACATAAATAGTCAGAAGTCCAAATGGGAGGTTGTGTGGCCCGTGATGAATGCCTAGTAGCTAGGGTTGGCTGATCTGAAGGAAGTTCTGGAGCTGGGTGAGGTGACTGATCAAGGGTAAGTTCTAGTATGGGTTTGGATACTGACTCATGGGAACAAGTAGGAACTATATCTTGAGGCAATGGTTGTGAAGATTCCGGAGATGGTTCCGGTGTAATAGGGAGTGACTGTGAAGAGTCTGGGACGGTTGCCGTGGAATGGGAGGTGGATCGTGCGTCTGAACAATGTTTGGCCTGGGTAGTAACTGATCTGAGGACTGATCATGAGCAACCTCTGAGGATGAAGTAGTAGAGAATGGGAACTCATACTTATAGAATATGACATCATGACTCATAAAATTGTTTCCACTTTCGGGATCATAAACTTGGTATCCCTTCTGTAGTGAAGGATAACCAAAAAAGACACAAGCAATGGCCCTTGGGGAAAATGTATCCCTAGGGCGAAGTAACATGGCATAACATCTACACCCAAACACTCATAGATGATCTAAGGTAGGTGGTTTGCCATGAAAGAGTTTAAAAGAACTCCGATTCCCAAGTTTAGTACTTGATAATTGGTTAACAAGGTAGGTGGCCGTCAATATGCACTCACCCTAAAAACATACGGGAATATGAGACTGGAAAAGCAAAGCTTGTGCTATGTCCAGTAAATGATGGTGCTTGCGTTCAACCACCCCATTTTGCTGAGGGGTATATACAGAAGAACTCTTGTGGAGAATTCCACGGGATGCTAAAAAGGATGAACAAGCAATGGAGAAAAACTCAGTGCCATTATCTGAGTGAATGCACTTGATGTTAGCACCACATTGAGTTTGGACAACTAAAATAAATGACTGAATTTTTGAAAAAACTTGGCCCTTTGAACATAACAAGATAGTCCACGTTATGAGTGTATAATCATTAACTATGGTTAAGAAATAACGTGAACCATCATGGTTTGGGACTCTATGTGGTCCCCATAAGTCCATATGAACTAAATCAAAGATCGCACGGCTAATTGTGTGACTTTGTGGAAAAACAGAGTGACTCTGTTTTGCTAAGGGACATATGGGGCATGAGAAAAATTCAGGACATTGTATACATTTTCCATTCAAAATAAGTTTTTTGTGAACTATGACGAAGCATGCGATGCCATAAAATATAACTAGTAGTCATATTAATATTATGTGAACTGTTCATATTTGTACAGGCCAAAAGCGAATGTACAATATGCAAAATGTGATTAATACAACGAGGAAGTTCATCTAAACTAGGTTGCAAAAAATAAAGTCCTCGCTTAACTCTACTCAGTCCGATCACCCACCTAGTCGTACGGTCCTAAAAGATGCAAAAATTGTCAAAAACAATAACCATGCAATTGCAATCAGAAGTTTTTTTTTTTTTTTATAGATAAAAGATTAAATTTTAGGCAAGGCACATACATCACATGGTTAAGATGAAGCATTTTTGTGGGTTGTGCATGGCCAATATGGGTGGCATAGACACATGTAACATCAAGCAACTTAATAGGCAATAATTGAGGTCCGCATGAAAATCGAGAATATAAAGAATTTAAATCACACATAATATGATCACTTGCAACTGAATCTATAATCCATGGATATGTAAATTGAAAATTTTGAGGGTAAATGATGTTACCTGCAAAGCTTCCATCCATGAAATCCCCTTATTGTGGAGGGGCTATGTTGTAAGAGGCTAATATGCCTTGGAGCTGGTCCAAAGTGACATACGGGCTTGGACCCCCTTGACCCATAGGCTGCATCATGTGGGCGGCAAAAGCTGGATTTTCTTGACCCATAGGCTGCATCATGTGGGCGGCAAAAGCTGGATTTCCAACTTGTGTAGCTAAACCCGGCTGTTCCTGTTGATGCCCGTAAGGTGGCTGTGATCCAAAAGGGATTGGACCAGGCATTATGTTCATTGGTCCAAATCCTAATTAGTAAGTGTGGGGCGTTGTGGACCCAATGTGATTGGTAAAGCCTTGGCCCACTCCATTGTATAAGTGGCCCATGGGATTAGGAAACTCGTGACCCACATTACCGGAAACAGATCTGGTTTCGTCACTCTTCCCCAACGATGGTGAATCCGAGATGCCTTGTGACTACAGATTGAAGGCTTGAGCGAGGGATTGCTTCCCTTTTCCTTTGGGAACCCATCCAGGCGGGAATCCGACTAATCGGAAGCATTTATCCTTTGTATGCCCAGGTTTGTGGCAGCGTGAGCATACCGGCTTTCCTCCGGTGCCGCTGTGGTGGTTTTGAGATGATATGGCCAAAATAGCTTCATCAGACCCTCCACTCTTAGATTCACGATTTCTCCATTGATGCTCGTCTTCTTTGGCAAGATTAAAGGCAGAATCAATTGCCAGTAATGGGTCTTTAGAGAGGATATTTGTTCGAAAGTTCTGAAAGGAATCCAGCAGCCCCAATAGGAAATCTATCAGGTTGTGTTTCAGAACCCTCTTTTCCAATCGTTCATTAACTCTGCAGGAGCATCCTCCACAATTGCAGTGGATGGGTTTCTCAATCATTTGGATTTCGACCCAAAGATTGGAGAGAGTGGAGTAGTACTCAGTCATCGACGCTCCAGAATGTCGATTCTCAAACTATCGTTGCCTTAGATTGTAACACTGAGTTGTCGTGAGTGTGCCGAAGTGAAGCTTGAAGGTGTCCCACATTTTCTTGACATCGTTAAGACGAGTTACATAATGCACATGTTGGTGTTCAATGGACTTCTCAAACCAACTCACAAGTGTTGAATGGGATTGATCCCACAAGGTTTGTTTCTCTATATCCGTCTTGGGTTGTGGGAATGAACCATCCACATAACGCCATTTGTTTTTTCCAATTGACTGGTTTCTAACTTGATGACTCCACAGATCATAGTTGGAGTCATCCTTCAATTTTTCTGTGGACAAGGAAACTCCATGCATGTCCGAGGCAGATAAGTAGTAAGGATCCCTATAAGGATTCTGGGCAAGGCTCTGTTCCGAGGTGGAAGAAGCCATTTTCAGATGGCTGGTCTATAGGATAGCTCAGGAGATCTGAAATAACATAAAGGGTGAAAGTGGCAACGGGCAAGAAAGTGGTCAGAGAGTAGGTGAGATGTCACTATTAACCTAGTTCTGGACTAATGGAGTAAAAAAGCTATCTGACAGAGGTCTTTTACTTCCTAAAATACCCTTTGTATAAACTGAACAGAAAACAAATTGCAGCGGAAGAAAATTTATGCTAGAAATAGGATGTGGGTGAAGGAAACTTACACCTTAACGACCCTGCTCTCAATACCATGAAGAATTTGCTGAACTCCAACAACTATGCTCATAGAAAACATAACACAATGCATAACAGAAGGCATAGTGGAACTGCACTTGGTGCTGTTTCTATTCACACTTCTTAAAGAATTACAACAAAATGTTTTTACTTAAATACAATGATAGAAACCATAAACGGGTTGGACTCATTCCAGCCACAGTACAAGAAACGTTGGCCCACAACACCACATATTTCAACATCAATACATTGAGTTTTCTCTCTTCATCTGTCAAAATTGGACAAAAGCACATCCTAATAGAGATATTTGTTTACAATGATCTCATCGAGTTACAAGATCCATTGCTCACACAAATCCTAACTTACTTGACCACTGCAAAGTGGTGCCAAAGACAACGATGGCTACTAGTCAACCAAAACTAGAGCTTGAATGGAAGCTCGACTCGATTACAGAGATGATGCAATAACTTTTTTCAACATTAAATGTAAAATTTGATGGAGTAATGGCACGAATTGAGCATTAAAATAGGTAGGGAAAGTTCATAGCAGGAGGATCTAAAAGTAACAATGAAGGAAAAAATCGTCCAAGCTAGATCAAAACTCGCATTATAAGGCTTAAATTTCCTAAGTATGATGGGGAAAAATGATCCTTCTTGGATTGATTATGATCTTTAGTTTTTTGATTTTCATGACACTCCAAAATCTAATAAGGTACAAATCACATCCTGGAATTTGGAAGGTGAAGCTCAATTGGTCTTCCAATTATTGAGAAAGGAGAATAAAGGAAAGTTAATTTCATGGGAAACCCCAATTGATGAGTTGATGAAGCAATTTGGGCCATCATTCTTTAAAGATCACTTAGGGAACTTACCAAGCTTAAATAATCCAAGTCAATTCATGATTGTCAATTTCAATTTCTTAAATTGCTTCTAAGATGTGGTAACCTAGAAGTTACTCACCAAATAAGTTGTTTTGTGAATGGATTAAAAAAAAGAATTAAACTAGATGTTGTGACATATAATCCACCTTCATTCTTTACTATGATTGGGTTTGTCTGATTACTTAAGTCTAAATAAGCCACTAGAAAAGCTAATATAGGTGCACAAGGAAGGAGACAAATTAAGGGACAAAATGTTGTTGTTGAATAGAAGGAAAGAGTGGAAAAAGATATGAATAACTTGCCTATAAAAAGGTTGACACAACCAAAGATTATGGATAAGAGGGCTTGGGACTTTGCTTTAATTATGATGAGCATTTTACTCCTGGGCATTGTTGTAAGAAACTATTTTTATTGGAAGGAATAGGTATGGATAAGGATGAAGAATGGTGTCCCCAGGAAATTGAGGAAGTGTGGGGAAAGCTTAGAACAATTGTTCTGAAGATACCATTAGCTGCAATGTATGGAGTTAATTGTCTAAACACTATGAGAGTTAATGGAAAAATGGGAAGAAGAATGGTGTAGATCACGACCTTGATTGATTTTGGAAGCACTCATAATTTTATGAGTGATAAGCTAGCAACTAAGATGAATTTAATACTAGAAAAATGAACAGTTTTAAGGTTAAAGTAGCTAATGGAGAGATAGTTCATAGAGAGGGGTTTTATGTAGAAGTTGATATGGTGTTGTAAGGGGTAAGGATGAAGAGTGATTTTTTCATCCCACCTATATATAAGTTTGAAGTAGTATTAGGAAACTCACTAATTGAAAGGTCTAGGGTAATTTAGTAGGATTTCTCCAATGTGTTGATGTCTTCCATGGTACAAGGCCAAAGAGTAGTTTTGTAAGAAATAAATGAGCTATAAATGAAGTAAAAAGGTCAAAAGTTTTCCAAATTGATATAGAATCAAAGACAAGGTGTCATCCTATAGATTAAGGCAATACAAAAAGAAAAGGCTGAGAACAAGGCAAGGTAATAACTAAGTGAGCTTGCAAAATTATTTCAAAAAGCTCATTGACTTCCTCCATAGAGAGCTTATGATCACATAATCCTCTTGAAAGATAAATCAAAGGTCATTTCTAACAAGCCTTAATAGTATCCATATATAACCAAAAAGAAAAAAAATTGAGAAAATAATGCAAAAGTTGCTAGAAAAGTGTGTAATCAGAAACAAGTGCAGTCCCTTCTCTTCACCATTTCTATTAGTAAGAAAAAAGTATGGTTTATGGAGAATGTGTGTGAATTATTGTTCATGTAACAACGAGACTCTCAGGGATCGCTTTCCTATTCCAACAATGGATGAGTTTTTGGACAAATTACATAGAGCTAAGATTTTTACTAAATTAGATTTAAGGTCTAGTTATCACAAAATAAGGATGCATTCAAAGGATGTGGAAAAGATAGCATTTCAAACTCCTTAAGTGCATTATGAATTCTTAGTTATGCCTTTAAGTTTATTTAATGGTCCTTCAACTTTTCAAAGCATGATGAATATCTTGTTCAAGAAGTATTTAGGAGTCTTTAGGCTAGTCTTCTTTAATAACATATTGGTGTACAGTAGAACATGGAATGAATATTAGGGACATGTGAGTTTAGTGTTTAAGAAGCTAAGGAAAAACAAACTTTTTGTAGAAAAAGAAAAATGTGACCTTGGAGTATTTGAAGTAGGATATTTGGGGTATGTAGTCTTTTGAAAAGGAGTGACAATGGAAAAAGAAAAGGTGAAAGCTATAGTTGAATAGCCTATATCGAAAACTATTAAAGCATTGAGAAGGTTCCTTGGATTAACTAGCTACTATTGCAAGTTCATACATCATTATGGACTTATTGCAGCTCCCTTGACTAGACTACTCAAGAAAGATGGATTTATATAGGAATTAAAGGCTAAGAAGGCATTTATAAAAGCATTGGCAACAACACCAATGTCAAGATTACCTAATTTCTTGATACCTTTCACTGTTGGGTGTGATTGCCAATGGTAATGGAGTAAGAGCTGTTTTAACTCAAGATTAGTAACCTTTAGCATATTTTAGTCAAGCTTTAAAAAGGAATAATTTATTGCTTTCCACAAATGATAAGGGGCTATTGGCTTTAATCTTGGTAGTTAAGAAATGACAACAATATTTGTTAAGCAAAAGATTCATAGTTAAGATAGATCAAAAGAGTTTGCAACACTCATGGAATCAAAAAATTACTACACCAACACAATAATGTTGATTGGTAAAATTGATAAGTTATGACTTTGAGATTCAAATACAGACCAAGGAAAAAAATATTACTAGCGATGCCCTATCAAGAAGAGAGGAAGAAAAACAAGTAAAGTTTCTAGGAGAAACTTTTGCAAAGTATTAGCTCCATTCAAGACAATAAGAGAAAGTTAGGAATTTAGAACAAGATGATTCAGCTATGGCTGAGAAAGAAAATAATGAGACATTGATAGAAGTAAAGGAGCAAGGTAATACAAGAATGACTTTTACTTAGGAATGACAAGGGTAGAAAGGTTACAATAAGACTTCCATTGAAAAGTAATTGTAAGCAATAACCACTCTAGTGCTAGAATGGTTGCATACTATCCAAGAAGAGGTTGCTAAACTCACTAAATTACAAAAGATTATTAACAATTTATGTGCAAGAGAAACAAAAGGAGATTAGATTTACAAAAACAAGGTATTATTCTATGAATATAGAATTTATTTAAGCCATAATTCAAAGCTAAACTAGTCATCCTTTAAGAGTTATGTGAGACCATGCATGAAGGATACTTCAAGACTGTTCAAACGGTAAAGGTTGTATTTTACTGATTGGATAAAGCAATCAATAACACAATATGTGAGGGAATACAATATTTGTCAAGAAGTCAAGTAGGGAAAATACTAAGCCAAGCAGGTTGCTCTAGCCCTTACATGTTCCAAAAAAGATTTGGGAAGATATGTTAGTGAATTTCATTGATGGCTTACCAATTTCAAGATGCAAGCCAGTTATTTTTGTTATGATTGATAGACTTTTAAAATTGACACAGTTCATGGCATTATCTCATCCCTATTGTGGTAAGTATGGCTTAAACTTTTTTTTAGAATGTTTTTAAGTTCTATGTAATGCCATGGAGTATAGTGTGCAATAGAACATAATTTCTACTAGCTCTTTTTGGAAGCAATTATTTGAACTCCAAGGCATTAAGTTCTTTTTTCTATGCTTATCACCCATAAATTGTTGGGCAATCAGAAGTGGTAGACAAAACCTTGGAGGTTACTTGTGTTGCTTCACCTTTGATCACCCTAAAGAGTGGGTAAAATGACACCCTTGGGTTGAGTATTGTTATAATACCAGCACGCATAATATTTTGTAAAGATCTTCTTTTGAACTATTGTATGTAAGGCCTCCTCCAACACTGCTCTCTTACTTACCACGATCTTCAACTATGGAAATGGTGGATAAGGAGTTGTAGAGCAGGGATTTACAGCTAAAATATGTGAAGGAAAGATTACTATTAGCTCAGAATAGAATGCGGAAGTGCTATGATGTAGGCAAAAAAGAATAGCACTTTGAGGTAGGGGAGTTGTTGTATTTGAAACACCAACATTACAAATTCGGCAGCTGTGAGAAGGAACAATAACCTTTCCCTAAGGTACTGTGGGCCATTTGAAGTATTGTAGAAAATTGGGAAAGTTGACTATCATCCAAAATTACCTCAAGGGTCTTGGGTTCATGATGTGTTTCATGTTTCCATGTTGAAGAAAGTTAATAGGGAGAATGTTCAAGTCCACACCGATTTGCCTTCTTATCTGGAAAGTGAAGATATATTATGCCCCCAGCCCCAAGCCATTCTAGGGCAACATGTTAGGAAGAATAGATCAGAGTTTCTAGTGCATTGGTAGGAGCCACTTGAATTGGTGCTGCCTTGTTCGGAGAGCATTATCCTAAGTTTAACCTTAGGGACTATTAAAGCAATCCAATCATGTCAACATCACTCATACGAAACAACTCAGCCTTACCAACCAAGAAGATCATCTCAACAACTCAGAAAATCAATCAACTCACTGTTCGGTGAAATTCTACATGCAAGTGTACATGTCGAACAAGTAATATAATGATGAGTACAGATATCGTCCTACAGGGACTAGTGATTACTAAACTAATTAATTACTAATGGTGAATAGTTCCTAAAGTTTATCTAGCAAATCAAAATGGTAAAACATTAACTAAAGAACTAAATTTAACCTAAACTTGATTAACGAAGATGCTAGAGCATCCGATTTCACCTAATTACTAGATACAAATGTCGATCATCCATGCTAGTAAGATTAATTCTACTCATGTGATGACGGAATTTCCTAACTTATTCACTATCCTATGTCTAGGTATAATGAACCTACTTAGCTTATTAATTCACTGTGAGTCTGCATATGAATTAAATAAACTAAGTGCATTAAGATATGTGAATATTCCAGTTTGCACCTAAAGCCACACAAATCATATGGTATATGTCTATCCATATTAATCTATGGTTGTATATTACATGAAGCAACTGCATGCTATCTCCTGTCGGTCTCAAACATGCAAATCATATCAATTAAGTGGTAGCTAATCACCTAAAAGCATTAAGCTCCGTAATATGCAACTTCACATTCATAAAATATCTCACAAAGCCTAAATAATCACATTCATACGTTATAATTAAGTTCCATCGTAGCTCTAACAAACTAAACTAAAACATCATATTTACATAACAGAAATCAGTGCACAAACGTGAATAAAACATTCTGGAATTTAAAAACATTAAAGCTGTCATTAAAAATGTCTTCAAATCACAAAATAAATTGCACAAATCTGCACATCAGGAGGAGGAAATGAAGCTGTCTGGAAAATGGGAAGAAAACGAGCTGACACGCACCATCACGCGCTCTCGCACGCGCCGGTGACACGCGCCGCCGTCCGCCGCCACGCGCCACCGCCGTCAGCCGCCGGTCTTCACGAATCCTCCAGAAATGTAGATCGGGACGCCTTGATTACAGATCTGTAGAAAGATTGAGCAAAATCGCCACAAAAATGCGTAGATCTGACGAAAGGACGAAGTCGGCGTTCGCCGTTCTCCGCCGGAAACCGCCGTAGATCGCCATGAAACTGGTACAGAAACGCTGGAAATTGCAGTGTGAAGCCAGATTTGCTTTTAGATCGTCGGAAAGCACTCAAAGTTGGCCGAAAAACCATCGAAATGGGTTTCTCTCCTCTCCGCTCGATAAAAGCCTGACTATCCCCCTTTGTTTTGTTAATCGGCCTCTTTTTCTCTCCTGCGGTCCCACGTGTTTTCCACTCACGCGACCCACCTTTCTTTGTTTGACTTTTTTCTTTTATCTTTAATAATTCATTCAAACTTCTTCACTCTTTCCTCACGTGGATTCCATATGCATTGCTTGTTTTCTTTTCTATTCTTTTTTCATGATTTTCTACTTCTTTTTCTTCTTTTTCTTCTATTTTGGGTTTGCTGCATAAAATAATACAAAATATACAAATACAATTAAATACAAATATAATCTAATAAAAATAATATTAAATATTATCTAAAATAATCAAAATAACTCTATATAAAATAGAGTTATCAACACCCCCAAACTTAACATTTTGCTCGTCCTCGAGCAAAAGAACGAAGCAATACATTATGATAACACAAAACAAAAACAATTTTATACAAAAACATTAAACAAGCTCTAAACAACATATTATGACGACATAAAGAAAAAAAATTTACTCACAAAAAGCACAAGAAATTACACACAAAAAGCACTAAACAACATATTCTAACACCACCAATCACTCAATAGTATTTTCCAAAACAACAATGCCACACCCCCAAATTTAAAATTTTGCTCGTCCTCGAGCAAAAGAACAAAACAACACACATAACCAATCCTTCCATGATATTCTCCTATAATTGCTCACCTTAACAATTCAAAGAAAAACATAACTTTTATCTAAACATTGCAATTGGTTTATAAGGTAAGATAGACTCTTAACTATGTCAACCACGTGTGTGTGTGTGTGTGAGTTCGCATTTTGTCTCAATTGCATGTACTCCAAATAGATCCACATTAATATGCAATATCTCAAAATCTTTAACCAAATCTCATAGGTTTGCTCTTCATTCCTCTCTCCACTAATGTAAGTTAATCATCTAACCAAAAATCAATAGGACTTTCATAAGCTTGTAATGTAAGGCTGGGCTAAGGGTAAGATGGAAGTCATTTAAGCTCAAATAACCCATGAACACATTACTTTCTAGGATCTCATCAAAACTTTAGCCCCTCGCTACCTTTTCACTTCATGAAAATGATCTTTTCACCACCACTTAGTCTCATTCATCCTTTTCCAATCATACTTTGACAATATCCAAAAGCCATAATCATGTGTGTAATGACAAAGCAAAAACAAAAGCATTTACATATACAGCCACCTCAATCCTCTCTTATCAATGATATTCAATAATAATGCTCAAAGAGCTCCTTTAGAGAACTATGTGGCGTAAATCTAATAAAAGAGAATAAGATTGTTGCATCCTAAAGCAAATGCTTTTTTTTTTTTTTTTTTTTTTTCTCTTTTTTTTTTCATCATTTTTTTTTTCATTTGCGATTGCATTTACAAAAGTGACATACTATGCTACACACAATCATTTTAATCAACTTCTTCCCATACTAAATCCTTCCCCTCGACTTCTTTCATGATCAAATCATTGTACACACCCGAAGTCATATGTTCATGGGCATAGGACAATAGGACAAATTGATCAAAAGGCTCAGAGATATATATGCAGGTGTCATTCAACAAAATCAAGATAAGAACAAGGCTCAGCAGGGTGACTGGGGATAAGTAAATAAGGTTAGCTGAAAGGCTCAATCGATCCAAAGATGGCCTAAATCATTTTCTCAGTTAGATGCAACCTAGGATTTCGCCTCAAGAGGAAATCAAGCAAATTCTAAGATCTGGGTGAGATCCAAGAAAATCACACACTTCATATGAATGTTCTCTAGAGATATATACAATTTCAAGAAAATGCAGACTTTTAGTGCTCAATATGTGAATCAACATAATTAGAATCACACTTACATCATACCACAATTGCAAGTTTGAACAAAATCTATATCTCTCTAAGAATCACTAAGAATTCACAATAAAGAATCCAATCATAGAAATCATGGTCTAACACAAGAAAAAGATTTTACACAAAAATAGACTTTCTAACAAAACATTTAACACAAAACAGAAAATTTTAACACAACACTTCCAACAAAACATTTCCAACACAACAAACATAACAAAAAACACTTCCAATACACTCCCTACGCAACAGTAACTTTCGCAACAAACAACCTTTAACACAACCCAACAAAACAGCACACTTCCAACAATGGTAGCAACCCCAAACTTAAATGAAGCATTCTCCTCAATGATGAAAGAAAATAAAGCAATAGTAAGAAGGAACAAGGAAAACTCCCCTGATTGCAGGTTGTTAAAATGGAGTTGTGAGGAGCATATGGTGACAGCTTCTAACCAAACTCCAAACAAAATACTTGGGTTGCCTCCCAAGAAGCGCTTGCTTTATAGTTTTCAGCCAAACTATCCTCCACATTGCTACTCAAGGAGGATGGAACTCCAACAGTTTAGGAGACAGCTTGTGCCGTTTGATTGTTGAGCATTCTTCAATAAGTACAACTGTCTCATATACTTCTAGCTTCCTTTTATTCTCTAGTCTCTTGTTCAACAATTCTGCACAATTAGATATTTGAACTGGAGCACCTACAAATGGAATGTTAATGTGTAGTTTTAAAGATATATCAAGGAATTCCAAAAACTGCTTATCTTTTATGCATTGCTGGAATCTTTGGGGAGATGGAGCTGGAGGCATAAAGGACTCATGATTTACTAGAACAAGGTTGTTCCTCGGTGCCTCCTCAAATTGCATGCTGACATCCTTATCCATTTTTTTGAAAATCTCATTGTCAACATCAACTTCTACTACTTGTTTGCCACATGTTGGGGTTATTGCCTCTACGGTATCTTCAAGACTTTTCTCTATATCACTAGGCAAAGGACCCGCCTGATTCTCTGAGATCATACTAATAAGTTGACTCATCTGCACCTCTAATTTTCGAATTGAAGCTTCTTGACTCTGAAAACTCGCTTCTTGATCATGAAATTTTGCTTCAGTCCTTTCCATAAAGTTTTGGGTGATGATGGCCAATTTGGTAATTGTGTCTTCCCAATTAGGCTTCTCCTCTTATGTTTGCTCAAATGTTAGATGCGGTCTCATCTCGTTTGGATTACTCCATGAAAGATTTTAATGGTTGTGCCATCCCGGATTGTACACATTGGAGTAAGGATCATTGTTTGACCTGCTAGGAATCCCAACAAAATTAGCATAATCGTTATAATGAGCATAAGAATTACCTAATTGACACTCTGTGCTCTCATGTGCTCCACCACAAACTTCACATGCTCTATTTTGATGTCTCACAACTGGAATACTTAGGTTGTTTATCTTCTTATCAAGCACTTCCAATTGTGTGCACATTGTGGTGAAGATATCTACTTCATGGACTCCACTTGCTTGACGCATTAGTAGTCTCTCAGTAGACCATTGATAGTTATCAAATGCCATTTCCTCTAGGAAGTTAAATGCCTCTTCAGGTGTTTTGCTATGTAAGTCCCCTCCTGCAGCTGTATCAATTACACAACGAAAATTCATACTACACCCATCATAGAAAGTTTGTACCTGTAACCAAATGGGTAGTCCATGATTTGGACATCTCCTCAGAAGTTCCTTGAATCTTTCCCAAGCTTCATACAATAATTCATTATTCATCTGCTCAAAAGTGAAAATATCGTTACGCAATTTAGCAGATCTTACAAAAGGAAAGAACTTACCAAGAAATTTCTGAGCCAAATCATCCCATGTAGTAATCAATCCTACAGTAAGTGAAGAGAACCAATTTTTAGTTGTATCTTTAAGAGAAAATGGAAATAGTTTTAACCTAATAACATCTTCTGTGACTCCATGATCTCCAATCATGTCACAGAATTCAAGGAATGCTTCAATGTGAGCATTTGGATTCTCATTTGGTAGCCCACTATATTGCACAGATTTTTGAAGCATCTTAATGTGCACAGGCTTGACCTCAAAGTTGTTTGCCTGAATTGCAGGCCTTTGAAAGCTTGTTGTGGCATTCCAAAATGATGGTGCATAATCTTTCAAGAGTTTACGTGAACCATCATTTCTCTCCATCTTAATCTTTTCCTGCAATAAAATGAAAAATTAAAAGTAGAAATAAAATAGAAAAACAAACGCTAGATTAAACTAAGAAGCTATTCAATATTAATATCAATCAGTAGTAAACCAACCAATCCCCGGCAACGGCGCCAAAAACTTGTTCGGTGAAATTCTACATGCAAGTGTACATGTCGAACAAGTAATATAATGATGAGTACAGATATCGTCCTACAGGGACTGGTGATTACTAAACTAATTAATTACTAATGGTGAATAGTTCCTAAAGTTTATCTAGCAAATCAAAATGGTAAAACATTAACTAAAGAACTAAATTTAACCTAAACTTGATTAACGAAGATGCTAGAGCATCCGATTTCACCTAATTACTAGATACAAATGTCGATCATCCATGCTAGCAAGATTAATTCTACTCATGTGATGGCGGAATTTCCTAACTTATTCACTATCCTATGTCTAAGTATAATGAACCTACTTAGCTTATTAATTCACTGTGAGTCTGCATATGAATTAAATAAACTAAGTGCATTAAGATATGTGAATATTCCAGTTTGCACCTAAAGCCACACAAATCATATGGTATATGTCTATCCATATTAATCTATGGTTGTATATTACAGAAGCAACTGCATGCTATCTCCTGTCGGTCTCAAACATGCAAATCATATCAATTAAGTGGTAGCTAATCACCTAAAAGCATTAAGCTCCGTAATATGCAACTTCACATTCATAAAATATCTCACAAAGCCTAAATAATCACATTCATACGTTATAATTAAGTTCCATTGTAGCTCTAACAAACTAAACTAAAACATCATATTTACATAACAGAAATCAGTGCACAAACGTGAATAAAACATTCTGGAATTTAAAAACATTAAAGCTGTCATTAAAAATGTCTTCAAATCACAAAACAAATTGCACAAATCTACACATCAGGAGGAGGAAATGAAGCTGTCTGGAAAATGGGAAGAAAACGAGCTGACACCCCATCATGCGCTCTCGCACGTGCTGCCACGCGCCGCCGTCCGCCGCCACGCGCCACCGCCGTCCGCCGCCGGTCTTCACGAAATCCTCCAGAAACGTAGATCGGGACGCCTAGATTACATATCTGTAGAAAGATTGAGCAAAATCGCCACAGAAACGCGTAGATCTGACGAAAGGACGAAGTCCGCGTTCGCCGTTCTTCGCCGGAAACCGCCGTAGATCGCCGTGAAACTGGTACAGAAACGCCGGAAATTGCAGTGTGAAGCCAGATCTGCTTTCAGATCGTCGGAAAGCACTCAAAGTTGGCCGGAAAACCGTCGAAATGGGTTTCTCTCCTCTCCACCCGATAAAAGCCTGACTATCCCCCTTTGTTTTGTTAATCGGCCTCTTTTTCTCTCCTGCGGTCCCACGTGTTTTCCACTCACGCGACCCACCTTTCTTTGTTTGACTTTTTTCTTTTATCTTTAATAATTCATTCAAACTTCTTCACTCTTTCCTCACGTGGATTCCATATGCATTGCTTGTTTTCTTTTCTATTCTTTTTTCATGATTTTCTACTTCTTTTTCTTCTTTTTCTTCTATTTTGGGTTTGCTGCATAAAATAATACAAAATATACAAATACAATTAAATACAAATATAATCTAATAAAAATAATATTAAATATTATCTAAAATAATCAAAATAACTCTATATAAAATAGAGTTATCACTCACCAAGTCTCGGAAATCAAGCAATCCAAGAAGGAAGGAATTCAAAATTCAAATCATCTATCTACTATCACCAACCGAAATAGAAAACTACTCAAGACAAGATAAGGAAGTTTTTCAAAAATCAAATTATATATCCAATCTCATTATCTCTCATCAAATCAGCCATAAATTGTACCAACTCCATTTCCATTTCTTAATAATCTTTGTAACATTATAAATTGCGCTCATTGTACAAACAAATGTATCGGAAATCATTTTTATTACAATTCATTGTATTGTTATTTTATCTCGGTATTTTACTTTTCAATTTGGTATCAGAGCCATTTTTAGGTAACGTTAGTGAATCCATCTCCGACAATGAGTTCTTAACTCATTTGTTTCGGGGCCTTGGACCTTCCTATGCCCCATTGGCGACGGCTATATCAGTACATAGCCGGATAGCTGCACTTACCAGAGAAGATCTTCGTGGGTTATTACTCACCCACGAAGCTACAATGGAACTTGCCGAGCAGAATACCCTGACAGCAGCATTCTCCTCTGGCAATCATCCTCGCGTCGGACCCACCACAATTGGCCCCAAATCCCAGACTCACCAGAACACCCGTGCTCGGATTACTCAGGCGTCCATTCCTCCTAGTGGCCGTGTATTCCTTGGAGGGGGAAATAGACGCCGTTCTGTTATTTGTCAACTATGCAACAGACATGGCCATCATGCAAATGAATGTCGTTCTCGATCGGCATCGACTCATTTTCCTTTCGACACTGCCTAAGCAAACCAGGCGGTTATGATTTTAATGAGCCACTTCCTGCACAAGCCCATCCTTTCAATGCAGCCTTTGATTTCAACAGGCCTAATTCTTCAGCGCCTCACATGGCCCGTGCCTCATTAGACCGCATGTCTGCCAATCACTCCTCTGCTGTGACCCCGCCTCAATCTGATTGGTACCCGGATTTTGGGGCAACCAATCACATAACACCGGACCCAATGCATCTTGACAACATCATGGCCTATTCCGGATCTCACCAAGTTATCGTAGGGGATGGTGTTGGCTTACCTATAAGCCACACAGGTAATATTTCTCAACCTAACAAATTTACTATGTCTAAAATTCTTGTCGTCCCATCAATTACAAAGAACCTTTTATCGGTATCTCAATTCACATGGGAAAATAATTGTGTTTTCTCTTTTTATCCCGATTTTTGTGTGGTCCAGAATCTGAATACGGGGAAACCAATCCTCCACAGGTCGGTTGATCGCAGACTCTACCGCTTGACTTCAATAAATTCAAGGCAAAAGCCCGTCGCATTGCTAGCGCAAAAGAATATGTTAGAAAAATGGCATCTTAGATTAGGCCATGCAAATTACAAGAATGTAATTCATTTACTTCGATCAATTAAAATAAATTTTTTGGGTACTCCCCAAATATGTGCAAAGCGTGTGAACTTGGCAAAAGTAGCCGCAAGGCTCATCCCTCAACCCACACAATCTCGCAAGCCCCTCTTGATCTAGTTCATTTTGACATCTGGGGGCTCGCTCCAATTACTTCTTCTATGGGAAATAAATATTATATATGTTTTGTGGACGATTTTTCAAAATTCTCATGGCTATACTCTTTTCAATCCCGCGATCAATTTATTTCAATTTTTAAATCATTTAAACGGTTTGTTGAGAATCAACTCCAAACCACCATTAAGTGCATCCAATGTGATGGGGCCGTAGAATTTACATCTGCCTCATTTCGAACACTACTTCAACAATCGGGCATTTTTCAACGTATTTCTAGCCCCTATGCCCCTTTTCAAAATGGCTCTGCTGAACGAAAGCATCGCCATATAGTTGAAACTTGCCTTTCACTTTTAAATCATGCTCAAATCCCCTTAATCTATTGGGATTTTGCTTTTGAAGCAGCGGTCCATGTTATTAATCGCTTACCTAGCATGGTTATTCAAAATAAATCTCCATGGGAGAAATTATTTGGCACATCTCCCTCAATCACTCATCTCAAAGTTTTTGGGTGCCTTGTCTATCCATATCTTCATCCTTATATGAAAAATAAATTACATCCTTGCTCTATGGATTGTGTTTTTTTGGGTTACCCAACTGGTTACAAAGGCTATCGTTGCCTATGCACTCACACCAACAAAACATACATAGTTGCTGATGCAACATTTGACAATGATGTCTTTCCATTCACTACTATTGGATCCTCATCCACTTTACCTTGTGATCCTTCACAATTTTTGTTACCTCTTCCAGAGTCTATCTCTCTTCAAGGTACACCGCTTACAATGCCTCCGGCAAGTGCACCTAACCCTTTACCTTTGGATTGCACTACTGTACCTTCAGTACCTACTACCCATGATCCCTTATTGGACATATCCAACTCTTCTCAACATCAAACATTGCTCCCATCTATGGGTTCTTCTCACCCAATGGTCACACGTTTGAAAGGAGGTACAATTATGCGTCGTCAACTCACGCGTAATCATACTTATGCCTTAACTGTTGCTGCGCACCCTTATCATGAACCCTCAAATTTTACTGAGGCTTCCAAAGATTCTGAATGGCACAAAGCAATGGCGGATGAATACACCGCCCTTCTTAAGAATAAAACTTGGGAACTTGTCCCACCAAAGGCTCATATCAACCCTATAGGGTGCAAATGGGCATTCAAAGTCAAACTTAACTCCGATGGGTCTCTTGAACGCTACAAAGCACACCTTGTAGCAAAAGGTTTCCACCAACGTCCAGGTGTTGATTACACTGAAACCTTTAGTCCTGTTGCAAAACTAGTTACCATTCGCACGGTCCTTGCAATTGCTTTTACTCAACATTGGCCAATTAAGCAATTAGATGTTAAAAATGCCTTCTTACATGGCCATCTTGATGAGGAAGTTTACATGACTCAACCACAAGGGTTCATTGATCCTCAACGACCTCATCACTTATGTCGCCTTAGACGGTCTCTCTATGGTCTTAAATAAGCGCCTCGCGCTTGGAATCAACGTCTCAGCCATTTCTTAACCAAACTTGGTTTTCATTCCTCTACTGCTGATTCGTCTTTATTTATTTTACATCGCTCAACATACATTATTTATATTCTTGTTTATGTTGATGACATAATATTCACTGGTAGTCCTAATGCCCCACTTGCATCTATTTTAAGTCAACTCCAAAATGAGTTTGACATCAAAGATCTAGGCAATCTTCACTATTTCTTAGGAATTGAAGCTACTCAATCAACCCATGGCTTGCATCTTCATCAAGCGAAATTTGCACATGAAATAATAAAACGTGCAAATATGGGCAATGCACGTGGTGTTACAACCCCATGCACCTCCAACCATCCTCCTTCCATTGATCATGGTGACCCACTTCCTGACCCTACTCACTATCGTAGCATCGTGGGGTCCTTTCAATACCTAACTCTCACACGGCCCGATATTGCATATGCCGTCAATACAGCATGCCAATATATGCATGCTCCTACCACCACTCATTGGACTTTTGTTAAACGTATATTACGTTTTCTTACAGAGACTCCCCGCTTCGGTCTACACTTCACCAAAGGTCCTTCTAACGAGTTGCATGCCTACTCTGATGCTGGGTGGGCCGGTGACCAAGATGATCGTCGCTCAACGAGTGGATATTGCATCTTCCTTGGATCGAATCTTATTTCTTGGAGCTCACGCAAGCAGAAGACCGTTGCTCGCTCAAGCACTGAAGCAGAATTCAAAAGTTTAGCCGAATCCTCCGCTGAACTAATGTGGATTGAAGCACTCCTACGCTACCTACATTTTCCTCTTCAACGTCCTCCAACCTTGTGGTGCGATAACCTTTCCGCACTTTATCTCTCTACCAATCCAGTGTTCCATGCACGCACAAAGCATGTTGAAATTGACTTTCACTTCGTTCGTGAACGCATCACCAACAAACAACTCTTGGTCCACTTCATCTCCACTGTGGATCAAATTGCAGACATTCTCACCCAGGGACTCTCCTCCTCTTGATTCAAGCTACTACAAGACAAGCTTACAGTTCGTTCCGATCCTTTAGCTTGCGGGGGGATATTAAAGCAATCCAATCATGTCAACATCACTCATACGAAACAACTCAGCCTTACCAACCAAGAAGATCATCTCAACAACTCAGAAAATCAATCAACTCACCAAGTCTCGGAAATCAAGCAATCCAAGAAGGAAGGAATTCAAAATTCAAATCATCTATCTACTATCACCAACTGAAATAGAAAACTACTCAAGACAAGATAAGGAAGTTTTTCAAAAATCAAATTATACATCCAATCTCGTTATCTCTCATCAAATCAAGCATAAATTGTACCAACTCCATTTCCATTTCTTACTAATCTTTGTAACATTATAAATTGCACTCATTGTACAAACAAATGTATCGGAAATCATTTTTATTACAATTCATTGTATTGTTATTTTATCTCGGTATTTTACTTTTCAATTGGGACAAGGTTGCTGCTAAGGAAGGGGGAATGCAGTAGACTACTCACATTTAGCCATATCAACTCAACTAGTCAAGAAAGCGTGACGATTAAGCATTGCTATTTGTCGTTTTACTTGTTTTTAGTTGTGTTGAATTGGCTAGAATAAGGTGAGTTCTCTTATGTGTAACGAGGGCGATAAAGAGAAGGGCGGGAAGTGAATTGGAGTTAATTGAGTTTATTTTTATCTATTGTAATAGAAAAACAGAGGTCTTAAGTTCCCTCCTATCAAACTCTCCATTTTTAATACACTGAGTTTTGTCTCTCGATCTATCAAAATTGGTCGAAAGCCTAAACTCTCTAGGCATCTTGATAGAGATATTTGTTTACAAGAATCTCGTAAGGTTACAAGATCCATTGCTTGCACGAATCCTAACTTGCTTGACCACTGCATCTTCTTGATTGTAGTAATACTTTTTATCTTCTTGTGGGCGTCTTTTAGCACTTCAGCTATTTAATTGTGGCAGCCCGTTTAGAAGTCATTGGATGTTTGGGTTTCAAGGCCTCTCAAGCGTTGCTGATGCAAAAAGTATGGTATGTAGTTCTTGTTAATTCATGGTAAGAATAAATTAGATCATGGAAACACGCTGTAAAGATTAATCTCGGGCAACATACAAAGAAATATACAGAGAAATGATGGAAGCATCCCGAAGTTGCTGGATAAAGGGGGGGAAGTGGTGTTTCACTTTCCCTAGCAGGTGAGATTACTTATGATAAACTGAACAAATCGGCTTTGATCATTTACTTGTACAAGATTTCTTTCTTCTTCTTTGCTCTCTTAGCGGATCATTGTTTGTTTCATCGAAGCCGAATAATGTCTTTGGCACTTGGTTTTGCAAGAATAAAAGTCCGAAATTGTATTTAAGAAATTTCAAACTAGCTATTATAGACGATAAGACTACTTTTAGACTTCATCAAACCTTTACTAACAAGTCTCTCGCAGCCAAAGTGGTTTGTGGGTTTTATATTGGGATGAAACCCCGAAAACATTTGCTTCGACCATGACTTCTCGGGATTGGACAATGGACCACCATTTGGGACCCGTAAGTATTGACTAGTTTTTGCATTTTTCACAAACTGCACATTCTAGGATGCGCAAATAATTGACTAGTGAGTCAAGTATTACCCTTCCTCGAGTGTGGTCTATTTCGTTTGAAAATCAGCATTGCTATACCCATTTCAAGATCTTTTGTCGTAGTAATGTTGGTTTTCTTTTCAAGATATTGGAATGGAGGCGTGATAAAGAAGTTGTTGAACTTCTTGTGAAGTGATCATGGTTCACGCTCTCACAAATATTCTTTAACTGCATACTGGGATCAAGTTACATCCTCGCGATGAAAATAGGTGTACCATTTTTGGATTGTCCAGGAAATTCTCGGGAATGTATGGTCCGGCATGATGGGAGATGTCGGGATAACTTCCTTATATGTTGTTTGAGAACAATTTGATTTGCTACTACACTAGTTTTGATGGGTACTCTAAAAATTTGATTTCTTAAGGACACAAGAATAGGGCTTGTGCTTATGCCTTTGCTAGTCTCCTGAGGCATAGCGCCTAGTATTAGGGAAATTGGTTTAAAATGATTACTGTTTTTAAAAACATGTATTTGCCCCAGTAGGTTGGAGTGTCAGATAAGTGGAATCAACTCCCTTGCCTCTCAACCTATCAAGATTTGGGCTTCATTCTAAGGCTTTCTATCAAATACATTTTTGAAAACATGTATTTGCCTCCAAAGGCTTTCTACCCTGTTCGACTAACAAAGGGTAAAAAACAAGTCTCTCGTACAATATGGAAGGTATAAGAACACACTACTGTATACTTAAACTACACGAAACGAGCTGAGGCCTAACAACTATACAATAACAAAGACCCAAGCCCAACAATAAATATCCAAACACTTAACAGAGTAAAATGTTTCAAGCATGAATTCTGAGGATTGGACCACGGAACAAAGTTGGCAAAAATGGCGCTGGAGCTTAAGGGCATGCCCTTTTTTTTCTTCTTAAAAGTTATATTTCTTTAATATTTAATTCGTAAGATTCAGTTTTATTATTATAGTATATAAACAAGCATATTATAATGTTGCTTATATATTGGATAAATCCTACTACATGACTTTTTTTTTTCTTTTTCCTTTCAATGGATTCCAAACATGTCTGAAATAAAATTGACTGATTGTTGAGCACGCATCTCATACATGTGCCAATAGGTCATTGACAATTAAAAATTAACATTCACACATTTTTTGTAATTTACGTTGAAATAGAAGTTAATTATTTGGTTAGGCAAGGAGTTACATAATTTACTTTTACTTATTCAATTGATTACAATACTAGGAAAAACTTAAATTCTTTTCCTATTGAAATTTTTTCAAAACCATGTAAGCCAAATTAATTTCATAGTAAGATCTTTGATGTTGAAAATATTGATCTTTGGAGTAACTTTTATGCTTAAAATACTTATAACAAAAAAAAATTCAAGTTGAAATTTATTTAAAACTTAATCAAAGTTATAACAAATTTATTAAAATACATTTACCATTTTAATTCGGTTAAATTTGAGGATACTTTTTCATCAAAAGGCGGGAAAAAAATCTGAAAATTATGGTGAGATACACTTCATTCAAGCATTTAGGGAGCCGACTATCAATTAATTCATCATGGGACGATCGGGGTCGAATAGTATTGGACAATTTCCAGGATATATTTACAGATTTGACTAATGAATGAGGCATCCTCTTTCTCGAGTACGGTCAAAAAGTTTATCCGGTGCAGTCTACGCTTTGAAATAGTCGGTGTCCTTGTGATGTGATTGAGAGCATGACAGTGCTAAGAAAAGCACAACACAAATGGCATCCTTGAAGAGATGTCTAGGAAATGTATAAAAATTTGACTAATGAATGACGCGGTTTACTTTTTGAAAATATCAAAAGCGCATCCGATGAAGCAGGGGTTGGGAAGCTGCACAGAAGGTTCCCGAGTGGTAAAAGAAAAATTCAACTCAAAAAATCTTTAGTTACTTTCCTCTAACTCACGTATAAGTAAAAGAACTTACAAAAAGGTTTTGAAAAAACTTTGCACAAAAACTTCATCTACCTATTGGTTTTCATCAAATAGACTCGTTACCGTTACACATAATTAAGCACACAAGATGCTTTACAATAGATAAATTGAAAGGATAAGAAAAACTTAAATTGATAGTTCTAATTTTCAAGTACATTATGACAAAAAAATCCACATTGACTATTACTCTTATTCTACCTTAAATATCCTACTTTTGGTTTGGTCAATTTACAATCCCTTGTGCATTCATGTGCATGGGACTTGTTGAGACAAATGGATAAGTAGGCATACTTGATTATTGTCCAACTTTTAGCATTTGAATCACTTCATTGAAGGATGATTTATTGTGTTCCATTGGATGCACCAAAGTCCAACAATGATAAGTTTCTTTGCAATTTTAACTTCTTCATCATCTTCATTAAAAACAAGGAGATTATAGATCCATTATATAACTTGAGATTTTATTACACCATTCTTAACATGCCTTCTCAAAACCAATGTAAAGTAGAGGTGTTGTGTTTAAGGCAATACTTCAAACCACTTTATGTTTACTGATTTGTGGAAGAAGAGTGATACCTATTAAACTTGGACTCAATATTATGCTCTAAAGTACCAAACTATCTAAAATTGACTTAAAAAAATAAAAGAGTTAATTTACCATGTATAAAGAAGCCCTAAGTAGGGTTTAGACAATATAAAACTATGTCACACTATTCTAACTAATGCATTATACGAAACACCAAAAGGGTTTGATTCTAAATTTTTTTTAAGCCCATGGGGCAATGGATTGCCATTTTTACATAGGTGGCCTTAGGACTTAATGAATAAGGTCATTTTTTTAGGTGTCACTTCATAATATTTTGTTCTGAAGCTAAATTTAATTATTCTATTGTATAAATAAGCGTGCTATAAAATTATTCACAGTGTGTTTTTATTGGAGAAATCATACTTTATGACTTTTTTTAAAAAAATATTGTGGATTCACATGCTTTGGAAAAGGTTCTTGAGGACGAAAATATTCATTCCAACTTCTTTCACTATAAAGTAAAGAAATACTATATTCTACTATTATGTTAGTCTCAAACAAGACAGAAAAAAATTCTTTGGAGTAACTTTTACGCTTGAAGTTGCCTATAACAGTTACAAGTCAAGTTGAAATTTCCTAGAAACTTACTTAAAAAAATACATTTTCAAAGTTTCCACAATGATTGACTAACTTAGTCATACGTGACTTAGTCAAATTTGACGGTGCTTTTCACGTAAAAACAGGGGTAAGAAGTTAAAATGTTTAGTCATGTCCACAATTCAATTAACTAATCATGGGATCCGCAAGTGTTGACTACAATTTGCACTTTTGACAAACAATACTTTCTAGGATGCGCTAATAATTCATTTGTGAACCAAACATTATCCTACTCGAGTGGGGTCCATTTCATGGAAAATTCAACATTCTCAAACGGTAGCCTGTCTATTTCATAGAAAAATTAGTGCGACAATTTTTCCACAAAATTGTAGCTTGGTAGAAGATAATCAAGAGCTCAGAGTCTTATGAAGACTTTAGGAAAATTTTTGTGGTTCCTTTCTTTTAGGGGAAGCATATAAATCTTTCTTTTCATGAAAAAAAAAATTTAGAGGCATATTCCATCATTATAATTCATATGAGAAAAATCAAGTTTGGAATCCTCTAATTATAACATAATAAAATATTTACGTGAAAGGGTTCAATGCTCATAATAGATATGCTCTCCTATGTACTACTATCCTAGTTCTAACTAATAAAATTAGTATTTCTATAGCCTCAGTTTAGAAATGTCTACGATTTTGTTCATATCATATACAATAGGCATATGTTAAGAAAGAAAGTTTACGAAGCTCTATAGCCAAATAATTTCCTATAGTTGCTTTAATTATCTATTATAGTTTAGAGTTTCAATTGTTGATGACCTTATGAAGGCCATGTTATACAAGGATACTTTGTCAAATTTGTCTAGTCCAAGTACATTAAAAAAATAAGTGTTATCTACTTTCAAATTTAGAACCACAAAAATTAAAATACATGTTAATTGAGGGGAACCATTAAGATATATTTGTTATGTAGGAAATTTGTCACTAGATCTGAGGCATCAAATAAAGTTATGTTTGCGAATACCACCTAACCATATCAAATCATGTCATTAAACCTCAATATTAACTTAGTGCAATTCATTATATATCTCTTTACAATAATGAGAAGGTTTAGTGTAAATGTGAGAATTTGTAATAACTTGAAAAGGCTTCACCAACTCCATGCCATACATTTTTAAATGTCAAGTTGCATAACTAAAATCCTTATGCATTCAATACTATGAATCCATCTACTTCATAAGGATGAACTTGAATACTTAATGAGATTCTAAAGCAATTGTATATGTTGTTTATTTACATTTTAAGTAATCTTGTGAGGTTTATGATCTTCTAAGTTATCTACCCACAAAAAGTGCTTAATCTTTCATTTTTTTTTCTTTCTAAATGCTCTATTTTTACTACTAAATTAATCAAAGAAAACTTAAATTGAAAAATACTTTCTGAAATAAACTTTAATTGTGGAACCTTTGAATCAATTACTTTCCTAAGGTCAACACAAAATAAAAGAATAAAGGTCATACTCCCATTGATTTCAATCAAATAAATTGGTTAATGCGGGCCACACCTAAGCGTAAGGTGCATCACCTTGGATAACACAGCTTTACATCTTGATAAGATAAGGAATAAAGAAACCTTGAACATGACTGTAAGTTGCATGGTTATTGCTCTTATTTTATCTTGACATCTTATTTTTGGTTTTAGTGCTTGCAAGCATATGTGAATTCATGCTATTAGGACCTGATGATACTTCTCAAAATAAGGAGAAAGATCCTATTCTCAAAAGGAAACGGAAAAAATTTCTTTTTGAAAATCAAAAGGATTATTATTGTAGAAAATCTATAAAAAATTCAACAAAAATTTAAACTACTCAAATTTAATTAACATCTTTTAAGGAAAGACAATCCATGGTGTGCCATTAGATGCATTAAAGTCTCCCAATAATTTTCTTTGTAATTTCAACTGCTTCATCATTGTTAACAAAGACCGAAATCTTTTCTTTTTGTTTTAAGATATTGTGGATCCAATTTTAAAAGTTAAGCTAATTGGTGTTCTTCAGTGTAACATAAGATTACTTAGGATGAGCTGAACCAATCTACTTTGAATATAAAGGATTTAAACAATGTATCTGGTTCAAGTTTTCTTTTTATCTTTTTTTACTTTTTTCCTCTCTAAGGATCAATACTTGTTTGTGTGCAGCGAGAAAATCTTGGTGGCACTAGGTCTTAGAAGCATATACGAATTCATAGCCATAAGGGTACATAAGTATCTTTGAGTTAGTGTGGACGAACACATTGCCATGAGATGTTTCCATTAGGAAGTTGTGGCAAAACTCTTTGACCGGTTTGATTGCCTCTTCCAATTGGGATGTGTTGGGTTATGATTGGCAGTTATGCCGTTCTGGTGATAAAGGAATGGAGAAATTTGTATTGTACGTTCTAAAGAATCTTTATTAGTTTCTTTTTGCCCATCTAAGCTCTTATATTCTCATCCATTCTAGTTAAAACTCTTCAAAACCTGTACGTTGGGATTGTTGAACTGTGGCTTGCTTCAGTATACAGTCTACAAATGTAAATTAACTTTTGCATTTTCAAGTCCTAACTACAATTAACCTTGTAGATTTTTTTTCAATAAAAATGAAACAAATAATGGTATTTATGAAGTGAGCAAATATTTTTTCTTTATAATATCTGCCAAATATTTTTTGATATGAATACATTGCATTCAAAAATTAGTATACCAATATATCATCTAAAAGGAACGTAAACTAACAAACTCTTTTTATTCAAGCTTTCTTGATTTTAAATATTCTCACCTCATTTTATCTATCTTGATAAGTTATAACGGCGCCCAATTATTTAAATAGTCTGTTCTTGTAGCTAAGATTTATCCTCTAACCTTGCTTCTCCAAATGTTAATGGGTCTATAACATTCAAGAATCCAACTTAACAACTTCGTCATTTTCACTCAAACGATTTGAAATGGAAAGTAATTCTTCTGCTAGGTAGAAAATTAAGCAAGTGTACCTTTTCTCATTTAGTGTTATAAACAATTTGAATTTCATATTAGGCAACCAAGTGTTGTATGTTAAATTATTTGTATTATGAGCTTTTCAGAATCTTATAACTGAAAATAATTTAGAAAAAACAGTTTTCTGATAAAAATATTAATCTTTAGAGTAACATTCAAGGTTAAAATTGTTTATAACGTATGAAAGTCAAATTGAAATTTTGTTTTTGTTTTATGAAGATTCAAAAAATTGATTTGCTTGGTCCATCATTTTGATTCAGTCAAATTTGAATGAAAAAGTGTACCTTTTTTTAATGAAGAAGTGTAAGGATTGTGAGATTTACTTTATTTGTACACTCATTAAGCCCACAATGAATAAATTTATCATGAAAGTGTGAGGCTATTATTTGCATTGTTGACTAGTGAAGGGAGCATCATTTTTTCTTGGGTGCAATCTGCTTCTTGAAAAGTTATTGTCTTCGTGACTTGATTTTCCACGTTGCCCTCTCACTGCAGGAGTAATCTACATTCTTTGCAATCCTTAATCAGTAATTCGGTCATGGACTTGGAAGATTTAGACTAGTATTTTCATTATCACAGCAGGATACCTTTCAGGATATGGACAGAATTGTCTAACGAAGCAAGCATCATCTTTGCTTAGGTCCACTCTGTTTCTTAGAAATATCAATTTGCCTATGACTTGATTTTCCACCATCGATAAATTATATTAAGAAAAAGGACATCAAGAAACTATAGCTTCTTCACAAGTCCAAAACTAAATCTCAAACGAAGGTTTTGGAGAATTCCATCATCCGAAGGTCTTGGAGAATTTCTTGTTTTCTTACAGAATTGTGAAAAATTCTTGTTCTTAAATTACAAAGTTTTCAAGAGAATTCCACCATTTTTTTCTTATAGGAGAAATGTGTTAGTTCTTCCTTAAACATAATAATTGAATTTAATCATGTTCTCTATCAATTATCTTTTTTCACTATTAAATCAAGAAGAAAAATTCTAATAATGGAAGAAAACTTTAAATACAAAGATATCAGGATCAATTATTTTCCCAGAATTCATATATAAGTAAAGAAATTACAAAAATTAATTGAAAAGCTTTTGCATGCAAAGTCATTGTCCCTATTAGCTTCAATAAAATAGACTGCTTAACATTGTACATAATAAAGCTTGGAAGATGCTTCACGATTGAAAAACTAGAAAGACAAGAACTTTAATTTGTTGTTCTAATTCTTGAATACAATACGACAACCAAATCCATGTGATTATTACTCTTGTTCTACCTAGAAATCTTATTTTTGCTTTGGATGCCTTGAAATTATTTGTACACTCATTTGTGTGGGACTTGCTGCGGCAAATGGATTAGGAGGCATGGTTAATTTTTTCCCATCTTCTAGCATTTGAATCACAACTTTCATGGAAGGATGATCTATTGGGTTCCACTGAATGCACCAAAGTCCCACAATGGCAAGTTTCTTTGCAACTTCAGCTTCTCCATTGTCTTCAATAAAAACTCGTAGATCTTCCTTTTGTTCTAGGAGATTATAATCCATTGTGGAAAATAAACTTGACTATTGTTCTTTGTAGTAGCGTCAAATTTTTCCTGCCTCCAACTACCTCGAGTAATAAGATTCCAAAACTATAGATATCTGCTTTATAAGAAACACTCCCAAAGTTTCTAGAAAATACTTCAGGTGCAATATAACCTATGGTTCCCCTTGCTGTAGTCATGGACACTACACTCTGATCCATTGAGCATAACTTTGCAAGACCAAAATCAGAAATTTTTGAGTTGAAGTTCTCATCTAGCAAAACGTTATGAGGCTTGATATCAAAATGAAGGATTTGTTGGCCACACCCATGGTGAAGATAATCAATTCCTTTCGCTATGCCAATAGCAATATCTAATAATTTGTGCCAACCAAGGAAATGATTTTTGGTGTCTGATGAGGATATAAACTTCTCCAATGAATAATTTGGCAAAAATTCATAAACCAAAGCACTTCGAAATCCATCAGCACAAAAACCAACCAAGCGAACCACATTAACATGGTGAATCCTCACCATCATCCCTACTTCATTTATGAATTCTTCTCTATTTCCATAGATATGTTCAAAATCTTCACTGCAACTTGAATTTCATTTGAAAGTTTTCCCTTAAACACTGTCCCATATGCTCCCTCACCCAATTTCTCAAAAAATCGATTTGTAATTCTTTTGATATCAGCATATGAGAATCTTGCAGGTTTGACGTTTTTATAATCTTCCAAAAAACTTTTGATTTTTATTTCAGATTCCTTTTTAGCTTTATTAGAACTATAAACAAGATAAAGACCAAAAATTGTGGGGATAAACATAAATGAACCTATGATAACACCTGCATGTGAAACATTTAAAAATTTAGAACTTCCCTCTTCCAACGATAAAATGCTCAAGTGGTAATGCAAGACTCACCAGTAATCTTTAGCTTCATAATCTACCTGTTAAAGAATAACAAAAGCATCTTATCATTTTACTTAAAAAAAAAATTATTTATGTGAAATCACCCTATCTAATAGCTAAGTAAGGGTGCATTGAAACCTTGAGTCCTAGTTCCATGAGTCTACAAGGTCCAAACGTGTTATCGAGGATTTTTACTTAACTAACATATGCATGGTAAATCTTTGGAAAAAAAGAAGCTGTATTTCGATAGTTCTTGTCTTTTTTCACACAATTAGTTAAAGTTCCTGGTCAAGGAAATATATCATGTCACTTAACAATTAGTTAAAGTCCCTGGTTAAGGAAATATATCATGTCACTTACTCAAAGAACGTGATTCTGTTTAGAAAAAGAAAATAAAAAGAGTACTTGGCAGCGCCGAGTACTGCCAAGTACGTTTGGATGTTTGAAGCACAGGAAATAGAAACCATTTCTGAGCAGCAAAGATTTTATTTTGGGAGCAATATGAATGGGTGTAAATGGACTCAGGAAATTGGCGGTTGCCAAATGAGCATTTAGAAACTAGCTTTATCAGATCAATACATTTGCACACTGAGAAAAACTTAAGTGCAAACGTTGAAATTAAATTGACAAAAGACAATACCTTTAGGTTTATCTTGGAGGAAGCACTCGCTTTCCGATTCATTGCCAGCATTCTTCGGTCTAAATTCTCCACCTTCCACTTCAGAGCCTCTGTGCCCATGCGTCATGGACCAATTCAATTGCAGACTTGTAGAATCTTGATACATTACTCCATATGGAATCGACGAAAAAGCATACATCTTTCTGCAAGATGCTATGGGAAAGTCGCCGATGTCATCATCCGCATGAAAAGCACGAACTTGGTAGGTGGGGCTACGAAGACAAGAGATATCATAGTCGGTTTTTTCTGATGAGGAACAATTGAATAAGATGTAGTCTTTAAGGCCTGATTCTGTGAATTGGAAAGGCGCGGGAGACAAATTGAGTGGACGAAGCAGGACTTGGAAGCAAGGCTCTGAGTATTTTACTGTAAATACCTTAGCTCGGTAGTCAATCTTCTTGACAAAGAATTTCATAGAAATGGGCAGCTCGAGCACCGTGTCGTAGTTAGGAGTGCAAGATAGAGTAAACCCAGGCAACCCACAGTGGGGTGGCTGGGTGTTAAGCCGAAAGGGATATCGAATGGCTGGGCCATGGCGTCCACACCGTAACTCAGCCAAGCCTTTATCGCCTTCTGCAAGGCCTATGGCGAAAACCACAAACAAGTAGAAATACGAGATCGCCATTTCTAACCCAATCTGCAAGGTATCTCAGCGTCTTAATGTTCCTATTTTTTGTGTACTTATGCGGACAATAACACGTCGAACAAATGACTAAAGGTTGGCTTTCGTGCAGCGTCAAACACGCAAACTGCCCTTCCTTGAAATTTCATAGAAATTTCTTGATGATCCAATTAATTATCTTTGGAGTAATTTCATAGAAATTTGTTAGGTACCCGAGTGGTGGAGCCAGATATTGGAGAATGTGGTTGCTGATCTTGTAGGGACGTTGGGCTTGGATTTCTCCTTCTGGCTATGTTGCTGTTGTGACGCGGCATTTAAGAAAAATGGTTAAGATTTGGTGCAGCGTGGTAGTGGACGAGTTAAGGGAGGGACAAACTGAAACACAAGATGAAGTTATGGCGGAAGAAGGAGACAAAGATTTAAGAACGTAGATAACACGTAATATTACTGAAAAACAAATACAGAGTTCATTCGAGGGAACATCAACCTCCTAAGGGACACTTACAAACATCAGACTCTTTTTTTACTTCATCACTTTTTTTTATTTATACTGGCTATAACATCTGCCAGTTACAAGACCTATAATACGGATAACTACTAGTTAGATAATCTTTAGCAATGTTCAGAAACTGCCACCGCAACGTTGAGAAACTCCTTTTTGTAATTGTTGGATTCTACACACGACACTTGGGAGTTGAGGTGGCGTTGCATGCGGTGGTCAAGGCAAGGAGTGCGGAGGGTACGTAACAAAATTGCTTAAAGTTGTTAATGACAAATCAAGGAAGATGAAATTTCTTAGAAACTTACTTGAACATAGTGTTTCAAAATTCATTGACTAGTATGTTTTTTAATGAAAAAGCGAGAGCAAACACCTGGAAATTATATTCTGGATTACTTTATTCGTAAACTTGGTGAGCACGCAATCAATTAATCCACTCACTACTGTTTGCGTCCTTGACTAACTTGCATGTTAAGTAGGTCTATTTCCTGGAAAAATCAATGCCTTTGTGACAAATTTTCACGTACAACTGCAGCTTGGCAGTTTCGAAGAAGGTCCGCAAAGTTTTAATCATTCATTTATCTTTCACCTCTCAACATATGTCTCCAAAAAACAAAAACAAACATAAAAGAAAGAACCCTTTGTTTCTCTTTCTCTCTTCCTCTCAATGGCAAGACGACTTCCCTTTTTTGCTAGACTTGCAGCCCTATTTGTTCTTGTTCTACTACATGAAACTTGCAATGCCAAACCTACTCTCACTCCTTCTTGCAGTGATTCTGTCGAAATAAGATCTCTGTTTCGGCTGAAAGACGATCCAGAGGGTTGCGGCGACCCAGCTTTCAACTTGCCGTGCAAGAACAACCAACCCGTGATAGGCATTGGTGTTAGGTTCTTGTTAAAAGCTCTGGGAGCTAGGATTCAAGCAAGCACACCAACAAGAACCATCATCACACGATTTCATGCGGAAATAAAGATCAAGGCACACACACACAAAGAGGACACAATGTTTTTAGAGTGGTTCGGCCAAAGCATGCCTACGTCCACTGTCACTGTTGCCGGCCCCTTCTCCTTCTCATTAGGAACATTTGGAGTACAAGATAAGCTCACCGGGGAGCTGGCCGGATTGCTACAGTACCCGCACAGCAGCAGCCCGCTGCTGTGCGGTCTCACTATCTCTCCTGCAATCACACGCCCAAACTCCACAATTGGTGCCGAAAAATATTACGTGCGGCAAATAAATTACGATAACGAAACGATTCGAGTGGCAGACGTTGGTATTCCGCATGATATCAATTATTCCCTCATCCCTCGTTATTTTCTAAACAGAGATGCTATCACTGTGGTTGCGTCTCCGTGTGTCCCTAGTGAAACACAGGAATATGGGTTACGGATTCATTTCGAGCCATCAAAGAGTGTGGTTTTCTGGATCTGTGAAAAGCCAGTGAATTCTCCATTGTATTACCACATTCCTGCTTGCTTTGATGATGGAGAGCACTCATTCAACTCTCCTTTCTCCCGGTCCAAAAGGTACAGGTATGTTCGAGTTGGCAGAATGAAATTGAGTGAGGTAGAGGACTTCTGTCAATTAGAGGGAATGTTTCTCACAGCTTGGACAGGAAACGTTGGCCCAAATACTTCCTGTTCAGACTTCCGCAGTGAATTGCAATATGGCTTCGAGCTTTCATATTCCTCCAAAACCTGCAGTATCTTCGAGGTTTGGCCCCAGCCCCGCCCTAACCCCATTTCGGATGATTTGGATGAGTGCTATTGGATTTTTCCCATATGTTTTTACCCAATAGGTAAATGAGTAAAGAGTGCTGACCGTTGATTACCTTTTGCACATTTATTTCGTTCCTGAACCAGTATTTCTACTTTTACCGCTGGTTCATGTGTTTTCGAGATAATATTTTCCATTTTTCTTTTCTCAATATTTTCTTTTATGCCTGACTTGTTCAAGTTTGCAAAAGCTGAAGTTGTTTTCTTTATACAGGATGGGAGCGCATGAAAAGCCTAGCCAGATGTAAGGTTTCTCACTAAAACATTTATGAGTTTTGCCTACTTTCGCATGGTTGGTGTAAAGCTTCTAGGCTTTTGTCTGGATCTTAAAAGCCACAGTAACTTTGCAGTAACGGAAAAGTGTCAAGTTTCTTAGCAAATTAGATTCCGCAATTGAATGAAAGTGATCTTTTCTTGTGCCTCAATGTTTAAAATCATCATATTAAATCTGTAATTTCTACCATCTCCAAATAAATCTATTAACTTATTCAAAATCTCGTTTACTAGTCTTAATAAGCAAAATGTTCATCCCAACTATAGGTTAGCCAAAGCACATTCAAAATGCATAAAATCCAGCTAAACCAGTTTAAAATCCGCACAAATAATATAGGAATCTTTTAATGCTTCTTTTAATGGAAAAAATTGACAAATTACTTAAATTTTGATTAATTACTATTTTTTTTTTACTATTGCAGATTGTTTGTTTGCAATTGGTAAGAAATTATCTATCTTATTTAATCATCTTAAATTTTTTTACTAGATTAATTTCATTTTAATTTAGATATTTTTCAACTAAAAAAAAAGATATTGATGTCAACACCACGAGATATTTCTCTAGTTCTAATTTGTTTTGGATTTTTCTATTCAGGAATACACCATGCACTAATGTCTATAGTGGGCATTCCACTACTGATAGCATTTTTGATACACAAATGGTGTAGGAGGCATCTATCTATGTATGAAGTGATTGAAGAATATCTTCAAACCCACAATAACTTCATGCCAATGAGGTACTCTTACTCAGATATTAAGAAGATGACTAAAAGTTTCAAAGAGAAGTTAGGTGAAGGAGGCTATGGCACTGTATATAAAGGAAAAATAAAAAGTGGCCATCTTGTAGCAATAAAGATGTTGGGCAAGTCAAAAGGTAATGGACAAGATTTTATAAATAAAGTTGCAATTGTTGGAAGGATCCAACATGTTAATGTGGTACAACTCATTGGTTTTTGTGCCCAAGGGCCAAAGTAAGCTCTATTATATGAATTCATGTCTAATGGATCTTTGAATAAGCACATTTTCTCACTAGAAGGAAGCATTTTCCTAAGCCACAAAAGAATATATGATATTGCTCTAGGAGTTGCTCATGGGATTAACTATTTACATCGAGGATGTGAGATGCAAATTTTGCATTTTAATATCAAGCCTCACAACATTCTTCTTGATGAGAATTTTATCCCTAAGATTTCTGATTTTGGTTTGGCAAAACTATTTCCAGTAGAGAATAGCATTGTTTCTTTAATAGCAGCAAGAGGAACCATAGGATATATGGCACCTGAATTGTTTTACAAAAACATTGGAGGTGTCTCATATAAAGTTGATGTTTATAGCTTTGGAATGTTATTAATGGAAGTGACAAGTCGAAGAAAGAATGTAAATGCATTTGCTGAACATTCAAGCCAAATTTACTTCCCAACTTGGATTTATGAACAATTGTCCCAAGAAAAGGACATAGAACTTGAAGAACTTGATGAAGAGGAAAAGAAATTAGTTAAGAAGATGACCATAGTGGCATTATGGTCCATCCAAATGAAGCCTACCGAGCACCCTTCGATGAGCAAAGTTGTAGAAATGCTTGAAGGAGAAGTTCAAAGTTTACAAATGCCTCCTAAGCCTTCTCTACAATCACTAGAAAGCCCTATAATTGAAGTTGAAGAGAATTCCCAACAAACTAACTCATCATATCAATTTGAGGATTCAAGTAAGTAATGCCACCTTTTCAATGCACATATAGTTTTTGTAGTAGTTAGTTTAATAACTAGTTCCTCATTTACATTTAACAATGAGTTGTGAGAATGTTAGAAAAGATCTAATTTTTATCTTCCTTTATTTTCATTAAAAAAATAATACTTGAACCTAATAATTATATATATCAATATTTAAGTAGAATGTTCACAATCCATTCTTGTTTGGATAAAAGTTCTCTCCGGACCAACAGAAGTCCGCAGACCACCCATTCAACAAATTTTAGCAATTGTTTGGTGCGTTTATGTATTTATATAACATAATTTTATCAATTAATAAAAGTATTAGAATAATATTTGTAAAATACAATTATTTGATAAAAAACTCTTATCTTCTATAAATTTAACAATCTTGGGTAATTGAGTGGATTTTATAGGTTCAACTCATTCAATGAATTAGCTTTAATTTCTAATTAAAGAACCAAAATCAATTCAAGTTTCAGTTAAGTTTGTATAATTCTCAAAAACTAGTTTATAACTTTCGTCCAAATATTTTGATGACAACTAAATAAAGCACACCATTATAACATCAAATTAGTCTATAAACATCTATATCTAATAATTTCTTTTAATGAAACTAGGAAAACAAATTCAATAAATTATCATAAGCTACAATTATTCTCATGACCAACAATATTTTATTTAACAATTCAATGTACCATTCTGAACATGGAAGGGAATAGTCTGAACATGAACATCCTCCAAGCAATTGGTACCTTTAGAACTAGCAGCCATATTTTAAGTACAAGGTATCTAAATTTAAATAAACAATCCAATCTGATTTATTCACTTTCTATATTTGGCACCGCGGTGGTTGATACAACTCCTCCAATAGCATCACTTATATGTTCGTTATCAACATGCATATGTTTTGAGTTATTGGTTGACAAAAGATATATGCTCAGTCTCAGGTGTTACACCAACAATCTGATCCGCATTGGCTTAGTCTCAGAATTGGAGGCATCAGTAACAATTACTCCTGCTGTAGCCGCTTCTGCTTGCCTACCCTTTCAAGAACTGATTTCCTCTACCTCACTATCTAAAAAGAAGTTATTTTTATCTTGAGCTTTTGAATCTTTGTTTTGGGTTAGCCTGCATGCACCCTCATCAACTGTTGTAGTATTGGTGCCCAAGTTTTCATTTGATTTCCTATCAGCATTTCCAGCATTAGATGTGATACGAACAATGCCATCATAACCTACCAGCACAACCTCGATCTGAAATCCGAGCAAACGTAGTTTCCTCTATAGAAAGCACAAAACAGAAGAAATGAATCATGTTGCACAACTATTGCTGTAGCCGCTTCTGCTTGCCTACCCTTTCAAGAACTGATTTCCTCTACCTCATTATCTCAAAAGACGTTAGTTTTATCTTGAGCTTTTGAATCTTTGTTTTGGGTTAGCCTGGATGCACCCTCATCAACTGGTGTAGTATTGGTACCCAAGTTTTCATTTGATTTCCTGGCAGCATTTCCAGCATTAGATGTGGTAGGAACAATACCATCATAATCTAACAGCACAACCTCGACCTGAAAGCCGGGCAAACGTAGTTTCCTCTATAGAAGGCACAAAACAGAAGAAATGAATCATGTTGTATAACTATTGCCAAATTTCCAGGAAAGCTAAGACAATGGTAAATAAAGCTACATTATCTTTTAAAGAATACTATTTTAAATGCAAGGAAGGGGTTTTAATCTTCAACTTGTCAAAGCCGTCAAGATCATTGGTGTTCAAAACTTTTCTGTTTTCCGTAATCTTTGTTTTTAACAACTGAAAAATCATAGACTATAGATTTAACATCAGTTTCAAGTTTCAAGAGCATAAGAAGAGAGTGATTTATTAAAGATCAATTTGAGTTATAGACAAGTAGAAATTTCTTTGTTGATCATGAAAATGGACAATGAAGTCCCCAACCAACGGGTAGACTTGGCTCCCCGAGCAAGGCAAAACCATAACTCTATTCTTGGGCTCCGGCTGAAAAAATAATATAGGTTGATGAAATACCAAGTTTGTAAGAGGTACTCCATAGTGCCAAAAGAAAAAATGGAATATCATCAAGGCCTATTCTTAACATCTCTAACCAGTTGCTATTGGAAAATCAAACAAACGGACCAAATGATCCTTAGTTCTTGGGTTATTTTTAGTGGAGAAGAGAAAATATGAATTAGAAAATCATCAATGCAAAACTGCAGGTAAGCACTAGCAAAGTAGTAAGCATAATCATAACATAACTATAAGCACTATAAAATCTTACAATTTTTCAAGCTATATAGTGCGTCAAAGACCAAAACAAAACCAAAGACTAGATATGCTATCTCTACTCAAAAAGAGTGCCATCACCGCAACTAACCTCCAAGTCCTAAGCGATAACAATGCTTTTCTGTACCAAGGAGAGACATTATCAGCTAAAAAGACCTAGAAATCAGATAGGATGTTGCATCGAATGGAAGAAATCCCCATGTTTCTAGCCCTTTAATGTGACAAATTCAAGCATCCACAACATTATTTCAGTTTAAACAAATAAGTGAAACAAAGTCCCAAGTTATGGCCCAAGATTGCCCGGAAATCTTCTTTGCAGCCTACAAATAGCATATAATAGTTACGGGCAACCATCGGACATTGCTTTCTACCACGCAGAAGCTCGTGTCCTTTAAGAAATAGAATCAGAATGCCAAAATGTTTAGTCAAAGGAGAAGAAGTAATTAAGAGATGACAAAGCCAGACGTCCAGCCCCTAGTACAAGGCGCAATACCACAGAAAACAATAGCTAAATGAAAAAGGAATGGGAAAAAATGGTAATCCTGGAACCAATAGCTCCAAAAAAATGGTAGATAAAGAAACACAATTAATTGAATCCATCTAAGCGTAAAATGATACGTCAAGTCCAGAACTAACAAATTAGAAACCCAGAATGTCAAGAATTCATAGCACCACAAAAAACATGAAAGGGTAGCCAGCCTAACAAATCTCATTAGTATATTTTCAGCATTACACTGATGTCAAACTTGCCAAATCTCTATACCATATAATCCCAAATAAAAAGAACACCAGTAAGCCTGGAATCCACAAAGGCATCCCACATGCATAAGCTTGGAATCTACCTTCTCCATAAAATACCGAACCAATGCATGCCACGTTCTTTCCTCTCCTTTTGCAATAACTGAAAGTGGTGGGTTACTAAGGATCCTTACATCCTTAACAGTTTGTTCAATGTACTCAAACTTGAAGATCGATTTATGTATTGTGATTGATTTTGCAATATTTACCCATCTTTTAGTGCCCTTTTCTGACTCCTTTTCCTTCCTTTGGTGGACACTCTTATCTGTCTCATTTTGCATGATATTGGCTTCTTTGCTAACATTTGATGTCTCACCCCCCAACTGCTTATTTTCTTTATTGGAATTTGTTAAAGCCATCATGTTTACCTTTAATTTTCACTCTCACTTTTCGGCTCAAGCAATTTGGAACTATAAAGTAATTCCATCAAAGAATAAATGCAATAATCCAGCATCACACTTCCAAAAAATAATCTAACGGCACTCCCAACAAGAATTCAACATCAAATCCAGCAGCACACTTCAACGCATAACCCAACAGCAAAGTCCAAAATGTAATACAATAAGAATCCAAGAGAAGTTGAATTTATAGCACAATATGGGTAATTGCTACCTTATGACCAGAGTGGGAGGAGCGCTGTCAAATTGAGCTGTTGTTGTGACATCGGCAGAGAACCCGGTGGCTTCGCCCAGTTAAAACGGGTGGTATGGAAAGTGTAGGGCTTGTAAATGGAAGGTCGCGGCGGCGCGTGTTATCTTCCAGAGGGGATTGAGGCCGGTGGGGGCCACGCAAGTTGAGGGTTGTGATTGGATTCCGGCCAGGGTCTGTTAACGGAGGGAGTGATTTTGGCCTTCATTTGCAACTCCTGTGTCGTAGTAACGTTGATTTTCACTTCAAAATATTGGAACGGAGAAAGTCGTACAGATAAGAAAAGATAAGAAAATTTGTAAAGATAAGAAAAGATCATGGGAAATATGCTGGAAAGAAGAATCTGGGCCAGAAGCTCGTGACAGAGAAAGATGATGAAAGCACCTGACGGCGGCTAGATACAGGCGGGAGAAAAAGTACTTAGGACGGACTAAACCAATGGGCTTTGATCATAATGGGTCTGGGCTATGTATCCCGTACATGTTTTCTTTCTTCTTTTTTACTCTCTAAGCGGATCAATGCCTGTTTCCCAGCAGCCTGAGAATGTCTCTACATTTGGTCTTACAAGAATATGCATATTAAAATCCAAAAAGGTATTTTGTAGTCGAGAGTTCTACTTTTAAACTTTACCATATCGTTCTTAACATATAATCTCGTAGTCACTATGAGTAGTGGTTTTTGTGTTTAGATAAAATATTCCCTTGCCAACAATTTTGTGCTAAGAGATTCATGTTCGGAAGTGTCACATTTGAAATTGAACTTAAATATCATGTCACTAATATATTCTTACCTGAAAATGTTAATACAAGAATAAGGGGATCAATCTTTTAATTGTATATAATTTCTAAGTAGGATTTAGATAATGTGAAATTTAGTTGTATTATTCTTAACACATCTCATCATAGTCACTATATTTTCTTCAAATAATGAGCAATGTCATCATGGAATTCTTCATGCATGGTTCATGCAACTAAAGCAAATGATAAGAAGTGTTCAATTAAAATAAAGGCTTTTGAAATACTAAATTTATTGGCTAAAAAAAATAATACATGAAAAAATATCTGTATTTAAGAACATTAAATCTTTTTACAGAAATATTTTATTATATTATAGTTAAAGAATTCTAAATTTAATTTTCTTTTGATAAATTATAATGCTAATATATGTCTCTAAATTTATATATTCTTTTATTTTTAAATAAAGAAACTTACATATTCATTATTAAAAAAAAAGTGCTCAATTAGAACTATTAACTGATGTCATTAACATTTAAATCAGCCTACCAAAATTTTATCCATCAATTCTAACTTCGTCTTGAGTGTTGCATTATGTTAGTACCGAAAAACATTTGTTTCAAGCAAGCTTTATTGGGATTGGATGATAGACAGCCATTTGGACAAAAGTGGATGTGCAAGTTAATGACCAGGGATTGCTGAAGTAAAATTCTTTAACATTTTGTTCTTAAGGCTTTGTTTTATTATTGTAACATATATAAAGGCATACTATAGTGCTACATGCATATTGTTTTCATTGGATATATCATACCATAGGAGGCATAGTCAATTTGTGCTTTCCCAACTAAGCAGGAGAAGAACTGTGCGTACATTAACACGCAAATAATTGAGATGGCGGAAGTGCATGGTCGCATTTGTATATCTGCGAAAAGCAAAAACAAAAAACAAAAGAACCCTCTCTTCTCTTTCCTTCCCCTTCTCAATGGCAAGACGAGTTCCGTTCTCTGTTAGACACGCGGCCCCGTTTGTTCTTGTACTACTCCAGGTAATCTACAGGAATAAGGCTTGACATCCGTAACATAAGCTATCCCTTTCGGCTGAAAGACGATCCAAAAAGATGTGGAGTCCCAAGGTACACACTTTTATGTGAGAACAACCATACAGTGTTATACCTCTACGCTGGAAAATACTACGTGCGGCAAATCAATTACGATAACTACACCATACAAATCGAATGGTTGACCCAGGTATTCTGAAGGATAATTATTTCTTCGTCCCTCTTTATTCTCTAAACTAATATAATCTCAGTGATTATCGGCAAGTTTATTTTCCTGATTTTAATTATCCATATGCCATGTATGGATGAAGTGAAAAAAAAAGTAGGCAAAACACATTAATCAACATTAATTTCAGTGATCATCTGCACTGAAATTCCTATTAAATAATCAACATCTAGATTACCACTCCTAATAGCAACATATTCAACCCTACAACAGCCAAAACACATTGACAATGCACAAAATCGAGACAAACCAATTAAAATCCATACAATTAATTTAAGACCATTTTAATGGTTCTTTTTACGGAAAGTGAACAAATTACTTAATTTTTTATTAACCACTAATCAAACTAATCCTTTTTTTATTTTTCAGTTCTATTCTTCTTGGAGTATATTGGTGAGAAATTCTTTCTTATTTAATATTCTTTGATGGCTTTAAATAGAATGATTTTATCATGGTGTGACTATTTTTTCTAAACTATGAATACAAATATTAAAAGAAATGGAACAACATATTTCTTTTCTTCTAAATTGTGATAAATTATCCTTCCAAGGTATGTATCATGTTTTACTAAGGACACCATTGGTGATGGCATTTTTGGCACACAAATAGTGTAGGAGGCACTTGCCATGTATGTAGCCATTGAAGAATATCTTCAAACCCACAAAAATCATATGCTAATAAGGTACTCATATTCTAAAATTATAAATATGAACAAAATTTCAAGGAAAAATTAGGTAAATAAGGCTATGGCACAATATATAAAGGAACAATACAAAATGGCCATCTAGTACTTGCAAATATGTTGGACAAGTTAAAAGGTAATGGACAAGATTTTATAAATGAATTTGCAGTGGGGGGAAGAATCTACCATGTTAACATAGTACAATTCATTAGTTTTCGTGTCAAAGGTCAAAGCAATCTCTAGTATATGAAGTTATGCCTAATAGGTCTTTGAATAAGTACATTTTCTCACTATAAGGAAGCATTTTCCTAAGCTACAAAAGAATACATGATATTGCTATAGGAGTTGCTCAAAGGATTGACTATTAGCGTTGTGAATATGACATGCAAATTTTTGCATTTTGACATCAAGTCTTAGAGCATTATTCTTGATGAAAATTTCATGCCTAAAATTCCTAATTTTGGTTTGGCAAAACTATTTACATTTGAGAATAGCATCATTTCTTTGATTGCAATAGGGGAAACCATAGGATATATGTCACCTAGATTTGTTTACAAAAAACATTGCAAGTGCCTCATATCAAGCTAATATTTATAGCTTTGGAATATCATTAATGGAAATGGCAAGTAGAAGAAAGAATGTTAATGAATTTCTTAGACATCCAAGCAAATTTTATTTCCCAATCTAGATTTATGATTACTTGCACCAAGAAAAGAACATATAAATGGAACAACTTGATGGAGAGGAAAACAAATTAATTAAGGACATGGCCATAGTGGCATTATGGTGCATCCAAATGAAGCCTAGTGGGTGCCCTTCAATGAGCAAAGTAGTAGAAATGCTTGAAGAGAAGTTCAAAGCTTACAAAGGCCTCCTAAACATTCTTTACAATCACTAAAGAGCTCCATAATTGAAGCCAAAGAAAACTCTAGTAAAGTGAATTCATCATATCAATTCAAGAAATCAAGCAAGTAACGTACCTTTTAAATGTAAAGATTATTCTTATATTGGTTAGTTAAATAACTAGCTTTTCCACTTCTATTTAACAATGAGTTATGTGAATGTTAGAAAAGGCCTAATTTTATCTTGCTTTGTTTTCATAAGAAAATACTACTTGAACTTAGTGAATATATCTCAATACTTAAGTAGAATGTTCACTATCCATTAATGTTTGAATAAAATTCTCTCTAGAACAAGGAAAAGTCCATAGACCAACTTATTGACAAATTTTAATACCTTAGTTGGTGTGCTTATGCATTTATAAAACATGATTTTTTCTGTTTATAGAATTTATTATGTATCTCACACTTGAAATATTATGTCTAGAATATAATCATTTGATAAATAAATAATCTTATTTTTTATGAATGGAACAATCTTATATGACTGACTAGATTTTTCACGTTCAACTCATTTAATGAATTAGTTTTAATTTCTAAGTAATGAGCCAAAATCAATCCAATTTTGATTGAGTTCAAATAATTTAGGAAAACCATTTTATAATTTCGTCCAAATATTTTGATGCAGAACCAAATAAAGCAAACTATGGTAACATCATATTAGTTTATAAACTCAACATCTAAAAGTTTTTTTGTTTGGATCCAAGGAATAAAATTCAATAACTAATCATAATATACAATAATTCCCATGACCAACAATATTTCATTGAACAATTCAATATACCATACCAATCATCCTATTACAAAGGAAACATGTGGATTGAACATGAACATCCTACAAGAAACTGGCTCCATTAGAACTAGAAAGCCATTTTTATGTATAAGCTATCCATATTTAAATTAACAATCTAATCTAGTTTATTCACTTTCAAAGACCTTATCATTTCCAACGTAAAAACAGAAGCACCAACCACCGTTGCCTTGAATTCACTTTCTGCATTTGGCACCACAGTGACTAATACAGCTCCGCCAATAGCATCACTTTTTTGCCCACTATCAATGGAATCACTGCTTCCGTTTTCAAATCCCATGTACCGAACAGCTTATATGATTTTCTTTTAAATTGGCTGAGTTCTTATATTCTAGCACATGAGATATGCTGGAGTTCGGGTTAGTTATTGTTAGAAATTTTTATGACTTTATTACCATTTTGGCATAAGTAGTTTATCCATCGAGAGGCCAACGAGCGTAAGGGCTTACAAATTCAGTTACCACTCGTAGTGGGTAGAATAGAGCCTATTCCACATTGGATGCAATAAAACATTTTAAGGAGTTTATAAAGAATCTGTTTTTATAAACATTGCTGGAGAGCATCCCCAAAAATCCCATTTCCTAATAAAACATTCTAGAGAGCACTCTAATCTTCTTGTTGATTTTTTTTTCTCTTTAACTGTCTTTCTACTTTGCCATTTATATATTACTGCCTTTATTCTATCTATGATCTAAATAATGTAAATTGAATTGTAAGTCACTGTTAAAGTTAGATAACAAGCTCCAGATCATTTTACTGTGTCCGTAACAAAAAAACCTTCTTCTTTTTTCAAATTACTTGTATTGTACATTGCAAATCTCTACATAAGTTTTTTTTCACTCACAAGAAAAGAACGATGTTTCATCTCAACAATATTAGTAAAGAATTTTCAAATGAGATAATATCAATCCTACCACCCTTCTTAGGATTACAACAATAAGAATTGAATTTCATGCCAAATTTTTATTTAGCACTTAACTAATTTTGACAGACTTTGGTTCTTCATTTAGTGGAAAATTCAACAATCTTCCCTTTGTCTTTAGGCTCATTTCTTCCAATAATACCTATCATTCTATTGACTCATATGCCAAGAGATGAGGCATGAGGTAGCAGCCACAGATTGATATACAGTGCCTTTTCACTGTAGCAACCGAGGTTTGCATTCTACCTAAACTCACTGACCCCACGATGAATAATTTAATTATGGGACCTAGAAGAATTAGACTAGTAGTTGCATTATTGAATAATGAAAATTTTTACAATATGGACATAATTGACTAATGAACCAAGCATGATCTTTACTTTGCTGCGATCTATTCCTTGGAAAAATCAATCTCCGTATGCCATGATTTTCCACCAAAGATATAATAGTAGAAAAGTTCAAAAGTAAAGACGGTAGTTGTGATAATAATACTGAAAAAAAGATCATCAATAAAGTGATAGTAGTTTCAAAAAAATTGTTTAAGAGTTCAATCTAATATGGAGGTATTAGGTAAACTCCTTTGTGTTTTTCTACAAGAGAAGTGCGTAACTTTTCCCTCGTTAAATAAATTAAATAAAATTTAATCATTTTCTCGTTGATCTCTTTTGCAACTAAAGTAATAAGAAAAAACCAAAAATGGAATAATACTTTGTAAAATAAAATTTAATTTCAAAGATCTTAAGATCAACCACTTTCTTATGGTTCACATATAATAAAAGAATTTACTAATGGAATTCTGGAAAAACTTTACATAGAATGTCTATATCCTTTAGTGGTTACAATGAAATGAACTTGCCAACTTTAGACATAATTACGCATGCACAATGCTTCATCAAAGATAATGCAAAAAGAGAAGGAAATTTGAATTGGTATTCTTGTTCTTGAGTAAATATGACAACAAAGTCCATGTGATTATTACTCTTATTCTACTTTGACATCTTATTTGGGTTCGGAGGTCTTGCAATCCTTGTGCGTTCATGGGTGTGAGATGTGTTAAGGCAAATGGATTAGAAAGCATGCTTAATTTTTGCCCACCTTCTAGCACTTGAATCACAACTTTTATAAAAGGACACTTATTGGGCTCAATTGGATGCACCAAAGCCTCACAATGGCAAGCTTCTTTGCAATTTATGCTTCTCCATCATCCTTAATAAAAATTTATCAATCTTTTTTTTTTTTTCTGTTCTATGTGATTATAAATCCATTCTAGAAAGTGAACTTTAATATTTCTCTTTGTTGTAGTGTTAAACTTTTTTCCTTCCTCCAATTGATTCAAGTAATAAAATTCCAAAATTATAGATATTTGCTTTATAAGAAACACTCTTAAAGTTTCTAGAGAATACTTTCAGTGCAATGTAACCTCTGATCCTTTCTAGAGAATATTGGCTTCCTCTTGCTATCGTCATGGATGCTACACTAATCCATTGAACACAGCTTGGCAAGGCCAAAATTAGAAATTTTTGGATTTAAGTTCTCATCTACTAAAACATTATGAGGCTTGATATCAAAATGGAGGATTTGCTGGCCACACCCATGGTAAAGATAATCAATTCCTTTTGTTATACTAATAGAAATATTTAGCAATTTTTTCTAGTTGAGGAAATGATTTTTGGCATTTGATGAAGATATAAATTTCTTTAGTGAATAATTTGGTAAAAACTCATAAATTGGAGCTTGTCAAAATTCATTAGCACAAAAACCAACCAAGCAAACCACATTGACATGGTGAATCTTCCCCATTATCCTCACCTCATTAATGAATTCTTTACCATTGTCCAAGGATATGTTCAAAATCTTCATTGCAATTTAGATTTTGTTTGAAAGCTTTTCCTTAAGCACTACTCCATATGCTTCTTCACCTAACTTCTCAAAAAAATAGAATGTAGTTATTTTGATATCAACATATGAGAATCTTGTGGCTTTGAGGTTTTTGGAATCCTCCAAAAAAAATTGATTGTCATTTCAGTTTCCCTTTTAGCTTCATCATGGCTACAAATATGGTAAAGAGCCAAAATTGTAGTGACTAACATGAGTAAACCTAAGATAATACTTGCATATTATTACAAGTTTTGAACCTTCTTCTTGAAATAATGAAAAAACTCAAGTGGCAATTCCACATAAATAATTGTTCTTTCTTTTTAAGTAAAATGAGAAATTAATTTTGTTAATCTTTAATAGGTAGATTGTGGAAGTTAAAGATTACAAGTCTTTACTTATAAGGAAGTAAAGGTGCATTGAAACCTTAAATCCAAGTTCCAAGTGTCTCCGTGGTCCAAACATGTTATGCAATGATTCTTATTTAACTAATGCATGATAATCTTTTAGAAAAAGCTGTACGTTGATAGGTAATACTTATTTTCCAAACAAATTGCTGAACTCCTCCGATGAAGGAACTATACCATATAATTTATTTGAAGAATGAGATTCTATTGACTAAAAGAAAGTAAAAAGAGTGGTTCGAGTCGAATTTTTCTTTCTTCCTTTTTTTTTTTCCGATTAGATGCATGAATCACAAGAAAAAGAAACCACTGCCGAGCAGCAAACACTTAATTTTGCTCTATAAATGGGTGGACATGGATTCTGGAAATTGGGCATTGCGTGAGCATTTATAAACTAGCTCTGCCAGATCAATGAATTTTGCTTGCAAACTGAGAAGAATTCTAATGCGAACGTTCAAATTGATTTCGCAAAGACCATACCTTCTAGGTTTTGCCTGGGGGAAGCACTCACTTTTCGATCCATTGCTATCATTGTTCGATCCAATTTCTTCGCCTTTCACTTTACAGCCTCCGCGGCCTTCCGTCGTGGACCAGCTTAGTTTCAGATTTCCGTCATATACACGCATTACTCCATACGGAATTGATGGAAAAGCATACATCTTTCCACAAGACGCTGTGCGATAGTCGCTGATGTCATCATCCAAACGAAAAGCAAGAGCTCGGTTGGTTGGGTTACCATACCATAGTCTGTTTTTTCTGATGAGGAACAATTGAATAAGATGAACTCATCAGTGGCTACTTCATTTGCGATTTGGAAAGGCGAGGCAAACAAATTGAGTTGGCGAAGCTGTCCTTCGAAACAAGGCTCTGAGTATTGTACATTAATTACTTTCGCTTGGTAGTCAAAAGCTTCGACAACCAATTTCATAGAAATGGGCAGCTCAAGCACCGAGTCGTGAGCATCTGTGCAGGATAGAGTAAACCCAGGCACAGTGAAGTGGCTGGGTGTTAAGCCGGAAGGGATGCTGAATGGCAGGGCCATGGCGTCCACACCGTAATTCAGCGAAGCCTCTATGGCCTTCTGCAAGGCCTATGACGAAAACCACAGACAAGAACAGATACGGGATCGCCATTTCTCGATGGGAGTTTTTGAGATCGAGAAGAAAATGTAACTTTGGTAGAGAGAGAAAAGGAAGAAAATGTAAATGAACAAAGAGAAAGAAAATATAGAGAAGGAAAATCTAAAGCTTGCTAAAGTTGTGCTTCAAAATAACATAAAACACTATTTGACAGGAAAACAAAAAAAAAAAAAAGGAAAAAAAGATCTGCCACATAACTAAACGTTCACAAGCCACATCTTTATACACAAAAACAGCAGTAATAAACTAAAGGCAACTTGCACAACCCATCGTCACCTCAAAACCGTAAAATATTTTTCAAAGAAAGAGATCACAATATATGTTGACTGAAAGAAGTTATCGAAAGAATTTCTATTGTTCATTTAATACTTGAGAGATACTGAAACGTCAGTAGGCCTGCAGAATTTAATCATCCATGTGATCAGGGCGATGACATGAACCGACGGATTCGGACACTGAACTCCACGTCATTCCCAGGTTGAGCAACGGCTTCCTCCACCTTATTTAACACGTCCTTCCAGGATTAAGCGACAGCATCTACGAGTAAGTTATCTTGAAGATCCCATGCATGCAAGAGTTGACTATTCACATAGTCAAGAGACTGTTCAGCTTGCTCATCTATAAACAGAGGTCTAAATCCATATCCTGGGGATTCATCAAGCGGGTATTGTATCCTTGAACTGGCTAAAGCACCGGAGAGATTGGCTCTGTGTTGATGTGGAAAGGTTGACGGAAATCCTGCTGAACTCCAGACTACACATCGACAACCTTCTCAAAACCTACTGTTGGAATAGATTTCGGCTGATGCTGCCCCTCGACCATTGGTTGACGTTAAGATTGCCCAACTTCGAGAACCCGTTGACGAGACGATTGTCCAAAGTCCAATGTCTGTTGAGTGGCTTGATCAAACACTTCATCTTCAGCATAATATATTTGATTTATGTAGAACTGATCTTCAGGCGGAGAGGGAAGCCAAAGACCTCGGAAGAAAGTGACAAAAGGTGTATAGGACAATTGCACCATAACACTATAATCTTCTGGACGTAGATACTGCCGCTTGGGCTCCTGAGGGGAATCAACTTCTGTTGTGGTAAACAATCTAAACTGAATCATAAGTCATTGTTAGAGTTACGTAACAAGTTCCACTATCATTTAAATGTGTTAGTAACAATTTTTTTTTTTTTTTTCCAAATTACTTGTACACTGCAAATCCCTACAATTTTTTTTTTTTTTTTTTAACTCATGAAAAGAGAACCGTGTTTCATTTTAACAATATCAGTAAAGAATTTTCAAATGAGATAATATCAATTCTACTCCCCCTCTTAGGATTATAACAATAAGAATTGAATTCAAACCGAATTTATATTTAGTACTTAACTAATTTGGACAGACTTTGGTTCTTCATTTAGTAGAAAATTGCACAAAACTTCCTTTTGTCTTTAGGCTCATTTCTTCCAATAGTACCTATTATTCCATTGACTCATATACCAAGAGATAAGACAAGAGATAATGCATGAGGTAGTAGCCACAAATTGATATACGATGCCTTCTCACTGCAGTAACCGAGGTTTGCATTCTACGTAAACTCATTGATCCCACAATCAATAATTCAGTTATGAGACCCAAAAGACTTAGACTAGTATTATTATTGAATAATGATACTTTTTAGGATATGGATAGAATTGACTAATGAACCAAGCATGATCTTTCCTTTGCTGCGGTCTGTTCCTTGGAAAAATCCATGTCCCTATGCCATGATTTTCCACCAAAGATATAATAGTAAAAAAGTTCAAAGATAAAGATGGTAGTTGTGATGTTAATAGTGAAAAAACAACATCAATAAATTCATAGTAGTTTCAACAAAATTGTTTAAGAGATCAATCTGATATGAAGGTATTAGGTGAGCTCCTTTATGTTTTTCTACAAGAGAAGTGTGTAACTTTCCCCTTCTTAAACAAATTAAATAAAATTTAATCATTTTCTCTTGATCTCTTTTGCGTCTTAAGTAATAAGAAAAAACAAAAAATGGAATAATACTTTGTAAAATAAAATGTAATTACAAAGATCTTAAGATCAACTACTTTCTTGTGGTTCACATATAATAAAAGAATTTACAAATGAAATTTTGGGAAAACTTTGCATACAATCTCTATATCCTTCCTATGGAGCAAATATTTTATTTTCCACTAAATTAGCCTTGCTATAGTAATATATTTGGAATGCAAACAGAGAAAGAGTTGAGTGCGAATGTTGAGATTTATTTGACAAAGACAATACCTTCGGGTTTAGCTTCGGGGAAGCAGTCACTTTTCGATTCATTGCTAGCATTCTTCGATCTAAGACCAATTCAATCGCAGACTTCTATAATCATTATAGATTACTTGATATGGAATTGATGAAAGAGGATACATCTTCATACAAGATGCTGTGGCATAGTTGCTGATGTCGCCACCAACATCGAAGGCGCGAACTTGGTGGCTGGGCTATTTAGAGAAGAGATCTCGTAGACTCTGTTTTCTGATGAGAAACAATTGAATAATATGTAGTCATTAGTGTCTCCTTCTGCGATTTGGAAAGGCGAGGTAGACAAATTGTGTAGGGAAAGCTGTCCTCGGAAGCAAGGCTCTGAGTATTTTGTTGTAATTTCCTCAACTTGGTAGTCAATATAATCGACCAAAAATTTTATAGAATGCTCCACTCGATTGTATTAGCACAACTAAATGATTTACAGAGTAGTTCGTCTCTATATTTCCTCAACTTGGTAGCAAACGATGGAGATGGCGTTGGTGCAGTGTCCAATACGCTAACTGCAGTTCCTTGAAGTTTGTCTTCACCATTTCTCTCCACATGTTTAAGATCATTCCTAGAGGCTTTTGTTTTTGGTGCCAACATCATTTTCCTCCACTTGCCACTTGTTTAAGATCATTCCTATAAGTTTTTGTTTTTTCGTGAACTTATATTGAGTATATGATACACGTTTTGTATGCATAAATAAATGTGTGAGTGTATATATTTTATTACAGGTGTTAGAATTAAAAGAATTTTTTTTTTTATGTTCATATCACTCTTAGGTTTTTATAATTAGACATGATGTCACAGTTACATAAATTTTCAAAACTCATAGAGATTGTTAAAAAGATAGTAAGCCTTAATATTATTAGAAATTTAAATTTTAAGTTAAAATTAATTTTAAAAATATTTTTTATATTTTAATATTATCTAAGATTTTTAATGAATTAAAAAATACAGCATTAACTTACTGAAAAGACTAGGTTGACAAGTTGAGTGAAGGGGTCCTTGGAGGTAAGGCTTCGAGCATTGTCCGTCAATTATCTTAGTTTCGTAGTCAATCTTTTTCACAAGCAATTTCACAGAGGGACAGCTCCAACACCGAGTGATGGATGTCAGTACGTCGGAAGGGGAATGGATCTTCTGGTCCAAGTCCTCCACACCGTAATTCACTCTATCCATTCTGGCCTTCTGCAAGTCCTACGATGAAATCCACAAACAAGAAGGAATATGAAGTGTGCTTTCTGGCCATTTCTAATCAAACAACCCTCTCTGATTTCTGAAAGGTATAAGGCGTAGAGTAACACGCAAATGATTGAGATGGCAAGGGTGCAGTGTCAAATACGCAAACTGCCGCTCCTTGAAGTTTCTCTGCATCATTTCCCTCCACATGTTTAATTTCATTCCACTGGCATCTATTTATTTTTCACCTCTATATTCATACTACCGAAAAGCAAAACCAAAAAACAAAAGAAACCTCTGTTCTCTTTGTCTCTTCCTCTCAATGGCAAGACGCCTTCCCTTCTCTGCTAAACTCACGGCCCTGTTTGTTCTAGTACTACTTCATGAAATCTGCAGTGCTAAGCCTCATCATCACTGTGCTCCTTCTTCTTGCGGTGACATCCGTAACATAAGCTATCCCTTTCGACTGAAAGACGATCCAAAAAGCTGCGGAATCCCAAGGTACACACTTTGGTGTGAGAGCAACCATACATTGTTGTACGTCTATGGTGCAAAATACTATGTACGGCAAATCAATTACAATAACCACACAATCCGAGTGCTGGACTCAGGTTTTCAGACAGACAACTATTCCCTCGACACTCGTTATTTTCTAAACCAGGAAATTTTCAGTTATGGAAGTAAGTATTATCATCCTTATTTTGCGTATGGACCAAGGGAAAATGGGCCAGGGAGTGATTTCTTACCGTCAAATGTTGTGGTTTTCTGGATCTGTGAAAAGCCGGTGAATTCTCCATTGTACTACGACATTCCTGCATGCTTTGATGATGGAGGAAACTCTTCCTTCTTCCATTCCAAGAGGTACAGATATGTTCGAGTTGGCAGAATGAATGTAAGTGAAGTACAGGACTTTTGCCAAGTAGAGGGAATGTTTCTCACATCTTGGCCAGGAAATGATGGACAAAATATTTCCTGTTCAGACTTCCTCGACGAATTGCAATATGGTTTTGAGCTTTCATGGTCGGGAGTTAGTTGTGACTTGTGCAATCTGATCTGCAACTTCGATAAGGGGAATCCTTATCGTTGCGTTGGTCTTGTGACAGGTAACGAGTCAATACTGTTGATATTTGATTACCTTTTGGACATTTATTTCTTTCCTGATCCGTATTTCTGACTCGCACCACAGATTGATGTGTTTTTTAGATAATATTTCCGGTTTTTCCTTTTCTTATACCTGATTCTGCCACTAATGTCCCAATGACTTGTACCATTATAGTGACTCATTTTGAGTTCCGAGTTCGTAAAAGCTAACGTTGCTGTTTTCTTTATCACAGATTTTCTCGTGGTCGCATTAAGTGAGTTTTCTTGCTCAAAACATTATTTGAATGACAATATAGAGTTAGAAATAGATTTGATATGTTTAATGGAGTACTTTGGAATTGGTTGATCTAAAATTTTGTTTGCATTTGAAAAACCATAGGAAGTATATATGAACGGAAAGTATCAAATTTCTTAACCAATTACAAACTTCAAATGAATAAAATCACCAGCTGATAATGCAAATGGAAGTTTGATACAGGGCTTTGGCACTCGTTGGTCTAGAACTTCTAGGAAATTAGCTTAAGAAGTTTAACAAACTGTCAAATTTCTTAAGAAATTAACTTCTTTTATAAATAAAAGTAATTTCTTTTTTCCTACCCCATTGGTTCAAATGATTACAAAACATTAGTAACCAATACTTCGCATAGGCAAATCAAAATATTAGGAATCAATACTTCTACTAAATTAATCAAAATCTTGTCTACCAATCTTAATAGACAAAATATTTATCCCAGCTATAGGTTAGCCAAAGCACAATGAGAATAAATAAAATCCAGCTAACCCGATTTGAATTCCATAAACATAAATAAAAAGCATTATGAGTTCCTTTATGGAAAGTTGAAAAATTATTTAGTTTATGATAACTTACTAATTCAATTCTTCTTCTCTATTCAGCTGGTGGTGCATGTTCTCTGTACATAATTGGTAAGAAATTGTCTCTCTTATTTGATATCCTTTCATTATGTTAAATATCTATTTTATTATAATTAACTATTTTTTAACTAGAAATAAAGTTCTAGAGCAATGCAAAAACATATTTATCTTTGTCTCATTGTTTTTGGATTCTCCTACCTAAGAAGATGACTAAAAGTTTCATAGAAAAATTAGGTGAAGGAGGCTATGGTACTGTATACAAAGGAACATTGCGAAGTGGGCATCTTGTAGCAATAAAGATGTTAAGCAAGTCTAAAGGTAATGGACAAGAATTTATAAATGAAGTTGCAACAGTGGGAAAGATACATCATGTTAATGTAGTACAACTCATTGGTTTTTGTGTTGAAGGGTCAAAGCAAGCCCTAACATATGAATTCATGCCAAATGGGTCATTGAATAAGCACATTTTTTCACTAGAAGGAAGCATTTTCTTAAGCTACAAAAGAATATATGATATTGCTTTGGGAGTTGCTTATGGGATTGACTATTTACATCAAGGATGTGACATGCAAATTTTGCATTTTGATATCAAGCCTCACAACATTCTTCTTGATGAGAATTTCACACCTAAGGTTTCTGATTTTGGCTTGGCAAAACTATTTCCAGTGAAGAATAGCATTGTTTCTTTAACTACAGCAAGAGGAACCCTTGGATATATGGCTCCTAAGTTATTTTATAAAAACATTGGAGGCATCTCATATAAAGCTGATGTTTATAGCTTTGGAAATTTATTGATGGAAATGGCAGGTAGAAGAAAGAATGTGAATGCCTTTGCTGAACATTCGAGCCAAATTTACTTCCCGACTTGGATTTATGACCAATTACACGAAGAAGAGAACATAAGAATGGAAGAACTTGATGAAGAGGAAAATAAAATTATTAAGAAGATGGTCATAGTGGCATTTTGGTGCATCCAAATGAAACCTAGTGAGCGTCCTCCAATGAACAAAGTCATAGATATGCTTAAAGGAGATATTCAAAGCTTACAAATGCCTTCAAAACCTTCTTTACAATCACTAGAAAGGCCAATTGTTGAAGTCAAAGAGGATTCCAATCACACTAGCTCATCATTTAGATTTGAGAAATCAAGTAAGTAACTCACTATTTTAAATGCAAATATAGTTCTTATATTTCTCTACTAAACAACTTGCTTTCTTATGTACCTTTACTAATCAATTATGTGAGTGTTAGAAAAGTATAATTTTATGTTCTTTTATCATCACAATAAAATACTACATGAATTTAGTGAATATATGTCAATGTTTAAGTGAAACATTTCAAATTACAATATCTTAGTTTGTATATGTTTGTATCTATTAAACATAATTTTATGAATTCATACAATTTATTATGTATCTCACACTTAAAAAAATTGTGTATGATTCAATCATTTGATACCAAATAATCTGATACTATCTTTTATGAATTTAACAAGCTCATTTGACTCAAAATATTTCACAAGTTTAACTCATTTAATGAAATTGACTTTAATTTCTGATTAGAAAAACCAAAATCAATTCATGTCTTAACTAAATTCAAACAATTCATGAAAGTACCTTATAGTTTTATTCAAATATTTTGATGCATAACCAAGAAAGCATACCACCATATCATCAAATTTGTCCATCTATAGCAACATCTAATAGTTTCGTTTATTGGAACAAGGGAAAATAATTCAATAAATTACCATAATCTATAGTTATTCTCATCACCAATATTATTTTATTTTACAACTTAATATATCATTCCAAAAGTCCCATTACAAAGGAAATGACTGGATCAACAAGAACATCTTACAAACAATTGGTTCCTTTACAACTTGCACGCCACTTTTATGTATAAGATATCTTCATTTTAATTAACAATTCAATCTAGTTGATTCACTTTCTAACTTATCATCTCCAAATGTTAGAATACAAGCATCAATAGTCATTGCCTTGAATTTGCTTTTTGTGTTTGGCACCTTTGATACGACTTAAACTATAGCATCACTTTTTTACTCATTATCAACATCCATATATTTTAAGCTAGTGTTTCTTAAAGATACATGTTCAATCTCATAACTTATGCTAGTAATCTTATTTGAATTTGTCTATCTTAGAACTTAATGAGATATTGGTGACAGTTCCTCCAACTGTAGAGGCTACTTCTACTTGCTAGCCCTTTGGAGATACGATTTCCTCTACCTTATTATTTGATAAAGCATCAACTTTATCTTGAGCTTTTACATCATTGTTTTAGGTTAGTCTAGGTGCATTCTCATCAACCTATGTAGGAGTGGTGTCCAAGCCTTCATCCACTTTTGTACCAACATTTCCAATGTTAGGTATGGTGGAATGGTGCCATTATCATCTACTGGCACAACCTCAACTTGAAATCAAGGTGAAGGCAATTTCCTCTTTAGAAAACACAAAACATAAGAAATGAAGGTTGTAATAGAACAATCACCAAATGTCCAAAAAGCTTAGAGAATGGAAAATAACACCACATAATCTTGTAAGGAAACTATTTAAATGCAAGTATAGTGTTTTGATACTCAAGGATAGTGTTTTAACCATTGGTGTTCAAGATTGTTCTAGGTTTTGTCACAATTAAGTTTAACCAATTAAAAATCAAAGAATACAAATTTTAACCTCAGTTCCAAGTTTGAGAAGCATAAGTAGGGAGTGACTTGTTGAAAATCAATTTGAGTTACATTCAAGTAAAAATCTCCTTGATGGTTATGAAAATGGACTTTGAAGTCACCACCCAACTTTGTCAAACCCAACTTCCCTTGCAAAACAAAGACCTTAACCCCCTTCTTGGGCACACTAAGCAAAAGTCTTCTAGCTGCCAAAAATAATATTAAATCCCAAGTTTGTAAAAAGTACTCCAAAGTCCTAAAAGAAAAATGAAATATCATCAAGGCCTATTCTTAAGATCTCTAACTAGTTACTACCAAAAAGTAAATAGACTTGCCAAACAATCCTTGGTTCTTGGGTGTTGTTTTTTTTTTTTTTTTTTGTGGAAAAGAACACATGAATTAGAAAAGCATCAATGCATATTAAGCACTAGCAAAGTATTAAGCATAATCATAATATAAGCATAAACAATAAAAAATAATTATTATATTTGATTCCATAGGAGTTTTGAAGAATTTTAGTTCTACAAAGACAACAAAAAATAGACTAAAAATGCAATCTCTATTAAAAAATGACCATCACTTTAGTTAACCTTTAAGCCCTTAGCAATACCAATGTCTTTTTATTAAGAAACCATATCAAGGAAGCCATTATTAACTAAAAAAACTTTAGGCAAATAGGAGGGAGCATCAAATAGAAGGAATCCCTATAATTTTTACTCCTTCAATGTGGTAGATTCAAGCACCCACAATATTGTTTTAGTTTAAATAATTGCTTGCCTTGAACAAATTGCAATAATAGTTGATTGCAACCATTGAATGTTGTTGTCTACCATGCAAAAGCACATCTCCATAAAACAATAGTAATTAGAATGCCAAAATATTGAGTAAAAAAAAAATAATAATAATAATAATTAAAAGAGCACAAAATGAGATGTCCATGCATTGTACAATGCAAAATACCACCTAAAACAATAATAAATGGAAAAGGAACTCAATAGATCTATATACAAGTAGATAAAGAAAGACAATTAGTTAAATCCATTTAAGCATAAAATGATACATCAATCCCAATACTATTTTAGTTTAAACAATTGCTTGCCTTGAACAAATTGCAATAATAGTTGATTGCAACTATCGAATGTTGCTTTCTACCATGCAAAAGCTCATCTCCATAAAACAATAGTAATTAGAATGCCAAAATATTAAGTCAAAAAAAGAAGAAATAATTAAGAGAGCACAAAATGAGATGTCCAGGCATTGTACAATGCAGAATACCACATAAAACAATAATAAATGGAAAAGGAACTCAATAGCTCTAGATACAAGTTGATATAGAAAGACAATTAGTTAAATCCATTTAACCATGAAATGATACATCAATCCCAAAATTACAAACTTATAAACCCAAAATGGCAAGAATTCATCGCTTCTTTCTCTAAGCACCACATAAAACATGAAAGGCAAGCCTAACAAATCTCACTGGTATATTTCTAGCATTCCACCAATGTCAAACTTACTGAATCTCCGTACCATATAAACCCAAAGAAAGAGAACACCATGATACTAGCCCAAGGTGATAAATAAAAGAGTAACAAATCTTTGAAAACTAAAATAATGAAACCTTACTATATTCAAACAAAAGAACAATAAACATAATATTGAAATACATTCTCCACTCAATTGGAACCAACCAATGAGCATTTACCATTAGAACATATAGCATTCACTACTTTTCTAGAATAATATAAAGACATACAAAAATCCGAAAGCCCTTTCACTCTTCTAAAGCAATCCAAAGAGATATAGATCAATAAAGGGATGTCATCACTCTTCTATGGCTATCCAAAGAGATATATAACAAGATAAATGTTTACAACTCTTTTTGAGCAATCCAGACACAAAACAATAAACAAACACTCACTGTTTTAAGAGAGTAATTCCAAATAGTAGAGGCTTAACACTTAATCAATCTTTAATTCTTCCTTTTTTGAGAATTCTCCTTGGATTATATAGTAGGATTCAAGTCAAAAAAAGAGATTTAATGATTAAAGATGATTAGGTCAAAAGTGATCCAAGGACAAAAAAGGGACCTAATACTATTGGAAATGAGTCTTCTCTATAGGAAGATAGTAACTTAGTAGGATTAGGAATGGACCTTAACTTTGTACCTTCTGAATGTAAAATATAATTAATCAGTCCTGAAAGGTGCCAATTCAAGAATCCCATCTTTGTCTTCAATGAGCAATTCTCTTAGAAACTTTTGTTGATGTGCTTGGACTATATCTCATCGTTATTATTAGGTAGCATCATACCAACAAGCATGTCCTGTTCTTTCTCAATCTTTTGCAACAAACGAAAGTGGTGGATTAATAAGGATCCTTCCACACTAAACATTTGGTTCAATATACTCCAACTTAAACACCAGATTATGCATTGTTGGATTTTGGAATGTTAGCTCATCTTTTAACGACGTTTTCTAACTCTTTTCTCTTATTTGGTAGATATTCTCATCTATCTCATTTTACATCATATTGACTTCTTTGTAGCATTTGATATCTCACCAACCAAGATAAATATCCTTAGGTATAAGATTAACAATAAGATTGAATTGCTTATCTTCTCACATTAAATTTTTCAAAAGCATCACAATTACCTTTAATTTTCATTGTCATTTTTCAGTAGTTAGAAAGTACAAAGCAATTCCAACAAACAACAAATGCAATAATCCAGCACCACACTTCCAAAAAATAATCCAAAAGCGCACGACTAACATTAATTCCACATCAAATCCAGCAGCTCAATCCAACAGCAAACTCTAATAGTAATCCAATAAGAATACAACAGAATTTGAATTAATAGCACAATATAGGTAATGGCCACCCTATGATCAGAGTTAGTGGAGTGCTATCAAATTGGGCTGCTGTTGTCACGTTGGTAGAGAAATCCGGTGGCTTCGCCTCAGTTAAGATGGGAGTTGTTCGCGGGGAAAGAAGAAAGTGTTCCAATCGGAGGGTGGTGATTCTGGGTGATGCTGCAGGGGAATCTGAATTGCTTTGGGTTTGTATACGGAGGGTGGGGGTCGCGCGGGTCATCTATCGAGGGTGGTCCTGACCGTTTAGTTTTGTACCAAAATTTCTGTGCATTTCCAATGTTTCAGCAAAACGCTTTTGCAAAAACAAAATATAAGAAACACATTTTAAGAGAACGAAAGAGAAAGGCGACCAAGTAATCTGTTGTCAAACGTTGCAGAAAAAAAGAGAGAGAGAGAGAGAGATAATAATAATACCAACAATAGTTTTAGCGTAAACAAAAACAGTATAAATAAAATCTTGGTTAAAATGAGATTCTGACGTCTGTTCTTTAGATTTTTGTTGGTAGAAACCATTCATATTATCCTATTGCTTCAAGTAAAACGAGATTTTGAGGTTCTTCTATTAGTAAGTGTAATTACAAACTTATATGATGTGGATCCAACATCATGATACTTAAATGCAATGGTAAAATTTTTTGTTCAAATAAAGGATATGCTACAAAAAGGAGTTGCTTATTGCATTCTTTTGTCTTCTTGATTGTAGTTGTACTTTTTATCTTCTTGTGGGCGTGTTTTAGCACTTCAGCGATTGGATTGTGGCAGCCCATTTAGAAGTCATTGGATTTTGGGACTTCAATCAATTTCAAGCCTAGCTGATGCAAAAAGTATGGCATGTAGTTCTTGTTAATTCATGGTAACCAGTAAAATTCATCATGGAAATATGCCATAGCTGCTGGATTAAGGGGGGGAAATGGTATTTTACTTTCCCTGGCAGGTGAGATTACTTAGGATGCTGGAATGGAGGCGTGACAAGGAGGTTGTCGAACTTCTTGTGAAGTGATCAAGGTTCATGTTTTGACAAATCTTCTTAACCGCATACTGGAACCAAGTTTAGACCCTCACGATGAAAATAGGCGTACCATTTTTTGATTGTCCAGGAAATACTCGGGAATGTTTTGTCCAGCGAGATGGAAGATGTCGGGAGAACTTCCTTATACGCTGTTTGAGAACAGTTTGATTGGCTACTCCACGAGTTTTGATAGGTACGCTAAAAATTTGAATTCTTGAGGACACGAGAATAGGGGTTTGTGCTTTTGCCTTTGTTATTCTCCTGAGGCGTAGCAACAAGGAACAAGGGAATTAATTCAAAATGATTACTGTTTTTGAAAACATGTATTTGCGTCAGGTGTTTAGACTGTCAGATAAGTGAGAACAACTCCCCTGTTCTTCAGCTTGTCGGGATTTGGGATTGATTCCAAGGCTTTCTATCAATACACTTTTAAAAACACGTATTTGCCTCCGAAAGCCTTCAATCACATTCAACTGAAAGAGGATACAAAAACTAGTCTCCCGGACAATATGGAAGGAATAAGAACAAACTAATACATACTCAAACTAAGCTGAACAGGCCCAGCCCAAAACTCTACAATAACAATGACCCAAGCCCAACAATAAATATTAGCACTCTTAATAAAGTAAAAAATGTTTCAAGCATGAACTTTGGGGATTAGACGATGGAACAAAGTAATTTCTCTATTGTCCAGGAAATTCTCAGGACTTTATGGTCCGGTGTGATGAAAGATATCAGAAGAACTTCCTGATAAGGTGTTTGAGAACAATTTGATTTGCTAGTACTCGAGTTTTGATGGATACGCTAAAAATTTGATTTCTTAAGGACATAAGAATAGGGGCTTGTGCTTTTTGTCTTTGCTAGTCTTCCGAGGTGTGGCAACTATATCAGGACAATTGGATTTTAGTTTAAAACAATGCATTTGTATTGCTTTGATCTCCATTTACTCCAGAAGGGTAAGAACATGAGAAGGCCTTACTTTATCATATTGGTTCAAAATGATTACTGTTTTTGAAAACATATATTTGCCTCCGGAGTTTAGACTGTCAGATAAGTGAGAGATCAACTCCCCTGTTCTTTAGCTTATCAGGATTTGGGCTTCATTCCAAGGCTTTCTGTGAATACATTTTTAGAAACATGAATTTGCCTCCGGAGGCTTTCTATCACGTTCAACTGAAAAAGGAAACAAAAACAAGTTTCTCATACAATAAGGAAGGACTAAGAACACATTACTGTATACTCTAGCTACACCAAACGGGCTTAAGCCCAACAACTATACATAACAATGGCTCAAGGCCAATAATAAATATCGGTATTCTTAACAAAGTAAAATGTTTCAAGCATCAATTCCAGGGATTGGACGATGAAACATCGTCTAGGCAAAGATGATGGTAGAACTTAATGACAAGTGTTTTTTTTAATAAAAATAAAAAATAATAATAATTTTTTAATATTTTATTCCTAAGGCTTAGTTTTATTATTGTAACATATAAACAAGTATATGATAATGTTGCTAGCATATTGGATAAATCATACTAAATAACTTTTTGTTTTTGGTGGATTCCAAACATGCCTTAGATAAAGTTGATTGATTGTTGAGTACACATATTATCAACATGTCAATAGGTCATTAACAATTAAAAATTAAATTTCAGACATTCTTTGTGATTCAAATCTAATTAAGTTGGAATAGAATTTTGTTAGACAAAGAGTTTCATAATTTACTTTTATTTATTTAGTCAATTATAATATCAAGAAACACTTAAATTTTTTCATATTGAGACCTTGTAAGCCAAGTTAATTTCATAGAAAGTTCTTTGATGACAAAAATATTGATCAATATTTTGATGCTGAAATTTTTTTAAAAATTACTCAAAGTTTTAATAAATTTATCAAAGTACTCTTATCATTTTGATTCCATTAAATTTTAAATATACTTTTTCATGAAAAAACGGAAGAAAAAAATTAAAAATTATAGTGAGATTCACTTTATTCATGCACTTAGTAAGCCGACGATCGATTAATTCATCAATTGACCAACAGGGTTCAGTAGTGTTGAACACGTTAAAGGACAGATTTACAGATTTGACAAATGAACGAGGCATCCTCTTTATTGGGTACGGTCAAAAAGTTTCTTGGGTACTGTCTACTGATCGTAAAAGTAGGTGTCCTTGTGACGTGATTGAGATGGATGACACTGCTAGAAAAGCACAAAACATACGGCATTCAATAAAGAGAGGTCTAGGACATGTGAACAAATTTGACTAATGAATGACGCGGTTTACTTTTTGAACAGATAAAGGTGCAAAACGTATCGCATCCAACAAAGAAGGGTTCGTAAGCTGCGCAGAAGGTGATGTTCTACCAACGAGGAGGCTCCGTGTTTTTCCAACTCTTCCCACACGGCGCCCCTCTAGCACGATATGATCGACAATGACTGCTGATGCATATAGAGTTTGTGCAATTAATAAATTAGTAACTAACATGGGAAGACCACTTTCAAGTTGAAAAAAGAAAAAGAAAAAGAAAAAGAGCTACTGGTAGAGCAGGGAACTACTAGCTAACTAAATATATAATATAAAATTGGTCAAGAGTTTAATGTCATGTACGAAGGTTTCAAGAGAATTTAGTAATTTTTTTTCTTGCAAGGGAAGCATGTAAATTCTTTCTTCTTAAACAAAATAACTAAAAGTTCATTATTTACTTTCTCAATAATTCTTTTTTCATATTAAAGCAATTAGAAAACTTTAATTTGAAAGATTCTTAGATCTATTACTTTCTTCTAGTTCAAGTACAAGTAAAGAACTTACAAAAAGATTTTGAAAAAAAATTTGTACAAAAAGTTCATCCATCTGTTGGTTTCCATCAAATAGAGTCATTAAAATTAGACATAATTGAGCATGCAAAATGCTTTAGAACGGATAAAGCAAAAGAACAAGAAAAACTTAAATTTGTAATTTAAATTCTCAAGTATAATATGCCAACAAAATCCACGATATTACTATTAATCTACTTGAGATATCTTATTTTTGGTTCAAACACCTTACAATCCGTTGTGCATTCATGTACATGGCAAGTTGAGGCAAATGGCTTAGGAGGAATACTTAACTTTTGTCCAACTTCTAGCTTTGAATCACAACTTTCATGGAAGGATGATCTATTGAGTTCAATTGGTTGACTAACGCCCTACAATGGCAAGTTTTTTTGCAATTTCAACTTTTCCATCATCTTCAATAAAAAACTCATAATTCTTTCTTTATTTCAGGAGATTATAGATCACTAGATAATTTGAGATTTTATTACATCATTGCCAATATACCTTCTCAATACCAACATGAATTATAGGTTTCATGTTTAAGGTAATACCTCAAGCTACCTTATGCTTACTAATTTGTTCAAAAGCGGTGATACCTCTTAAACTTAGACTTGGTACTATATTAGAAAATACATTTCTATCTAAAAATTGACTGAAAAAATTGAGAGTCAATCCCCCATATATAAAGAAATTCTAAGTAGGATTTAAACAATATGAAACTTTGTCACACTATTCTAACTAATGCATTATAAGAAACTCCAAAAGAGTTTGATTCTAGAAGATTTTTTTCATTTTTATACAAGTGGCCTTAAACTTAATGAATAGGGTTATTTTTTCAAGTATAACTCCGTAATATTGTTCTTAAGCCAAATTTTATTCTCAAAGTGTATACATATGCATGCTATAAAATTATTCGCAATAATGTTTTCATTGGAGAAATCATATTTTATGAATTTTTTTTTTTAATTTATTGCGGATTTCAAACATGCGGTGGAGAAGGTTCTTAACGACGAAAATATTCTTTCTAACTTCTTTCACTGTAAAGAAGCAATATATTCTACTTTTATGGTTTGTCTCAAACAAGAGAAAAAACAATCTTTTGGTATGGGAACAGGCCTGAGATCTAGTAAAAGGCCTGTTGGATTGCAAAGCCTAGTCTGGTCCTAGCCACAAATTAGTATTTCTATGCCTTCTACTACTTCCTATTTTTATTTCTTAATGAAATGCTCCAAAATCCCCAAAAGACAGCAAGCAACTTTCTTTTATTTATCTGGCTTTTCTTTCAGGACTTTTAACAAACACCTTGCAAGCATTCACAATCTTCCCCACTCAACGTACAGTGATAATTAGATTAAAGGCCATTACAAAATAAACCAAATCCAACATCTCCAACATTCCACGGCAAAGTAGCATAACATGGGTTTAAAAGAAACAACAACAAAGCCAAATAAAGTCAAACACAAAAGCAACAACCAGTTTAAGCACCCATTCCCCACCGAAGACTAACTTTTGCCTTCACCCACCAAGAACCCGTGGGTCCAGCAACTACAAGACAAACCAATCACTCCAGCCAAATCACGACAACCTTTTCCACCACAATCTAACACATAAAAGATGGAGATCAAGGGAGAACCTGGTCTCTTCTAAGGGAGACTCAAACCTCACGGGGATGACGCTCCTAATCAGTGGGGTGACCCCAGTTTTCTCCAAAGTTCTAGATGCCTCCCGTTCTCCTCCGGTAGCCCTACAAAAATCTAGACTCCAGGACCTCTACGACACCGTTTTCTTTTACAAAACACCAAATACATAATAATTAAATATACATGGCATGTATAATTCAATATACATAGGCTGTAACCAAAATAAGCCCATTAACAAAATAGCAACAGCCCACATACGTTCCAATACCATCCCCCTTACCCAAGGACCTTGCCCTCAAGGTCCATTTCTGGATATCTCTCCTTCATGGTCTCTAGCTTCTCCCAAGTTTCTACTTTAGGTGCTAAGCCTTTCCAATGCACTAGAATCTTTGTTTTCCCCTTCTTTGTTTTTCGATCCAAGATTGCTTGTGGTTGCGCAATTATTACTTCCTCCTTCTCTAAAGTTTGAGGCAACTCTGATTGCACTTGTACAGTGGGACTAATGCACCTTTTAAAGGGAAGATACATGGAATACAGGGTGTATTTTTTATTGTAGTGGAAGTTTCAGTTTATAAGCTACTGTTCCTACTCTATTTTCCACTTCAAAATGCCCATAATACCTTGGAGCCAACTTTTGATCCCTTCTAAGAGCTGCTGACAAGCTTTTATATGGTTGTAGCCTTAAATAGACCATATCCCCAGCTTCAAATGATTCCTCCCTTTGGTGTTTATCATGATTATGCCTATGTTGTGCTTCCAAAATCTTGTGCTTGGCCTCCTTAATAATTCTGTTTCTGCTCATAAGCTCATGTTCTACAAATTCCACTGGTGTTGATCCAGGGATATATGAAAGTAAACTTGGTGGGGATCGTCCATAAACAATTTCATAAGGATTCTTTCCTGTAGAACTGTGGGGACTAGTATTATAGCATAATTCCGCCCATGGCAACCATCTAACCCAATTTTTGGGTTCATCTCCTGTAAAGCACCTTAAATACATTTCAAGAGTCTTATTTGTTGCTTCTGTTTGTCCATTAGTTTAGGGATGATAAGCTGATGAATGATGGATGCGGGTACCTTGCAAATTAAATAACTCTGTCCAGAAAGTACTAGTAAAAATGGGATCCCTATCACTTACAATTGTTTTGGGCATTCCATAGAGTTTTAACACCTTGCTGAAAAATTCCTTTGCCACTGTTGCTGCTGTAAAGGGATGTTTGAGGGGTATAAAATGGGCCATCTTAGATAATCTATCCACCATAACCATGATTGTTGTTTTACCCTCTGATGGAGGTAGCCCTTCAATAAAGTCCATAGATAAATCTGACCAAATTTCTTCAAGAATGGGTAATGGTTGAACTAAACCAACAAGGGGAGTATTTTGAAATTTATTTCTTTGACACACTTCACAACTCATCACCACTTTTCTAACCATTTTATCCATGTTTTTCCATGCAAATACCCTTCTAATCCTTTGTAACATTTTTGTAACACGTTCATGAGTATCAGCATGCATCTCTCTAGCTATATCATTAACTATCCTCAAATCTACTGGTAAATAAATTCGACCCTTCCAAAACACTAACCCATCTCGAAGCTTCCAATGTCTCCCAGCTTCTCCTTCCAAAATTTGCTTGATTTACTCTTGTATTTCTGGGTGGCTCTTCACTTTTTCTTGAACAACCTCTAACCATTTTGGAACTGGTCTAGAAATGCCTTAAAACTCTGCATCTCTTTCCTTTATCTGTAACTCTGTCAACTCCCCTTCTTTGCTGGATAGTGCATCTGCAGCAGAATTTTCTTTCCCTATCTTATACTGAACCGTAAAGTTGAACCCCATCACCTTAGCCAACCATCTCTGCTGCCATGGAGTAGTTAATTTCTGTTCACACAAAAACCTTAAAGTTCAATGATCAGTGCGTACAATAAAATGTCATCCCAACAAATAAGTTCTCCACTTTTGAATGGCTAAAACCATGGCCATTAGCTCTTTCTCATATGTTGACAATTGTAGAGATTTCCCTTTTAAGGCTCTACTAAAGAAAGCTATTGGCCCTTCACCTTGTGACAACACTGCACCAACACCAATGTCTGAAGCATCCGTTTCAACTACAAATGTCTTACTAAAATTTGGCAAACATAGGACTAGGGCTCTTGTCATTGTATGTTTCAGCACATTAAAGCCATTTTCTGCTTGTTCAGTCCACTTGTAATTCCCCTTTTTAAGCAATTGCGTTAATGGTGCAGCTACAATTCCATAACCTTGTATAAATTTCCTGTAATAGCCAGTCAACCCTAAGAAACCCTTTAGTTGTTTGAGGGTTTTTGGTCGTGGCCATGTGAACATTGCTTGAATCTTATCAGGATCTGTTGAAACCCTATTCTTCCTGATGATATGCCCCAAATAATACACCTCCTCTCCCCCAAAGGAACATTTACTTTTCTTTACAAACAATTGTTCTTTTTGCAAAATTTGAAATACCCTTTCAATATGTTTCAAGTGCTCATCCTAATCTTTGCTGTATATTAAAATATCATTAAAGCAAACCAATATAAACTTTCTTAAACATTCTCGAAATACCTGATTCATAAGGGCCTGAAATGTAGACGGGGCATTTGATAACCCAAAAGGCATAACCAGAAATTCATAGTGGCCTTCATGCATCTGAAAAGCTGTCTTCTCAATGTCCCCTTGCTGCATTCTAATCTAGTGATACCCTGAGCGCAAATCCAATTTTGTGAAAAATCTAGCCCCATAAAGCTCATCAATCAGTTCATCAACCGTCGGGATTGGAAATTTGTCTTTAATAGTGGCTTGATTTAGTGCTATATAGTCAACACACATTCTCCAAGACCCATCACGCTTCTTTACCAACAACACTGGGGATGAATAAGGGCTGTTGCTTAGGCGAATCACCTCTGACACTAACATTTCTTTCACCAATCCTTCTATAATTCCTTTTTGATAATGGGGGTATTGATAAGGCCGAGTAGCAATAGGTCCAGCACCATCCTTAAGAGGAATCTTATGGTCCACCAATCAGTTAGGAGGCAATCCTCGTGGTTCCTCAAAGACTTTGGCATATTTTTCTAATAACTCATCTGGCACCTTTCTTCTTCCCATACTTGGATCATCTTTACTCTCAACTCCCATTAATTTAGCCTTCCCCTAATGTTCATCTTCTAATTCTTCAAATTCAAGGCACTTGACTCCCCAAATACACATAAAAAATCCTGTCCTTGATTTCTCTAACTCCTTGTTTATTGATGACTCTCCCACTATTCTGCTAGGAATTCCCTTATAAGCCTTCAATGCAATCTTCTTTCCTTCATTTCTAAACTTTACCATTGAATTTTCAAAGTCTAAGAGAAGCTGTTTCAAGGATTCCATCCACAATATACCCAACATAGCATCATTCCCATGTAATTGCAGCACCCAAAAGTCCATCAAGAATTTTTCCCCTTGAAAATTTACTTCTACTGAGCGGCATAACCCTTCACACTTTACCTTTCCTCCATTAGCCATAACTGCTACTAATCCATCCTCCTTACTTGGCTGCAATCCTAGCCTTTTAGCTGTCTCTGTACATAAGAAATTATGAGTGCTCCTTGTATCCATTAAAAATAGAACTCCAATTTCCTTGTTATTGACTTTTCCTATCATTTTTATCGTTTGAGGAGTATACACCCCCTTTAAAGCATTAAGAGATATCATAGGCTGCTCTTGGTTCTCAATTAATGTCATCTCTTTCTCCTTTGCTTGTTGGTCCCATTCTTCCTCTAAACTTTCTTCCACTTCCTCATCCGAAATATCCACCAAAAGCGCAAATAATTGCTTGCACTTATGTCCTAGGCCGAATTTCTCATCACAATCAAAACATAGGTCTTTCCTTCTACGTTCTTCCATTTCGGCTCCTGTCACCCTTTTGATAGGCGAATTAGGCTTGGGTTTATATGCATCTGAAGTTACCACTCTCCTCGTAGTCACCATTGGAGCTCGAGCTTCCAACTTGTTCTTTGCCTCAAAAATCTTAGCATAGCCAGTAGCTTGTGCCAAATTAACTGGATTCCGAGATTGAACATCCAACATAAGGTTCTCTTTTAAACCTCCCAAAAAGAACCCAACCTGTTGCTCATCTGTAAGGCCCTCACTTGTCTTCATGACTAATCGATGAAATTTAGCTTGATACTCTTGCACATCACCGGTTTGGCGTAGCTTATAAAATTCTGTATAGGTATTATGGTATTTGGCCGGCCCGTATGTATCCACCATAGATTGAGTAAACCACTCCCACGTTATAGCCCTGCCCCTAGCATTCTGCTTAAAAAGCTTAAACCAAATCAGTGCATCCCCTTCTAAATGCCAAGAGGCAATGGTTACTTTTTGATCTTCCGGGGTCTTATAGCAATCAAAGAACAATTCTGCCTGATAAATCCATCCTGCTGGATCACATTCCCCATTATATTTTGGAAACTCAATCTTGCCGATCTTCATCTTCCTTTCATGGTTGGACTTGTTTCTAGAACTACTGCCCCCACCTAGGGGTTCTGCAGAAACTTCTTCTTGTCGGCTGCCCGACGCATCATCTTTATCCTTGTTAGCACCCAAAGCTTCTGTAAGTGCTGCCATCATGTGCTTCATCTCCTCCATTTGGGTTACTATTTGAGCTGTTTGGCCCTCTAAACGGCCTATCCTTTCTTCTGTTGCCTGAGCCATCACCGCACTAGCCAGATCGACCGGCTCCGATACCAAATTGGTATGGGAACGGGCCTGAGATCTAGTAAAAGGCATGTTGGATTGCAAACCCCAGTCTGGTCCCAGCCACAAATTAGTATTTCTGCGCCTTCTACTACTTCCTATTTTTATTTCTTAATGAAATGCTCCAAAATCCCCAAAAGACAGCAAGCAACTTTCTTTTATTTATCTGGCTTTTCTTTCAGGACTTTTAACAAACACCTTGCAAGCATTCACAATCTTCCCCACTCAACATATAGTGATAATTAGATTAAAGGCCATTACAAAATAAACCAAATCCAACATCTCCAACATTCCACGGCAAAGTAGCATAACATGGGTTTAAAAGAAACAACAACAGAGCCAAATAAAGTCAAACACAAAAGCAACAACCACTTTAAGCACCCATTCCCCACCAAAGACTAACTTTTGCCTTCACCCACCAAGAACCCGTGGGTCCAGCAACTATAAGACAAACCAATCACTCCAGCCAAATCACAACAACCTTTTCCACCACAATCTAACACACAAAAGACGGAAATCAAAAGAGAACCTGGTCTCTTCTGAGGGAGACTCGAACCTCACGGGGATGACGCTCCCAATCAGCAGGGTGACCCCAATTTTCTCCAAAGTTCTAGATGCCTCCCGTTCTCTTCCGGTAGCCCTACAAAAATCAAGACTCCAGGACCTCTACGACACTGTTTTCTTTTACAAAACACCAAATACATAATAATTAAATATACATGGGCTATAACCAAAATAAGCCTATTAACAAAATAGCAATAGCCCACATACGTTCCATCTTTGGAGTAACTTTGTCGCTTAAAGTTGTTTATAACAATTTGAAGGTCAAGTTGAGATTTCCTAGTAATTTATGTGAAAATAATTTTAACAATTTAACAATCATTGACGTACTCAATCATGTTTGACTTGGTGAAATTGAGGATGCTTTTAATCGAAAGACACATGTAAGCAATTGAAATGTATAGTGCTTGTCCACAATCAATTAATTTATCGTGGGACTCGCAAGTGTTGACTATTTTTTTCAGTTTCTACAAACTATGCTTTTCTAGGGTGTGCAAATAATTAAAAATTATTATTTCATGAAAAAATCAGTGTGATCAATTTCTCACAAAACTACAGCTTTGTAGAAGTTAGTGAAGAGCTCATAGTCATATAAAGGATTAAGGAAAATTTGTGTAGTTCTTTTTTTTTTTAAGGAAAGTTTGCGGAGGGATATTGAACCCTACGATTACTAAGCCTAATGAAGAAGCCTTATCCACTGAAGTGTCCATGTCAAACTGCCACAACAACGTCACCCCATCTTTAGTGGTCCACGTGGCACACCATGTCACAAGTAGTGCCACATCAGGCCTCGAAGTCTACTCTCTCGTGGATCCCAGCTACCAACCCCATGAAATGGAATTTGATCAGAAACCGCAAAGAATCTGATCGGAAACTATAGGTAATCGTGGTTCAAGATTTCCTAATTCCCAGAAATGATTCTAAGACAAGATCGTCATAAAATAGAAGATCAACTGGGCGAAAGTCATCAACAAACATTTGCCCAAATGAGATTTCTGAAAATATCTCACCAATAACTCAATTAGTTCATATTCTTGTAATTAATCGATTCTCAATCAAGATGTATTGTTTCCTTTCAAGTTTGTACAGATTTGCCCTATAAATCTAGGGCTTGATGTAACCGATTAATCATCGAGTTGAAAACAACTTTTCCTATTTTTGAGACTTGGGGAAAACTTGATTTCATCAATAGTTTTTCTTATTATAATAAAAGCATAGACAATTTGACTATTATTACAAAAATCAAGAATAACATAAATAATAAAATTTCATCAATAAGGGAAATGTGATATATAAATTATAATAAGTTTTTATAAGCGTTTTGAAATTTTTTAAATGTATTTTTTGAACATTAATAATAATGTTATATTTTGTTTAGTAATATATAATACTTGACATTTCATCAAAAAGATAAAAGAAAAAAAAATACTATGATGTTGTTTTTACATTTCTTTTTACTAGATAAATTATATCGCATGAATTTTACTGTTTATTTACAATTGATTCCAAACATGTCTCTAGTAAATTTGACATACATCTTACCCGTGTACCAATAGGTCATTAACAATTAGAAATCAAATCTTGTACGTTCTTAGTGTTTCATACCTAACCAAGTTGAAATAGAAATTAATCATTTGGTTAGACAAAGGAATTCACAATTTACTTTTGCTTATTTAGTTGATTACAACACTAGCATATGCTCTAAATTTTGTTTCATATTGAGAATTTTTAGAACCTTGTAAGGAAGCTAATTTCATAGAGAGTTTTTGACGATTAAAATATTGATCTATGGGGTAACTTTTACATTTAAAATTGTTTACAACAACAAAAAAAAACAAAGGTCAAGTTAAAATTTCTTAGAAACTTACTCAAATGTTCTCGAGTTACTCTCATTATTTTGTTTTAGAAAAATTTTAGTGTGCTTTTTCATGAGAAAACGTGTGCAAGTAGCCGAAAATAATAATCAGGTCTACTTTATCTGTGCAGCGAGCCAGCAATCAATTAATTCATCACAGGACCATCAGGGTTAAGTAGTATTATATAATGGCACGTTTTAGGACATAAGTACAAATTTGACTAATGAACAAGGTCAATTAGGTTCTTATTTAACCGACCAAAGTCCACAACTTTCAATTGGGCAGTGCACGGGGAATCACTTTGTTGACGAAAACCACAAACAAGAAGAAATATCATTTCTGGTAGGTCAAATACGCAAACTGCCGTTCCTTGAAGTTTCTCGTCATTCTACTCGCATTCATTTATTTTTCAGGTATATATATATATATATATCGAAAAGCAAAAACAAAAAACAAAAGTACCATCTGTTCTCCCTCTCTCCCTCTCAATGGCAAGACGAGTTTCCTTCTCTGCTAGACTCACGGCCCTCTTTGTTTTTGTACTACTCCATGATATCTGCAGTGCTAAGCATAGTCATCACTGTGCTCCTTCTTCCTGCAGTGACATCCGTAACATAAGCTATCCCTTTCGACTGAATGACGATCCAAAAAGCTGCGGAGTCCCAAGATACACAATTTCGTGTGAGAACAACCATGCAGTGTCGCTCCTCTACGGTGGAAAATACTACGTACGGCAAATCAATTACGATAACTACACAATCCGAGTGGTGGACCCAGGTATTCTGACCGATAAGTTCCTCCGCCCTCGTTATTTTCTAAACCAGTATAATTTCAGTAATCGAGATTGGCCTTATTATCCATATTATCCATATACCACATTAGCACCAAAAGAAAATGGGTCAGGAAGTGATTTCGAGTTGTCAAAGAGTGTGGTTTTCTTGATCTGTGAAAAGCCGGTGAATTCTCCATTGTATTGCCACATTCCTACTTCATTTGATGATGGAGAGCACTCGTACAACTCTTCTTTCTCCGGTTCGAAGAGGTACAGATATTTTCAAGTTGGCAGAATGAATGTAAGTGAAGTGCAGGACTTTTGCCAAGTAGAGGGAATATCTCTGACATCTTGGCCGGGATATGATGGCCCAGATATTTCCTGTTCAGAACTCCGCAACAGATTGCAACATGGTTTTGAGCTTTCATGGTCGAGAGTTGGTTGTAAATATTGCAACCGCGACTGCTATTTCGATAAGTGGAATCATTATCATTGCGGTTTTCTAGGTAATGAGCAACCGCGAGTGCTAGTTCGATTAATTGCATTATAGTGACTTGATTTCTAATTCCAAGTTTGCAAAAGATGATGTTGTGGTTTTTTTTTTTTTTTTCCTAATTGTTACAGTATTTCTCGAATCTCTAGCATCCCCAATTCGAGGTAAGCTTTCTCACGCAAAATATTGTTTGAAGGATAATATAGATTTGAAATAGATTTAATGAATTTTACCTGTGGTTATAGAGATGAAAGTTTAATGGAGGGCTTTGGCATTGGCTAGTCTCAAACCTTTAGTCATTGTTTGGATCTCAACAACAATGGGAAATATGCATATAAAGAAAAGAGTGTCAAATAAGGAGAAAAATGAGAGGCTAGAAGAGACAAACAACATTATCTTTAAGGAGAGTTTCGAACATAAAGGAAAACATGAATCTTGGAGCAAGGTTGTAGTAGCACAAAATGCTCATATGAAATATTAGCCACCGATATTAAAAGACGGGAAAATTAGAGTTGCCCCTCCTAAGGAAGTTATTGAAGAAGGAAGTAAATTTTATGAAAATTGTGTTGTGGGTTTCTTTTTGGGCTCAAAATTACCATTTCCTGTAGTAAAAGGAATTGTAGAAAAGCAATGGGGAAAACAAAGCTTAATAGATATCTCTGCAACAGACAGTGGTTTCTTCTTCTTTAGATTTTCTGACAAACAAAAGATGGAGGAAGTATTAGAAGCTGGAGTTTGTGATGTGGTAGGAAAACCAATGTTTATGCAAAAATGGCATAACACTATTAGACTGCAGAAAGAAAAAATCACTTCAATACCAATTTGGATAAAGTTGCACAATGTGCCACATGCTCTATGGGATGAGATTGGTATGAGCTATGTAGCTAGTGCTGTTGGAAAGCCACTATACATGGATAAAGCTACCAAACATAGACAGAGGATATCATATGCAAAAGTATGTGTTGAAATAGATACAAAGTGTTCTTTACCAACTTCATTTGAAATTGAAATGGAAAATGGTGCTATTTTTGAGGTAGGAGTGGAGTATTGTTGGTTACCTGAAATATGCAAGAAATGTGATTGCTTTGGACATAAGGAGTGTGTTACAAAGAAAAAAGAGATATGGGTTCCAGTACAAAAGCCATTAAGTCAGACGGAGAACTATGATGAAGGACGTGAGGATAAAGAACATTTGAATAAAGTTAATGAAGATCAAGATCATGAGGACCAAGGACATGAGGATATAAGAGATAAGATTGTTAATTCAATAACACATGAGGTTGACTCCACCACAAGTCCAAAAGCCAAATTAGAACAAAGCAATAAAGCAAGTGGGAATGGAAGGGGAAACAAAAGGAGCCCTAAAAGGAATACATGTGAGAAGGACAATACCAGTAATAGGTTTAGTGTGCTGATAAATAATCATCAAGAACCAAATGAAGCAAGATGCAATGATATTGTAGGTTGTGAAGGTGTTGAAGGAGAAAACACTATTCCCCCAGACAAATGATCATATTCTCATGGAATGTCAGGGGCTTGAATAAAAGCCCTAAACAAAAGGAGGTACGAGAAGTTATCAAGAATGCTAAAGCTGACATTGTCATTCTATTAGAACACAAAATAAAAAAAGATAAAGCACAATGGGTAATAGATTCTCTTTTTCCCCAATGGGGGTTTGTTCACAATTATAGAGATAATGAAAATGGAAGGATTTGGATTATATGGAAAAAGCCACAGCTCAACATCACAGTGCTTAGTAGTTCGAAACAGGTAGTGAATTGTAGAGTGGAAGAGGGACATGAAGTATGATACTTATCTGCCATCTATGCAGCAAATGCAGCAAATGAACGGAAGGATCTTTGGACTAACCTCACACAATGTTATAACAGTTATGGAAAGGACAATCAATGGCTACTAGTAGATGATTTTAATACAGTGAGGAATCTAAATGAAAGGGTCAGTGTAGCTAGTAGATGGATAGAAGGAATAGAAGATTTCAACAAGTTCATAAGTGATGCTGAACTTATAGAACCTAACTTTGTAGGACCTCTTCTATCATGGACGAACAAAGGTAAAGGAATAGGGTTCAAAGGCAGTAAATTGGATAGATGTTTGGTAAACCCTAAATGGTTGCAAAGAAATATGGATTTCTCCATTGAATTTAGTACTCCTGGATTGTCAGATCACAGTCCTTGCACTATCAAGGTGGGCAATAATAGACTAAGACAGAAAAGGACCTTTAGATTTTTCAACTTCTGGCCAGACAACCCACAGTTTATGACAATAGTGAAGAATATTTGGCAACAAAGGGTTGAGGGCACTATAATGTACAGAATAATGATAAAGTTGAAGGAAATGAAAAAAGAGTTGAGAAAGCTAAATAGAGAGGAATTTGGAGAACTACCAAGGAAAACAGAGGTAGCAAGGAAGTAGCTACAAATAGCGCAAGCAAAGCTCTTTGATGACCTTTCAAATACCCAATTGCGCAAGGAAGAAAAAGAGTGGTTAGATAAGTTACTAATACATAGCAAGCATGAAGAAATACTTCTGAAGCAAAAATCAAGGAATAATTGGCTGAAAGAGGGAGATGGTAATAGTAAAGTTTTTTTCAGAAGCATGATGAAGAGGAGAGCAAAAAACCACATTGTCAAGCTAGAAATAGATGATGGGCAACTTACTGAAGATCCTGAAATGATAAAGAACAAAATTCTAAGTTACTATCAAAACTTGCTAAGGAGGGCAAACCAACTTCAACCATCAGAAACAAGATTAAGAGAGTTATTTCCTATGGAAATTCCAAAAGAGATAAAGAGAAGCCTTATAGCAGATGTTCAAAGAGAAGATATACAAAAGGTCCTTAATACTTTTGGTGATTACAATGCTCCAGGTCCTGATGGATATAATAGCTTCTTCTTCAAGAAAGCGTGGAGTATTATAGGGAGTGACATAGAAGATGCAGTAATAGGTTTCTTTCAGAGGAGACAGCTACTGCGAAGCATAAATTCAATTGTAATCTCCCTTGTCCCTAAGAAAATTAACGCCACTAATATGAAAGACTTTAGACCAATATCCTGTTGCAATGTGTTGTACAAAATCATATCTAAAATTGTGGCAGGAAGATTAAGTCTAGCTTTGCCTCATTTCATACATCCTTATCAGACAGCTTTTGTGCCAGGAAGGAACATTAAGGAAAATATTTTGTTATGTCAAGAGTTAATACACAATTATCACAAAGATATTCATGGGAAAAGGGTGGCAATTAAGGTGGATATTATGAAAGCATATGATTCAGTAGACTGGAATGCAATCCTAAATACTCTGAAAGTTTTGAAGTTCCTAGAAAAATTTAGATTGCTGATTGAAAGTTGCATCACTACTGTGGGATATTCTGTGAACATCAATGGCTCTTATACAGGTTTTTTTAAGGGGGCAAAGGGACTTAGACAAGGAGACCCTCTTTCTCCTTTTCTCTTTGTTATTGTGATGGAGATTCTTAACATAATTATACAAAAGAGAGTATCTTCTGGAAGGTTTAAATTTCATTGAAAATGTGCTAAAGAAAAGATCACTCATTTATGCTTTGCTGATGATCTCTTTTTGTTTGCTCATGGAGATATTGAGTCTATATTGTGTTTACTAGATGCTATGCAAGAGTTTGAAGATATAACAGGTTTGAAGATGCATCCAGAAAAGTGTCAAATTTTCTTTTCAAGTTTGTCTGAACAGGAAAAAGCTCTAATACTTGATCATATTCCTATCCAAGAAGGCCAACTTCCCATAAAATACTTGGGAGTGCCATTGATTACTAAAAGACTCTCCAACCTAGATTGTACTATCCTGACAGAAAAGATATTGAGAAGAATTGAAGGTTGGGAGTCTAAGCATATTAGTTATGGGGGGAGACTACAGCTAGCAAAAAGTGTTCTGTTCTCATTGCAAGCATATTGGATGCAAATTTTTCTATTGCCAAAACAGACTCTTTATGAAATTGAAAAAAGGATTAGAACTTTCCTTTGGACAGGTAAATCTAATGGACGATGTGTAGCAAAAGTGGCATAGAAAGAAGTTTGTTGGCCTAAAAGTTCTGGAGGACTAGGTTTGATAGACATTCACACTTGGAATAAGGCGGCAATTGGAAAACTCTTATGGTCTCTTGTGCACTCCAATTTAAACTCTTTATGGGTTAAATGGATGATAACAGAAAATTTGAAGGAAATGAATGTATTAGAAGTTGAGATGAAAGGATCACTAGCTTGGAGTTTTAGGAATATTTTACAAGTAAGAAGTGAACTCACACAACTAGTGACTGACTCAGAATACAATATTGCCAAAAGTTATGTAGCATTAAGAGAGAACAGAGAAGATGCCAAATGGGCAACACTTGTGTGGAAAGAAGGAGTATCAAAGCATAATTTTATCTGTTGGATCACTTTAAGAGACAAACTATCCACAGCAGATCGGGTGGCTAAATGGAACAGTTCAGTGGATCTACAATGCAACCTCTGCCAACAAGAAGAAGAATCACAGGAACATTTGTTTTTAAAGTGCAGGTTCACAAACTACATCTGGAAGGTTTTGTTAGGCATGAATGGACTAACTCGAAGAATTGAACACTGGAGAGTTGAAATATGTTGGATGATCAAGACTGTTAAGAGGAAGAGCTTCGCAGCAACTTTACTTAGTATGTCTTTCAAGGCCGTATTATATCACATTTGGAGCGAAAGGAATAGAAGAAGATTCAGCAATACAAGTCTAGAAAACTCAACCATTATTGCTAAAATCAAGAAGGATGTGAGAGGGAAGATTTCATCTACCAGAGGAGTCAAGCTTACAAATTGTAATAAATTTTTACAAGAGCTTTGGAATTTGCCAAGTGCAATATTTGAGCTTAGATGATGATATCTTGTAATCGAACAATCTTGTAAATTTTTTTACGGGTGATATATAATTTGACCTTTCACAAAAAAAAAAAAGAAAAAGAAAAGAGTGTCAAATTTCTTAACACTTAGATTCCTCAATTGAATAAAAGGGAAATTCTTTTTCCGTTACCCGATTGTTTCAACTAGTTACAAAGGATTAGTAACCTAAGCATATCTGCACATAATTTCCTACCAACCTAATAAACATCTCGATTAGCAATCTTAATAACAACATATTCATCCCAACAATAGCCAAAGCACATTGACAATGCACAAAATTGGGCTAATCAAATTAAAATCCGTAAAAGTAATCTAAGAGCATTTTAATGGTTCTTTTTTATGGAAAATTATTTATTTTTCGACTAACTACCAGTCAAACTAATCTTTTTTTTTTTTTTTTTTACTTTTTCAGTTGCATCATTATTGACAAATATTGGTAAGAAATTCTTGCTTATTCAATATTTTTTAATGTTTTAAACAAATCAATTTTTTTATGATGTAACTATTTTTTCTAAACTATAAATATAGATATTAAAAGCAATGCAACAACATATTTCTTTTCTTCTAATTTGTCTTGAATTATCCTTCCCAGTTACGTATCATGTACTAATAACAATACTGGGGGCACCATTGGTGATAGCATTTTTGGTTCACAAATGGCGTAGGAGGCATTTGTCTATGTATGGTGTTATTGAAGAATATCTTCAAACCCACAACAACCTCCTACCAATAAGGTACACATACAAATTAAGAAAATGACTAAAAATTTCAGGGAAAAATTAGGTGAAGGAGGCTATAGCACAATATACAAAGGAACACTACAAAGTGGCCAACTTGTGGCAATAAAGATGTTGGGCAAGTTTAAAGGTAATGGGCAAGAATTCATAAATGAAGTTGCAACAGTGGGAAGGATCCATCATGTTAATGTAGTGTAGCTCATTGGCTTTTTTACTGAAGGATCAAAAAAAGGTCTTATATATGAATTCATGCCTAATGGGTCTTTAAATAGCACATTTTTTTATCAGAAGGGAGCACTTTCCTATGCTACAAAAGAATATATGATATTGCTCTAGGAGTTGCTCGTGGGATTGGCTATTTACATCAAGGATGTGACATGCAAATTTTGCATTTTGACATCAAGCCTCACAACATTCTTCTTGATGAAAATTTTATACCTAAGGTTTCTGACTTTGGTTTGGCAAAATAGTTTCCAGTAGAAAATAGCGATGTATCTTTGACTACAGCAAGAGGAACCATAGGATATATGGCACCAGAGTTGTTTTACAAAAACATTGGAGGTATCTCATATAAAGCTTATGTTTATAGCTTTGGAATGTTATTAATGGAAATGACAAGTAGAATAAAAAATGTAAATGCATTTATTAAGCATTCAAGCCAAATTTACTTCCCAACTTGGGTTTATGCCTAATTGCACCAAGGAAAAAACATAGAAATGGAAGAACTTGATGAAGAGGAAAATAAATTAGTTAAGAAGATGGTCATAGTTGCATTATGGTGCATCCAAATGAAGCCTAGTGAGCGCCCCTCAATGAGCAAAGTAGTAGAAATGCTTGAAGGAGAAGTTCAAAACTTACAAATGCCTCCCGAGCCTTCTTTACAATCACTAGAGAGTCCCATAATTAAATTTGAAGAAAATTCTCATCAAATGAGCTCATCGTATCAACTCAAAGAATCAAGTAAGTAACTCTTTTCTTAAATGCAATTATAGTTCTTATAGTAGTTAGATGATTAACTAGTTTTCTCATTTATATCCAATAATGAGTTGTGTGAATGTTAGAAAAAATCTACTTTTTTCTTCCTTTATCTTCATAATAAAATAATAGTTGAACTTAGTGAATGTATTTTAATATTTAAGTAGAATGATGATGAACTATTAATATTTGGATAAAAATTCTTTTAGGAGTAACAAAATAATATGCATACAATACAATCATTTAATGGACAAATGATCTAATTTTCTATGAAGTTAAGAATCTTATGTGATTAGATTTTAAAGATTCAACTCATTTAATGAATTAGCTTTAGTTGCTAATTAATGAGCCAGAATCAATTCCAGTTTCAATTAAGAAAAAAAAAATTTATAATTTTGTCCAAATATTTTGATGCACAACCAAATAATGCACACCATAATAACATGAAATTAGTCAATCAACATCAAAACATAATAGTTTTTTTTTCATTGGAATCAACTATCATAATTTACAATTATTTCCATGACCAACAATATTTCATTTAACAATTCAATAAACCATACCAATCGTCCCATTACAAAGGAAAAGAGTGGATTGGACATGAACATTCTACAAGCAATTAGTACCTTTAGAAATAGCAAGCCATTTTTATGTATAAGGTATTTGAATTTAAATCAACAACCTAATCTGGTTTATTCACCTTCAAAGTCCTCATCATTTCCAAATGTAAGAACAGAGAAATCAAATGCCATTGCCTTGAATTAACTTTCTGTATTTGACAATGCAGCGGTTGAGACAACTCCAACAACAGCATCACTTTTATGCTTGTTACCAACATGAATATGTTATGAGTTAGTGTTTGTCTAAGATGTATGTACAATCTCATTAGTTACACCAGCTATCTGATCTACACTTGTGTTAGTCTCAGAATTGGAGGTATCATTGACAGTTCCCCCTGTCGCAGCACACTTCAACGCATAATGCAACAGCAAAGTCCAACAGTAAACCAGTAAGATCCAACAGAATTTTAATTAATAGTATAATATGGGTAATGGCTACCCTATGATCAGAGTTGGTGGGGTGCTGTCAAAGGGCTGTTGTTGTCACATTGACAGGGAAACGTGGTGGCTTCACCCCTGTTAAAACAGAGGAGGTGTTTGTTGGGATGGCGGAAAATGTCTCAATCGGGGGTTGGGCGGTAGGCAGTGTTATTCTGAGTGATGTGTGGGGGAGTCTATGCAAGTAATTTGATTTGCATTTGTCTTAGTCTCAGAACTGGAGGAGGTATTAGTGATAGTTCCTCTTGTTGTAGAAGCTGCTTCTGCTTGCCTGCCCTTCGAAGAATTGATTTCCTTTGCTTCACTATCTAAAGAAACGTCATCTTTTTCTTGAGCTTTTGAGTCTTTGTTTTAAGTTGACATGGATCCGCCCCCATTAACTAGTGTTAGAGCAATGCCCAAACGTTCATCTATTTTCCAGGCGGCATTTTCAGGCATTACGTGTGGTAGGAATCGTGTTGTTTATAATCTACTAGCAAAACCTTGACTTGAAATCCTATCGGAGGCAGTTGCCTCTAGAGAAAGCACATAACAGAAGAAATGAAGGCTTTTGTACAACTATCACCAAATTTCCACGAAAGCTAAGAAAATGGTAAATACAGCTACATTGTCTTTTAAAGAAGATTATTTTAAACGGAAGGATAGTGTTTTGATCTTCACCTTGCCAAAGCCATCAATGTTGTTAGCATTCAAAAGTTTTCTATTTGCTGTACTCTTCATGTTTAAAAACTAAAAATAATAGAATAACATTCAAACTTCAGTTTCAAGTTTTAGAAGCATAAGAAGAGAGTAATTTATTGAAGATCAATTTGAGATAGAGACAAGTAGAAATTTCCTTGATAGTAATGAAAATGAACTATGAAGTCCCCAGCCAACTCAAATATGCCAAATCTCCATACCGTATGATCTAAAATGTCAAACATGCCAAATCTCCATACCATATAATATAAAATAAGGAGAAAACAAACAAGCTTGGAATCTACTATGGCATCCCACTCCAAAAGCCAATGCATGTCTCATTCTTTCCCCTCCTTTTGCAATGACTAGAAGTGGTGGATTAACATTTAGCGCGATGTGCTTGAACTTCAAGACCGGTTTATGCATTGTTATTGGTTTTGCAATAACCACAAACCTTTTAGTGGCCTTTTCTAACTTCTTTTATTTCCTTGTGTGGACATTCTCATATTTCTCATTTTGCATCATATTGGCTTTTTTTACACTATTTGATGTCTCATCCACCCCGAATTATGCCTTATTGTGTGAGATTAACAGTAGGATTCAACTATGTATCTTCTTTGTTGAAATTTATTAAAGGCATCATGATTACCTTTGATTTTCACTCTCACTTTTCAGTTCGAGCAATTAGGAACTATAAATTAATTCCAACAAACAACAAATGCAATAATCCATCATTACACTTCCAAAAACTAATCCATCAGCACACACCCAACGATAATCCAAACAATAGTTCAACATCAACTCCAGCAGCACACTCCAACGCATAATGCGGCAGCAAACTTCAATAGTAATCCAATAAGAATTCAACAAAATTTGAATTTATAGCACAACACGGGTAATTGCCACCTTATAATCACGGTTGGTCGAGTGCAGTCAATTGATACCTTAATCATATTGGTTCAAAATGATTAATGTTTTTGAAAACATGTATTTGCCTCAGGAGTTTAGAGAATCAGAAAAGTGAGATCAACTCCCCCATACCGAGGAGCATTCCGTGAATGTGACACCATAAATGTATGCTTTATTTTTTGGGCCAAACTGTACCATTTAGAAGTCACTGGATTTTTCAATTTAATGCTCTTCAAGCCTAGCTTTCGAAGAAGACGAATGTTTTTCAGTGGATTTGGGTTTTAGGCCTCCTTTTGTGCTTCAGGATCTGTCGAAGAAGAAGGAATGGCACGATCGGTAATTCGTATGACTCTGTGGGGTAAAGAGGTTACTCTGTGTCTCGAAAAACTCCTAGACGTGGCAAAATATCTGCCAGATCAACAGGTCCAGGAATTCACGGCTTAAAGTGCCTGTTGTGGGTTCGAAAACGGCAAGGCTTTGTACTCAAAACGCGCAACTAATTAATCTTAATACAAAACACACGGATTGAGCTAGGAAAACTCCAGGAAACAAGGCTTTCCATGTCGTTCAACTTAAAAAGGATACAAAAACAAGTCCCTCCTACAATAAGGAAGGAATAAGAACACTACTGTATACTCAACCTACACCAAACAGGCTCAGGCCCAACAACTATACAAAAAGTATGACCAAGGCTCAACATAGGTATTAGCATTCTTAGCCGAGTACAATGTTTCAAGCATGAATTCTTAGGAATGGCCCAATATTTGGGCAAAATTGGGCATAGAACTTAATGATAGTTTTTCAAAAGAAAAAAAAAATTATTCTTAAGGCTCAATTTTATTATTATAGTATATAAACAAACATACAATGATGTTACTTGCACATATGATGGATCATACTACATGACCCTTTTTTTCTTTTGGATGGATTACATACATGCCTTGAATAAAGTTGATTGACCGTTAAATACACATCTTATCCATGTGTCAGTAAGTCATTTACAATTAAAAATTAAATTTCACACCTTTTTGTGGTTTACACCTAACTAGGTTGAAATAAAAGTTAATTATTTCAATTAGACAAAGATTTTCACAATTTACATTTATTTGTTTAAATTATTACAATACCAAGAAACACTTAAATTTACTTTTCATATTAAAAAAAATTTAAAACTGTGTAAACTAAGTTAATTTCATAGAAAGTTCTGTGATGATAAAATATCAATCTTTAGAGTAACTTTCATAGTTAAAATAGCTTATAAGAAAAAAAAAAAGTGAGGCTGAAATCTCTTTGAAATTTACTTAAAGTTATAATAAATTTATTAAAGTACTTTTATCATTTTGATTTCGTTAAACATGAGGGTACTTTTTAATGAAAGGACGGGAGAAAAACTGAATATTATAATGAGATACACTTTCTTCATGCGTTTAGTGAGCCGATGATCATTTAATACATCACAGGACCAACAGGGTTGAGTAGTACTAACACGTTTAGTTTTGAATATTCGGACCCCTCGTCCAGCAGGACCCGATTGACTGCTGATGCATGTAAAGTGTGTGCAATGAATAATTTTAGTAAATAAGAGGGGAAGATCATTTTCAATATGAATATTCAGAGAAATTGTCACAAATTCATTAACATTCTATATCTTAAGAGTTCCTTCAAATAACGCATCCTTGTAAGTATTTTATTTTGACATTTTATTGTTGGTTTTAAGATATTGTAGATTCAATCTCAAAAGCAAAGTTAATTGGTATTCTTTACCATAATGTGAGATTACTTAGGATAAGCTGAACCAATCTACCTTGAACATAAATTTATTTATTTATTATCTTTTAAATTCAATCTCAAAAAGTAAATTTCTTTTTTTTCTTTTTCCTGTCAAGGGTCAATACTTGTTTGTGTGCAGCGACAAAATCTTGGTGACACTTGGTCTTACAGGCATGTATGAATCCATACCCATTAGGTGGCCCACTGAGTGTACGAATAAATTAATTGATGGTGGCCCACTGAGTATACGAGTAAAGTAAATTTCGCAATAATTTCCCACTTTCCTTACAGTTTTTAGAAAAGAAACGGTCAAATTTGACCAAGCAAAATGATGAAGCAAGCCAATTAATTTGTTGAAATTTTGTAAAACTATAATAAAATTTCAATTTGGGTGCTATCTACTTCTTGGAAAGTTAGCGTCCTTGTGACGTGATTTTCCACGGTGCTTTCTCACTGCAGGAGTGGTTTACATTCCTTGCAATTGCACAATCAATAATTCATTTATGGACTTGGAAGATCTATACTTGTATTTGCCTTATCACAGCAGGACACCTTTTAGGATATGGTCACAATTGATTAATGAACCAGGAAGGATCTTTACTTGGTTGTGGTCTGTTTCTTAGGAAATATCAATCTGCCCATGATGCGATTTTCCACCATAGATATAATAGTTGAAGAGTTTAAAGATAAGGATTATGGTCGTGAGTACTGAGAAAAGGACATCAATAACTATTAACAGTTTCACTAGCCAAGAACTCAATCTCAAGCGAAGGTTTAGGAGAATTTTGTCACTGTATTCTTGTAGGAGAATTGTGTAAATTTTTCCTTTTTAAATAAAAACTTTTGCAAGAGAATGTCATCATTGTTTTTCTCTTAGGAGAAGTGTGTGAGTTCTTCCTTCTTTTAAAAAATTGTTGGGATTTCATAATTTTTTCTGTCAATGAACTCTTTTTACTGTTAAAGTAATTAGAAAACTATAAGAATGGAAGAATACTTTCTGGAAAAGCTTTATGTATAAAGATATCAAGATCAATTATTTTCTTAAGGTTCATATATAAGAAAATATGAACCTTAAGGTTCTTTATGTACAAGAACCTACAAAAATATTTCTAAAAAAGTTTTTCATTCAAAGTCCATCTTGGTGTTGGCTTCGGTGAAACAGATCCGTGAGCATTTGACATAATTAATCATGAAAGATGCTTCATGACATAAAAAGGAAAAAAAATAAAATAAAAACTTGAATTGGTAGTCCTAATAGATAAAGTTTGCATTCAAAAGTCCATCTCTATATTGTCTTCAATGATAGAAGCTCATTGAGATAAAAAAAAAAAAAAAAAAAGTAATTAAGAATAAAAGATGCTTCGTCATGGAAAAAAGCAAGAAGACAAGAAAAAGTTGAATTGGAATAGTACAACAACAATCCACGTTACTTCTAGTCTACCTTGACATCTTATATTTGTTTTGGACGCTTTGCAATCATTTGTGCATTCATATGAATGGCACTTGCTGAGGCAAATGGATTGGGAGGCATACTTAATTTTTCCCACCTTCTAGCATTTGAATTACAACTTTCATTGAAGGATGATCTGTTGGGTTCCATTGAATGCACCAAAGCCCCACAAATAGCAAGTTTATTTGCAATTTCAGCTTCTCCATCATCTTCAATAAAATCTTGTAGATCTTCCTTTTGTTCTAGGAAATTATAGATCCATTCTGGAAAATAAACTTGACTAGTATTCTCAATAGTAATGTCAAAATTTTTCTTACCTCCAACTACTTCGAGCAATAAAATTCCAAAACCATAGATATCTGCTTTGTAAGAAACACTTCCAAAGTTTCTAGAAAATACTTCTGGTGCAATATAACCTATGGTTCCCCTTGCAGTAGTCATGGACACAACACTCTGATCCTTGGAGCACAACTTGGCAAGGCCAAAATCAGAAATTTTTGGGTTGAAATTCTCATCTAGTAAAACATTATGAGGCTTGATATCAAAATGGAGGATTTGTTGACCACACCCATTGTGAAGATAATCAACTCCTTTTGCTATGCCAATAGCAATATCATGTAATTTTTGCTAACCAAGGAAATGATTTTTGGTGTTAGACGAGGATATATACTTCTCCAGTGAATAATTTGGTAAAAACTCATATACTAGAGCTCGTTGAAATCCATCAGCATAAAAACCAACCAAGAGAACCACATTAATGTGGTGAATCATCCCCATTGTCCTTACCTCATTTACAAATTCTTCTCCTTTTTCCGTAGACATGTTCAAAATCTTTACTGCAACTTGGATTTCATTTGAAAGCTTTCCCTTAAACACTGTTCCATATGCTCCTTCACCTAATTTCTCACAAAATTGGTTTGTCATTCTCTTGATATCAGCATATGAGAATCTTGTAGGTTTGAAGTTTCTATAATCCTCCAAAGCCATTTTGATCTTTGCTTCAATTTCCTTTTTAGCTTTTTCATGGTTGTAAGCATAATAAAGAACAAAGATTGTCAAGACTAACATAAGTGAACTTATGATAATACCTGCATGTTTAACATTTAAAAGTTTAGATCTTTTTTTTTTCACAATAATGAAAAATTCAAGTAACAAACACAAAACTTACCAGTATTCTTTATCCTTCTTTGTCTACCTGTTAAAGGTTTAAGAAAATTAGTTTTTCATTTGCATTAAAAAAATCAGCAAATGCTTTAGTAATAGAGAAATAAGGGGGGATTGAGGCCTTGAATCAGCATTCTAGGAGTGGACCAGGTCCAAACATTTTATGAAATGATTTTTACGTTAACCATCATATGCATGGAAATGTTTGTAAGAAATGTGTTTGTTGATAGGTCTTGCTAGTTTTGCAAACAATTAGTTGAAGTCTCTGTGAAGGAACAATAGATAGCATTTCATCCAATCAAAGAATGAGATCATGTTTTCTTGAGGAAAAAAAAAAAAAGGAAGTGAAAGGAGTGATTACCAGTGCCGTGTCTTTCTTTCTTTCTTTCTTTCTTTCTTTTTTTTTTTTATTTGTTTCAAGGCAAAAAAGCAACCACTCTTGAGCGGCAAACATTTTAATTTGCTATATTAATGCATAGCAATGTATGTAGGAATTTGGCCTTTATAGCTTTACCATATCAATACATTTGGCATGCTAACTGAGAAAAATTCCAGTCAGAAAGTTGAGACTGATTTGGCAAAAGACAATACCTTCAGGTTTAGCTTTATGGACGCACCCACTTTGCGACTCATTGCAAGCATTCTGCAATCTCAATTCTTCGCCTTGGACCAATTCAATCTCATACTGTTGGCAGATCTACCCATTATTTGATACGGAACTGATGAAAGAGCATACATCTTTCTATAAGATGTTATTTCGGGATAGTCGATGATGTCCCTATCCGCAAGGAAGAAGCGAACTTTGTGGCTAGGACTACTAAGACAAGTGATATCTGTAAGAAAGGGAAAAATCGGATGATGAAGCCAGAGTGTGCAAGGTGATTTCTATTCATTCACCATTAATGCTATACAATTGAGATTATACATTTATAGAGGACAGACCTAGCTAATTGATAAGGAAACAATATTTACATAATAAATACAATATATTGAGCATGATTCTTGAGCTCAATATGGCAATGTGTTAGGTAGGTTCTTTATGTATTAACACTCCCCCTCAAGCCGGAGATTTGTACAAATCAAATACTCCGAGCTTGGAGAGAAGATGCCAATGTTGTTTTTTGCAAAGTGCTTTGGTTAATAGATCTACAAGCTGCTCTTTGGTGGAGACGTGTCGGGTTGCAATAATGCCTTGTAAAAGCTTTTCTCTCACATAATGGCATTCAACCTCAATGTGTTTTGTACCCTCATGGAATATTGGGTTGGCTGCTATTTTCTCTGCTGCTTCATTATCACAATGTAGTAATGCTGGACCCTTCATGTGAAAACCAAAATCCTTTAGTAGACCAATGATCCAAACGATCTCACAGGTAGTCACCTGCATGGCGCAATACTCTACTTCAACAGATGAGAGTGTGACAGTAGGCTGTTTCTTTGATCTCTAAGAGATTAGTGAATTTCCCAACATAATACAGAAGCCTGTGGTGGATCTTCTCGTCATAGGGCAAGTACTATAATCTGAATCACAATATGCCCGCAATTCAAATTGCGAGGAGGAAGGGAACATGAGGCCAAGTCTGGGATAACTTTTAAGATATCTGATCACCTTGAAAGCTGCTTCCATGTGGGATTGCTTCGAATCATGCATGAACTCGCTGAGGAGTTGAACTGAGAATGTAATGTCAGGTCTGGTAAGAGTCAAGTATATTAGCCTTCCTACCAATCATTTGTAAATTGATGGATCATGCAAGAGGTGGATCGTCGAGTTTTTCATTTGAGCTTTCATCATATTCAATGCTTGTGAATTTTCTATTATGTTCCATCGGGACAATTGAAGGCTTAGAACTAGCTAAACCTGCTTCAAAGATTAATTCCAGTGTATACTTGCGTTGGCTCAATGAAATCCCTTCTGGAGAGCGAGCTATTTCAAGTCCTAAGAAGAACTTTGATAATCCAAGATCCTTCATAAGAAATGTGCTATGTAGATATTTTTTGAGGTCTGTAATGGCCTCCTGGTTGTTCCCTGTGATCAAGATATCATTAACATAAATAAGTAAGGCTACGAAAGCAGTACCTCGACGTTTGGTGAAGAGGGAATAATCATCATAGGGCTGAGTGAATCCATGAGCAAGTAGAGCTCTAGTGAACTTTTCATTCCACTGGCGAGAAGCTTGCTTCAACCCATAAAGGGATTTTCGCAGTCAACATACCCGAGACTCCCCCTGAGTGCGAAATCCAGAGGGAACCTCCATATAAACTTCCTCAGAAAGATCTCCATGGAGGAAGGCATTCTGGACATCCATCTGGTAGAGAGGCCAGTGGTGAACAGCAACAATGGTGATAATGAGATGAACAGTGACATGCTTGGCAGTAGGAGAGAAAGTGTCTTGGTAGTCAAGGCCCTCACATTGGCTAAAACCCTTGGCAACAAACCGGGCTTTGTAGCGTTCAACGGAGCTATCAGCATGGTACTTCACCTTGTAAACCCATTTACATCCAATGGGACGATGACCAGGGGGCAAGGAAACCACATCCCAAGTATGATTTGATTTGAGGGCAGAAAGTTCACCTTGACCATGGCTGCAACCCAATTAGGATTGGTGATGGCTTCTGAGTAGGATGTAGGTTCGGAGATGGTGGAAATGGAGGCTAAGAAGTGTTTATATAGTGGGTGGCATTGATGGAGAGAGACAGTTGGAAATGGGGTAAAGGGAGGTGGAGGAAGATTGCGGTATAGTGGGGCATAAGTAGTCGGTGGTCTAAATTGGAGGGCGAGTGGGTCGTGTGGAACGACGAAGTGAGGGTTCAGTGGTGGTAGGAGGTGTAGTGTCTAGGGGGTTAGAGGGTGGATTGTTAGTAGTGGGAGAAGAGGGAATGGCTGTGGTGGTAGAAGGGGTAGTGTCGGTGGGAGTAGGAGGTGAAACAGGTGTGGTATGAGGAAGGTTGGAAGGAGAAAGGTCGGGAAAATCAGGTAGATCGACTAGCAATGAAGAGGAGGTGTAGGTATCAGGATCCGAAGCAACAAGAGCTGACGAGGCCGCCGAGCTGTCATGGGAAGAACAAAAAGGAAAAATCGATTCTTGAAAAAGGACATCATGACTGACAAAAAACTTATGAGAGTGAGGATCATAAAGACGATACCCTTTTTGAGAGGAAGGATAACCCATGAAAATGCAGGGAATAGCTCGAGGATTGAATTTGTCACGAGCACCAACTATGGTGGCGTAATAGCGACACCCAAAGACACGAAGATGATCAACAACCGGAGGTTTGCCAAATAATTTTTGATAAGGGCTGAAACCATGAATGGATGAAGAACGAAGGCGATTAATAAGGTAGGTAGCAATGAGGAGACATTCCCCCCAAAAGTGAAGGGGAATATGTGCTTGAAACATTAAAGCACGAGCCACATTGAAGGTTATGGTGGTGTTTGCGTTCGACGACACCATTTTGTTGGGGTGTGTAGGTACAAAAAGTTCATGGAGAATGCCACGTTGAAATAGAAAAGAGAGACACTCGGATGAAAAAAATTCGGTGCCGTTGTCGGAACGAATCCGACGAATGGGATGACCGAACTGGGTAGAAGTCATGTGTCTGAAAAATTGAATTTTTGAAAAAACTTGACTTTTAGTTTTAAAGAGAAAAGTCCAAGTAGCATGAGAAAAATCGTCAACAATGGTGAGAAAATATCGGGCACCGTCATTGGTAGGTGTATGATGGGGGCCCCAAAGATCCATGTGAACAAGTTCAAAAGGGGCCCGGGTAGTGGAAGAACGGGTGGGAAAAGGTTGGCGGGTTTGTTTAGCGAGAGGACAAATAGGACAAGAAAAAGATGGGGGGCAATGGAGAGAGTGCCCGTGAGAGGAGAAAGTGTGAAGAGAGGAGTGCCCAAAACGTTGATGCAAGATGGAATAAGAAATACTATTATTAATAAAAATCGAATTACAAGTAGGAGATTTGTTGGGAGTACAAAAGGTACTATTTAGGGAAAGTAAATAAGCAGAAAAAATAGAACGAAAATGTTCGGGAAAATCATAACATAGAAAATAAAGCCCAAGATCAGCCTTGCCGAGCCCGGTCAAATCCCTAGCCGTACGATCCTAAAAAAGACAAAATTGATCGAAAAACAAAGCAACACAATTATTGTCACGGGTAAGTTTTTGGATGGATAGTAAATTGTGTTTAAAGTGGGGGCAAATAAAATATTTGTTTAAATGTAGGTTGGGGTAGGGACGACAATGGCCAATGTGGGTGATGGGGCTGGTGGAGCGGTCAGGTAAAGTGATGTGGAGGGGGGTAGCACATGGAGAATATGAATTTAATAAATTTAAATTGCAGGTAATATGGTCGCTTGGCCCTGAATCAATAATCCAATAAGATGAAATAGGAATATTAAGGGAAGAAATAGTACCTGAAAATGGGTCCGATGGGCTCGCTTGGTTAAGAAGGGTGAAGAGCCGCTGTTGTTGGTTAAGGGCAAGGGTGAGGCCAGTGGGGCCTCCATAGGTGCTACTTGGGCTGGGTGGGATAGGGCCCATGATGCTAGGGGCCTAATAATGAGGGTCTTAGGGAGGCATAGGGGAGGGGGAAGAGGAAAGCCGAAAACCAAAATTGGGAGGCCCAAAAGTGGCATGGGCTTGCCCCCCATCCACAGTAGCATTATGGGCTAGGGGCCCATAGACATTGGGCCGGCGGCATGGGCTGCCATGGGGCTTGGGCCGGGAGTCAGTGGGGTAGCCCACAAGTTGGTAACAAACGGCCCGGGTATGACCGAGCTTGTTGCAGTAGCTGCAAATGGGCCGCTGGGTCGTGGAGGCAGTTGCAAGGGAAGAGGCTGGCGCAAGCGGGCCAGAGACAGGGTTGGGCCCAGGCGTGCGCAGCCCAGAGACAGGGTTGGGCCTAGGCGCGAGCAGATCGGGGTCAGTGGGCCAGGACCAAATGGACCCGTGAAGGCGCCCACCCGAACCATTCTCCCTGCGCGCGTGGAAGGCGCTAGTGTCGCCGGTGGAGTCCGACCGTCGCGTTGAGACCTCTGATGAACGTCCTGTTTGGCTAGGGCATAGGTCTTCTCCACGGACGGCAGCACCTCACGGGAGAGCACGTTGCTTCGAAGAGTCGTGAATTTGTCCGTCAATGCGAGGAGGAATCGCATCGTGAAAGCTTCTTGATCTTTGGCCTGAAGTCGCCGATTGACATCACACTGGTATTTGCCGCAATCACACCGAGTCGAAGGATCGTGGGCTTCGAGATCGCCGTGAAGATCCTTGAGCCGCACATAGAAGGCGGTTAGATCATCGCCAAAAGCCCCGTCGGCGAGGCGAAGGTCGCTAAGGGCCTGTTGGAGCAAGAACGTCTGAGTGGCAGAGACTTTGGCAAAGCTGTCGTGAAGGGTGGCCCAGATGAGGTCAACGGTGTCGGGGCAGGAAACCAGGCTCTCGAGGTTGGAATCAACGGAATGGAGGAGCCAAGTTTTCAGGGCGGCCTGGCATTAGTCCCATTTGGCGGCTGATTCGGCATTAGTCAAACGAGACAGGGTGCCGATGAGAAATGGGAGTTTGTTGCGGGCAAGAAACACCGTGTGAATTTGGGAGGCCCAAATTCCCCAATTGGCTTCGCCGGTCAGTTTCTTAGAGACGATGCTGATGGGTTGTAAATCAGCGGGGGTGAGGAGGTATGGGTCGCGATTGACCATGGGAGGGGGTGGAGCGACGGGAGCAAAAGCCGAAGATGGGGTCGGATTGGCCATAGGAAGCAATGGCGGCAGTGGCTAGGGTTTTGATGAGGGCGAAGAGAGCTCAGACAGGGGCGGCTAGGGTTCCAAAGGGAATAGGGGTATCGGGGTAATTTTGGGAAAAACTAGGGGATAAAATGATAAAAGGAAAAAAAAAGTGGAATATGTGAAAATAGAGAAAAAAGGAAGGATGAACTTGCAATTCACTCGATGGCTAGGAAAAAAAATTGTTGCAGAAGGTGTTATAGGAATAAAGGCTGCGATACCATGTAAGAAAGGGAAAAATCGAATGATGAAGCCAGAGTGTGCAAGGTGATTTCTACTCATTCACCGTTAATGCTATACAATTGAGATTATACATTTATAGAGGACAGACCTAGCTAATTAATAAGGAAACAATATTTACATAATAAATACAATATATTGAGCATGATTCTTGAGCTCAATATGGCAATGTGTTAGGTAGGTTCTCTATGTATTAACAATATCATACTCAGCTTTTTCTGAGGAGGAACAATTGAATAAGATGTAGTCAGAAGGGTATTGTTCTTCTGAGAGTTGGAAAGGCGAGGCAGACAAATTGAGTCGGTGAAGCTGTCCTTGGAAGCAAGGCTTTGGGTATTTTATTGCAATTACCTTTGCCTGGTAGTCAATATGTTCAACAAAGAATTTCATGGAAATGGGTAGCTCGAGCACCGTGTCGTTGTTTTGACTACAGGATAGAGTAAACCCAAGCAACCCACAGTGGGGTGGCTGGGTGTTAAGCCAGAAGGGATGTCGAATGGCAGGGCCATGGCGTCCACACCTTACTTTAGTGAAGCCTTTCTCACCTTCTGCGAAGCCTACAACGAAAGCCACTAACAAGAAGTATAAGATTGCCATTTCTAATCAAATCTGCGAGGTACGTCTGCAGCTAAAAAGGATTTGTACCGATACCTGTTAAACAAATGACTGAGGTGGCATTCGTGGAGTGTCAAACACGCAACCTGCCTTTCCTTGGAGTTTCTTTCCATTTTTTTTACTTGTTTATTTTATTTTCATCTTGACAAATGCATGTTAAGTAGGTCTATTGCCTGGAAAAATCAATGTCCATGTGACAACATTTCACATAAGAAGGTACCAACTGCAGCTGGGCAAAAACAAAAGCAAAACACAAAAGAACCCTGGGTTCTCTTTCTCCCTCCCTCTCAATGGCAAGACGATTTCCCTTCTCTGCTAGACTCATGGCCCTGATTATTCTTGTTCTACTCCATGAAACTTGTAGTGCCCAACCTTTTCCCAACTGTACTTCTTCTTGTGGTGATTCCGTCAAAATAATCTATCCCTTCCGACTGAAACACGATCCAGAGGCTTGCGGCGACCCAAGTCTCTACAACTTGTCGTGCGAAAACAACCATCCAGTGGTAGACATTGGTGCCGGCAAGTATAACGTGCGGCAAATTAATTACAACAAGCAAACAATTCGAGTGATAGACTCAGGTTTTTCGTATAATATCAATTATTTTATCATCTCTCGATCTTTTGTAAGCGAGGATGATTTCAAGGATGCTTTGTGTCCGTCTCCGTATGCCGAGTCCGACCTGTCAAAGAGTGGGGCTTTCCTGATCTGTGAAAAGCCAACGAGTTCTCCTCTGTATTACAACATTTCTGCTTGCTTCGATGATGAAGAGCACTCGTCCAACTCTTCTTTCTCCCATTCCAAGCGCTATAGATATGTTTGAGTTGGGGGAATGAATGTTGGTGAGATGGAGGACTTCTGCCAAGTAGAGGGAACGTTTCTCACATCTTGGCCTGGAAATGTTGTTCCAACAAATATTTCCTGTTCGGACCTCCACGACGTATTGCAATATGGTTTTGAGCTTGAATATTTGGTTCATGACTACCTCCGATTTTGCCACATTTTGTGGTATTATGATTTATGCAATTGGGTTGTTGCCGATTTTTTTTACGATATAGGTAAATGGGTAAGGAATGTTGACCGTTGATTACCTCTTGCACATTTACTTATTTCCTGAATCCGTATTTCTACTCTCACTGCTGGTTCATCTGTTTTCGAGATAATATTTTTCTTTTTTCATTTTTCATATTTTTTCTTAATCCTTTCTTGTGTGCCTGATTTAAAATCCACACAAATGATATAATAATCTTTTAATGGTTCTTTTTATAGAAAATTGACCAATTACTTAATGTTTGACTAATTACTAATAAATTTCTTTTCTTTATTTTTTTATTGCAGGTTATTTGTTTGCAATTGGTAAGAAATTATCTCCTATTTAATCGTCTTTTAAAAAAAATTAATAGATTAATTTCATTTTAATTTAGATACTTTGTCAACTAAAAACACTAGATATTAATATCAATGCCACGAGATATTCTTCATGTTCTAATTTGTTTTGAATGTTCCTACATAGGAATACATTGTGGACTAATTATTGTTGTGGGGCTTCCACTAGTAATAGCATTTTTGAGATGAAAATGGTGTAGAAGGCATCTATCTATGTATGATGTGATTGAAGAATATCTTCAAACCCACAATAATCTCATGCCAATAAGTTACTCTTACTTAGAAGTTAAGAAGATGACTAAAGGTTTCAAAGAAAAATTAAGTGAGGGTGGCTATGGCACAGTATATAAAGGAACACTAAGAAGTGACCACCTTGTAGCAATAAAGATGTTGAGTAAGTCTAAAGGTAATGGACAAGAATTTATAAATGAAGTTGTAACAGTAAGAAGGATCCACCATGTCAATATTGTACAACTAATTGGTTTTTGTGCCGAAGGGTCAAATCGAGCTCTTATATATGAATTCATGTCTAATGGTTCTTTGAATAAGCACATTTTTTCACTAGAAGGAAGCATTTTCCTAAGCTACAAAAGAATATATGATATTGCTTTAGGAGTTGCTCATGGGATTGACTATTTACATCAAGGATGTGAGATGCAGATTTTGCATTTTGATATTAAGCCTCACAACATTCTTCTTGATGAGAATTTCACACCGAAGATTTCTGATTTTGGATTGGCAAAATTGTTTCCTGTGGACAATAGCATCATTTCTTTAACTGCAACAAGAGGAACTTCAGGATATATGGCTCCTAAGTTATTTTACAAAAATATTGGAGGTGTCTCATATAAAGCTGATGTTTATAGCTTTGGAAAATTATTAATGGAAATGGCTGGTAAAAGAAAGAATGTGAATCCATTTGTTGAACATTCAAGTCAAATTTACTTCCCAAGTTGGATTTATGACCAATTATACCAAGAAGAGAACATAGAAATGGAAGAACTTGGTGAAGAAGAAAAGAAATTATTTAAGAAAATGGTCATAATGGCATTATGGTGCATCCAAATGAAGCCTAGTGAGCACCCTTCAATGAGGAAAGTCATAGAAATGCTTGAAGGAGAAGTTGAAAGCTTACAAATGCCTCCTAAGCCTTCTTTACAATTACTAGAGAGCCCCATAATTGAAGTTGAAGAAAATTCCTATCAAACTAGTTCATCATATCAATTCAAGGAATCAAGTGAGTAACTCACTTTTTAAATGCAATTATAATTCTTATATTGGTTGGTTAAATAACTAGTTTCTTTACTTACATCTAGTAATGAGTTGTGTGAATGTTAGAAAAGATTTATTTTTATCTTCCTTTATTTTCATAATAAAATACTACTTGAATTTAGTTAATACATCATAGTATTTAAGTAAACTTTCATGACACATTAATGCTTTGATAAAAATTCTTTCCAGAGCAATAAAAGTCCACAGACTACGTAATTGATAAATTTTCAATATCTTCATTGGTACATTTATGTATTTATAAAACATAATTTTATCAATTCATAAAATTTGTTATGCATCCCACATTTAAATTATTGTGTGTATAATACAATCATTTGATAAACAAATAATCTTATCTTTTATGAATTTAACAATCTTATGTGATAATCTTGCATTGATGCTTTTTCTAAGTCATAGTTGTTCTATTCTCCATGAAAGATTACCCAAGAACCAAGGATCTTTTGGTAGGTCTGTTTGATTGTCTGGTAGCAACTAGTTAGAGATCTTAGGAATAGGCCTTGATCATATTACATTTGTGTTTTTGGCTTTGGAGCACTCCTTACAAACACAAACTTAGGATTTGATGGTCCAACACTATGATACTTAAATGCAATGGTAAATATTTTTGTTTAAATAAAGGATACGCTACAAAAAATAGTTGCTTATTACATTCTTTTGTCTTCTTGATTGTAGCCGTACTTTTTATCTTCTTGTGGGTATCTTTTAGCACTTCAGCTATTTGATTGTGCCAGTCTATTTAGAAGTCATTGGATTTTGGGGCTTCAATGGATTTCAAGCCTAGCTGATGCAAAAAGTATGTCATGTAGTTCTTGTTAATTCATGGTAACGACTAAAATACATCAGGGAAACATGAGGTAAAGATGAATCCTGGGCAAGATGCTCATGACAGAAAAATGATGGAAATATCCCGTAGCTGCTGGATTAAGGTGGGGAAATGGTATTTTACTTTCCCTAGCAGGTGATATTACTTAGGATAAACTGAACAAATCGGCTTTGATCATAAAGGGTCTAGGCTATGTACCATATATAAGTTTTCTTTCTTCTTCTTTGCTCTCTAAGCGGATCACTATTTGTTTCAACGCAACCGAAGAATGTCTTTGGCATTTGGTTTTGCAAGAATAGAAGGCCAAATGGTATTTAAGAATTTTCAAAATAGCTATTGTAGACGATAACACTAATTTTAGACCATATCAAACCTTTATTAATACGTCTCTCGCAGCCAGAGTAAGTTGTGGGTTTTATGTTGGGATAAAACCCCCAAAACATTTGTTTCAGGCGTCATTTGTCGGGACTGGACAATGGAACAATATTTGGACTAGTAACTGTTGACGGGTCTTTGCATTTTTCACAAACTGCGCCTTCTAGGATGTGCAAATAATTGACTAGTGAATGAGATGTTACCCTTCCTTGAGTGTGGTCTATTTCATGGAAAAATCAGCTTTGCTATGCTCCTATCCAGATCTTTTGTCGTAGTAATGTCGGTTTTCTTTTTAGGATGCTGGAATGGAGGCGTGACAGAGAGGTGGTCAAATTTCTTGTCAAGTGATCAAGGTTCATGTTTTGAGAAATCTTCTTAACCGCATATTGGAACCAAGTTTAGACCCTGGCAATCAAAATAGGCGTACCATTTTTTGATTGTCCAGGAAATTCTCGGGAATGTTTTGTCCGAGGAGATGGAAGATGTCGGGAGAACTTCCTTATATGCTGTTTGAGAACAGTTTGATTGGCTACCCCACGAGTTTTGATAGGTACGCTAAAAATTTGAATTCTTAAGGACACAAGAATAGGGTTTTGTACTTTCACCTATGCTAGTCTCCTGAGGTGTAGCAACTAGTATCAGGGGGAATTAATTCAAAATGATTACTGTTTTTGAAAACATGTATTTGCCTCAGGTGTTTAGAGTGTCAGATAAGTAAGAACAACTCCTTTGTTCTTCAGCTTGTCAGGATTTGCACTTGATTCCAAGGCTTTCTATCAATACACTTTCGAAAACATGTATTTGCCTCCGAAGGCCTTCTATCACATTCAAGTGAAAGAATATACAAAAGCAAGTCTCCCAGGCAATATGGAAGGAATAAGAACAAACTAATACATACTTAAACTACGTCAAACAAGCCCAGGCTCAACAACTATAAAAAAAAAATCACTCAAGCCCAACAATAAATATTAGCACTCTTAAGAAAGTAAAAAAAATTTCAAGCATGAACTCTAGGGATTGGATGATGGGACAACAGTTGGCAAAAATGGCCCTACAACTTAATGACATGTGTTTTATTTAAATTATAAATTTTTAATATATTATTCTTAAGACTCATTTTATTACTATAGCATATAAATAAGCATACAATGATCTTACTTGCATATTTGATAAATCATACCACATGATTTGTTTTTTGGTGGATTCCAAATTTGTCTTAAATAAGGTTGATTGACACGTATTATCCATGCGTCAATAGGTCACTAACAATTAAAAAATAAATTTTATACCATATTTGTGATTTACACCTAAGTAAGTTGAAATAGAAGTTAATTATTTGATTAGGTAAAGAGTTTCACAATTTACTTGTACTAGTTCAGTTGATTATAGTACTAAAAAGAACTTAAATTTTTCTCATATTGGGATTTTTTAAGAACCTTTGTAGGCCAAGTTAATTTCATAAAAAGTTCTTTAATGATTGAAACACTGACCAATATTTTGATGTTCAAATTTCTTTGCAACTTACTCAAAATGTTAATAAATTTGTTAAAGTACTGTTATCATTTTGGTTCCATTAAATTTTAAGGATATTTTTTCATGAAAAAACGGGAGAAAGAATTAAAAATTATAGTGAGATGCACTTTATTCTGCACTTGGTGAGCCGATGATCAATTAATTGATCACAGGACCATAAAGGTCGTGGAGTACTAAACATGTTCAAGGATATATTTACAGATTTGACTAATGAATGAGGCAACATCTCTCTTGAAAATTATAGTGGAATACGCACTTAGTGAGGTCAAAAAAATTTTCGGGTGCGCTCAACATTTCTAAAAAGTTGGTATCCTTGTGGCACGGGTTACACTGTGAAAAGAGCACAACCAAGTACAATTTTGACTAATGAATGAAGGTTTACTTTTTAAGGATACTTTTTAATGAAAAAACGGGAGGGAAAATTGAAAATTAGAGTGGAATACGCACTTAGTGAGCCACCATCATGGTTGAGTGAGAAGTATTGAACACGTTCAAGGATACACTTACAGATTTAACTAATGAATGAAGCATATCTTTCTTGGGTACAGCCAAAAAGTTTATGGACAATCAAATACTAATTTGACTAATGAATGACGCGGTTTACTTTTTTAAGAATACTTTTTAATGAAAAAACGGGAGGAAAAATTAAAAATTATAGTGGAATACGCACTTAGTGAGCCACCTTACTAAGTGAAGTATTGAACACATTCAAGGATACACTTACATACCTTACTTGGGTGCGGTCAAAAAGTTTCTGAGGTGCGGTATACCTTTTTAAAAAGTCGGCGTCCTTGTGACGTGATTGACACGGATTACACCATTAAAAAAGCACAAAACAAACGGTATCCCGTAAAGAGAGGTCTTGGGCTGCTCGCAGCCAGGGAACTACTAGCGACTTAAATATGTAATATAAAGTTCGTCAAGGGGTTAGTATCATATACGAAGGTTTCAAGAGAATTTAGTAATTTCTTTTTCTTTTTTTTTTGCATTAGAAGCTTGTAAATTCTTTTTTCTCAAACAAAATAATTAAAAGTTCATTATTTTCTTTCTCAATGAGTCCTTTTTCATATTAAAGTAATTATAAAAAACCTAAAAATGAAAGAATAATTGCTAAAAAATCTTCAATTCTAAAGATTTTTAAGATCAATTACTTTTTTTTCTAATTCAAGTAGAAGCAAAGAACTTACAAAAAGATTCTAAAGAACTTGTACAAAAGGTTCCTCCACCTATTAGTTTCCATCAAATAGAATCGTTGAAATTAAACATATTGAAGCATCCAAGATGCTTCACAATAGATAAAGCAAAAATGAGAAGAAAAACTTAACTTGTTAATTTGAATTCTGAAGTACAATATGACATAAAAATTCACATGATTATTACTCTTATTCTATCTTAGATATTTTATTTTTGGTTCAAACACCTTACAATCCTTTGTGCATTTATGTGCATGGCACTTGCTGAGGCAAATGGATTTGGAGACATACTTAAATTTTGTCCAACTTCTAGCTTTGAATCATAACTTTCATGAAAGCATGATCTATTGGATTCCATTGGATGTACCAAAGCCCCACAATGACAAGTTTCCTTATAATTTCAACTTTTCTATGATCTTTAATAAAAAATTCATAAATCTTCCTTTTATTTTAGGAGATTATAAATCATTAGAAAATTTGAGATTTTATTATACCATTCTCAACTTGCCTTCTCAAAACTAACATGAACTATAGGTTTCATGTTTAAGGTAATACCTAAAGTTGCTTTATGCTTACTGATTTATGCAAAAAGGGTGATACCTCTTAAACTTGAACTTGGTATTATATTAGAAAGTATATTCTTATCTAAGACTGACTAAAAAAATAAGAGTTAATTCCCCATATATAAAGAAACTCTAATTAAGATTTAAATGATATGAAATTTCACCACACTATTTTAACTAATGCATTATAAGAAACTCCAAAAGATTTTTTTTTTCATTTTTACAAAAGGTAGCCTTAAACATAATGAATAGGGTTATCTTTTCAGGTATAACTCCGTAATATTTTTTTCTTAAGCTAAATTTTATTCTTTGGTTTATACATATGCATGCTATAAAGTTATTCGCAATAATAAATTTGTTTTTATTTATTGCGGGTTTCAAACATGCATTGAAGAAGATTCTAAACCAAAAAAGTATTCTTTCCAAGTTCTTTCACTATAAAGTAACAAAACACTATATTTTACTTTTATGGTTTGTCTCAAGCAAGAGAAAGAAGAAAAAAAAGTCTTTGGCGTAACTTTGATGCTTAAAGTTTTATATAAGAATTCCAAGTCGAGTTGAGATTTCCTAGAAACTTACTTGAAAATAATTTTAAAGTTTCAACAATCACTGACGTACTCAGTCGTTTTTTACTTGGTCAAATTTAAGGATGCTTTTCATGTGAAGATGCGAGTAAGTAGGTGAAAAGTTTAGTGCTATCCAAAATCAATTAATTCATAATGGGACCCACAAGTGTTGGCTAGTATTTGCACTTTCTACACATTATACTCTTTTAGGATGCACAAATAATTCATCAGCGAACCACACATTTTGCCCTATTCGAGTGTGGGTTATTTCCTGAATCATTGTTTCCCTAGTGTAACTTGTCTATTTTGTGAAAAAATCAGTGTGACCAATTTCTACAAAACTATAGCTTTGTAACAGTCAATTAAGAGCTCACAGTCATATGAAGGCTTGAGGAATATTTGTATGGTTCTTTTCTTATGGAAGAAGCATATGAATTCTTTCTTCTAGAAAAAGTCAAAGAGAAAAAAATTAAAACTCTGTCATTTTCTCTCTAAATGTTCTCTTTTCATTATTACATTAATCAAAGAAAATTGAAATTGAAGGATACTTTGTGAAATAAACTTTAATTATAGAAATTTGGAACAACTGCTTTCCTAAGGTCAACACAATATAAAAGAATTAAGGTCATTGTTTTTAGTGAAAATGTAAATTTACATTAATAAAATTAGTGTATAAAAATGTAGGGACATACTACAACATTATAAAAGTTATAAAAGTTACAAAAAAATTATTGTTATCTGCATCTAAATATCACCATAAATGACATTGCTTTTGAATGATTTTATATTTTGAAAAACAAACTCTCATACAATCTTTTTTATTTTTTCAAACTAAATTAAAAAGTCAATTTTTTTTTGAAATTATCTTATGTTGCATTTAGCCCATGTACAATAAATATAAGTCAATAAAATATCTTAATAAATTTTATAGCTAAACCATTTTCTTTAGTTGCTTTAATCATCTATTATAATTCTTCTAATATGAAGAATTAAGGTCATCCTTCCCTTGATTCCAATCAAATAGACTGGCTAATACTAGTTTGTATGAGTATAATTCACTTGGTTATTGATCATTTTAACTTGACATCTTATTTTTGGTTTTAATGCTTGTAAGCATACATGAATTCACACTATTGGGACTTGATGATACTTTTCAAAATAAGGGAAAGGATCCTATTTTCAAAAGAATATAGGAAAAAATATCTTTTTGAAAAAGCAAAAGGATTATTATTCTAAAGAACCTACAAAAAGATTCAACAAAAAGTTAAACTAATCAAATTTAATAAATATCTAGGAAGGACAATCCATAATGTGCCATTAGATGTACCAAAGTCTCATAGTAAGTTTCTTTATAATTTCAACTACTACATCATTCTCAAAAAGGAGTGATATGTTTTCTTTTCATTTTAAGATATTGTAGATCCAATTTTAAAAGCAAAGTTAACTAGTATTCTCTTCTTCTTTTTCTTTTAACTAGAAAGGTAAATTTATATTAATAAAAATTAGTATAGAAAAATATAGAGGCATGCTTCAACATTATAAGAATTACAAAAGTTATGAAAACATGAGATGACTTAAGATGAATTAAACTAATCTATGTTGAACATAAAGGATTTGAGCTATGTATACAAGTTTTCCTTTTTTTCCTTCTTCCTTTTTCCTCTATAAGAATCAATACTTCGTTTGCGTGTAAGGAAAAAATCTTGGTAACACTCGGTCTTTATACGAATCCATAACCATTGGGGTATATAGGTATCTTTGAGTTAGTGTAGACGATCACCTTGCCATCAGATGTTTCCACTAAAAGTAGTAACAAAACTCTCCGACCCCTTTGATTGCTCCTTCCAGGTTGGAATGTGGGAAAAGAATACAGAAGATTGTCCACAAGAGTTCTATTCGATGGTCCTCACCAATCTATATGAGTTTCTTTTTCCCTACCTTAGCTCTGATACTTTAGTCCCTTCTTGATAAAACTCTTCAAAAATTGTGTTGGGATTGTTAAAAAGTGGCCCGCTTCAGTATATAGCCTACAAATGTAAATTAACATTTGGAATGTTAATTGCCAGCTAGAATTAATTTGGTATCTTTTTGAATTAAAAAATGAAACAAATACTGAAATTTACGAGGTAATCAAATATTTTTGTAATATCTACTAAATATTTTTTGGTACAGGTGGATTGCATTGGGAAATCAGTATATCAACATAATTATAAAGAAAACCTAGATTGACAAACCCTTTTTATTAAATTTTTCTTGACATTAAATATTTTCATTTCATCTATTTAGAATTTCAAAGGTAAAGTAATAAAAGCACTTAAATTATTTAAATAATCTGTTCTTGTAATTAAGAATTATCCTTTGACCTTCTTTCTCCATTATGTCAATATGTCAGTAACATTCAAGAATCAAACTTAAAACATTAATAAACGTGTTAAATTATTTTTATTATGAATTTTTTGAAATCTTACAATCAAAGTAAATTTTATTAAAAAATTAAAATTAAAATATTAATCTTTAAAATAAGTCTTAGGCTTAAAGTTGTTTATAATATGCGAAACTCAGATTAAAATTTCATCATAGTTTTATAAAGATTAAAAAAAAATGGATCGGCTTGCTCTTAATATTTTTGTTCGATCAAATTTGATGCTACTTTTTCATGAAAAAGTGTAAAGATAGGAAAAAATTATTGTGAAATATACTTTATTCACACCTTAGAGGGCCAACGGAAAATTATTGCGAGATTTACTTTGTTTGCACACTAGTGGGTCCATCGTCAATTAATTTATGAAAAAGTGAAAGGACGGTGGGAATTAATTGTGAGGAGTGCTTTATCCATACACTTAGTGGATCCACATCAATAGTTTATGAAAAATTGAAAGACGGTGGGAACTTATTGTGAGGTTTGCTTTATCCGTAAAATCAGCGGGTCCACTTCAATATTTATGGCTTACTATCAGTTAATTTATCATAAAAAGATGTGAGTACAGTATTTGCATCTTGACCAATTGAACATTTTAAGGTACGGATATAATTGACTAGGTATAGTCTATCTGTGGAAAAATCAATATCTGTGGAACAACGTATGATCATTACTTGCTTTTGTAGGACTTGGAAGAGTTAAACTAGTATTTCCATTATTGAAGAATTGCAACCTTTGAAGATATGGAAAAAATTGACTGATGAACTAGGCATCATTTTTCCAAGGGTGCCATCTACTTCCTGGAGAAGTTAGGGTCTTTGTGATTTTCCACCATCGGTATAATAGTTGAAGAGTTTAAAGATAAGGATTATAGTTATGATGGATACATTGAGAAAAGAACACCAATAGACCATAGCATTTTCATTAGGGAAGAGCTCAATCTAAGGCAAAGGTTTAGGAGAATTTTATCATATGAAGGTCAAGGAGAACTTTGTCATTGCCTTTATAGGAGAAATGTGCAAATTTTTGGCTTTTAAATTACAAAAATTTCAAGAGTTCACCATTTTTTCTTGTAGGAGAAGTGCGTGAGTTCTTTCTTGAACAAGATGACTGAAATTTCATTATTTTCTCAATGAATGATATTTTTTTGCTATTAAATTAAATAAAAAAAAAACCCTAAGCATGGAAGAATACTTTGTCAAAAAACCTCAAACATAAAGATATCAAGATCAATATTTTTTTTAGGATTCATATATAAGTGAAAAACTTACAAAAATGTATTTGGAAAAATTTGCATATGAAATCCATTTCTATTGACTTCAACAAAAAAGACTTATTAGCATTAGACATAATTAAGCATACAAGATGCTTCATGATAGATAAAGCAAAGAGACAAGAAAACTTTAATTGGTTGCACTAACTCTCAAGTACAATATGACAATCAAACCCACATGGTCATTACTTTTATTATACCTTGGCATCTAATTTTTGGTTTTGATGCCTTGCAATCCTTTGTGCATTCATGTGTGCAGGACTTGTTGAGGCAAATGGATTAGGAGGCATACTTAATTTTTGCCCACCTTCTAGCATTTGAATTACAACTTTCATGGAGGGACGATCTATTGGGTTCCATTGAATGCACCAAAGCCCCACAATGGCAAGTTTATTTGCAATTTCAGATTCTCCATCATCTTCAATAAAAACTCGTAGATCTTCTTGTTGTTCCAAAAAATTATAGATCCATTCTGGAAAATAAACTTGACTAGTATTCTCAGTAGAGATGTCAAAATTTTTCCTACCTCCAACTACTTCAAGCAATAAAATTCCAAAACTATAGATATCTGCTTTGTAAGAAACACTTCCAAAGTTTCTAGAAAATACCTCTGGTGCAATGTAACCTATGGTTCCTCTTGCTGTGGTCATAGACACTGCACTCTGATCCTTTGAACACAACTTGGCAAGTCCAAAATCTGAAATTTTTGGATTGAATTTTTCATCTAACAAAATGTTATGAGGTTTGATATCAAAATGGAGGATTTGTTGGCCACACCCATGGTGAAGATAATCAATCCCTTTTGCTATGCCAATAGTAATATCTTGAAACTTCTGCCAACCAAGGAGATGATTTTTTGTTTTTGATGAAGATATAAACTTTTCAAGTGAATAATTTGGTAAAAACTCATAAACTAGAGCTCGTCGAAATCCATCAGCACAAAAACCAAGCAAGCGAACCACATTAACATGGTGAATCCTACCCATTGTTCCCACTTCATTTATGAATTCTTCTCCATTTTCCATGGATATGTTCAAAATCTTCACAGCAACTTGAATTTCATTTGAAAGCTTCCCCTTAAACACTGTTCCATATGCTCCTTCACCCAACTTCTCAAGAAAATGGTTTGTAATTCTTTTGATATCAGCATATGAGAATCTTGTGGGTTTGAAGTTTTTATAATCCTCCAAAAAAATTTTGATTGTGTTTTTGGTCTCCCTTTTTGCTTTATCGTGGCTATAAACACAATAGAGAGCCAAAATTGTGGAGACTAACATAAGTGAACCTAAGATAATACCTGCATGTTAAACTTTTACTAGTTTAGAACTTTCATCTCCCAATAATGAAAAACTCAAATGGCAATGCAAGACTCACCAGTAATCTTTAGCTTCCACAGTTTATCTGCTAAATTTGACAAAATTAGCTTCTGATTATACTTAAAAGGAAAAAATAATTATTTATGGGGAATTGCCTTACTAATAGTAGAGCAGTGTGAATTGAAACGTTAAATCCAAGTTCCAGGTGTCTACGAGGTCCAAACATGTTATGCAATGTGAAAAATAAGATATGCAATATAATCTTTGAAGAAAGCTGTACGTTGATGGGTATTACTTATTTTTCAAACAATTTGCCGAAGTCCTCCGGTGAAGAAACTATATAACGTCATTTATTCAAAGAATAAGATTCTGTTTACTAAAAGAAAGTACGAGTAATTGGATGAATGAATCACAGGAAAAAGGAACACTCCTGCACAGCAAATATTTTATTTTGCCATATAAATGGGTGGAAATGGATGCAGGAAATTGGCCGCAGCGTGGAGCATTTGTAAACTAGCTTTGCCTGGTCAACAAATTTTGCTTGCAAACTGAGAAAGACCATACCTTTAGGTTTTGCTCGGGAGAAGCACTCACTTTTCGATCCATTGCTAGCATTCTGCGATCTAATTTCTTCGCCTTTCACTTGACAGCCTCTGCACCCTTCTGTCACGGACCAATTCAATTGCAGACTTTTGTCATATCCACTCATTACTCCAATTGGAATTGATGAAAGAGCATACATCTTTCTACAAGATGCTATGGGATACTCGCTGATGTCACTATCCGCACGAAAGGCACGAACTTGGTGGCTGGGGCTACCAAGACAAGAGATTTCAAATTGGGTTTCTTCTGATGAGGAACAATTGAATAGTATGTAGTCATCAGTGTATCTTTCGGCGATCTGGAAAGGCGAGGTAGACAAATTGAATCGGCGAAGCTGTCCTTGGAGGCAAGGCTCTGAGTATCGTACTGTAAGTACCTTAGCTTTGTAGTCAATAGCATCGACCATGAATTTCATTGAGTTGGGCAGCTCGAGCAACGTGTCCTGGTTATGAGTGCAGGATAGATTAAACCCAGGCAAGCCACAGTGAACTGGCTGGGTGTTAAGCCGGAAGGGATGTCGAATGGCAGGGCCATGGCGTCCACACCATGATTCAGCGAAGTCTTTATCACCATCTGCAAGGCCTATGACGAAAACCACAAACAAGAAGAAACACGGGTTCGCCATTTCTAAACAAATCTGCAAGGTATCTCAGGGTCTTAATTTTCCCACATAGGCAGGATACATATCTTAAAAGTATTTGTCCTATATTTTGTGTATTTATGTGGACGATAACGCGTGGAACAAGTGATTGAGGTGGCCCGCGTGCAGTGTCAAAAACGACAACTGCCCTTCCTTGAAGTTTCTCTTCATTAATTTCCTTCTCATGTTCACACCTAACTAAGTTGAAGTAGAAATTAATTCTTCGATTAGGTAAAAGAATTCTACAAGTTTTACCTTGTTAGGTAAAGATCAAGAAATACTTTAAAACTTTTGGTATTACGATTTTTTGAAAACTTTATAATCAAAGTTAATCATATGGAAAATTCTTGATGAACCAAATATTTGTCTTCATAGCAATCTTTATGCTTAAAGTTATTTACAACAAATCAAAGTGAGGAGGAAATTTTAATGATTTACTTGAATATAGTATTTCAAAGATTGAACAAATTCATTGACTGGGATTTAGATTCTTGACTGACAGCATGTTATTTCCTGGAAAAATCAATATCCCTAAGACAGTTTTCGAAGTAGGTACAAAAAGTTTCAATCATTTTTCTATCTCTCACTATCCATGTATGTTTCCGGAAAGCAAGCAAAAGAAACCTCCATTTAATAAGTTTGAACCAATATAATTAAGATCTTGGAAACACTTTTTATTCTTTTAATATACACACTCAACTTATACATGCAAATCTAAATTTCACAATTGAAATTCTTACTAATTTACTATTGAATTAGCTAACTCAAGGACTAAAATGCCAATTTCAGTAACCGGGCATGATTTTTGTGAGTGCAGAATAAAGTAAACCCAGAATGGATCTATTGAGTAGCTTCGTCGACCGGCTACTGGCTGCTGGCATACAGACACTGTACTTGCAGCACAATTATCTGACAGGAATCGAGATCAGTCCGACGGCTGAGATCCCCGTGAGCAGTTCGCTATGTCTGCAGTACAGCTGCATGGTGCCACCCGTGTAGACTCCTTGCCCGTTGAAGGCCGGGACGCAGAAGACGAGGCCCGCAGCACTGTTTAACGAGTGGAAGGGGTAGAGTTGGAAATTCACAACTTTCTCTTTCTGTGGGGCAGGATGAGATGTTTTTTTGATTCTTCATGCTTATGGTCATTGGATCGATCCATTTATCCATTTATTATTATAGTTATTATTTTTGCAAAATAGTTGGCCAAATCAGGATAAGAAGATTTGTATGTATTGTTCAAAAAGTAGGAAAAAAATTATTATAGTTATTATTCTTCTCTAACTTTGAGAAGAAATGGTTATTTATTTCAAACAAATAGTTAGGGTATAAGTAATTGTAACAGATATAATTCCTTCTTTCTCTACTCTCCATTTCATAATAACTGCAGGGCATTGAATCCTTGCAAAAGTAGTAGATTAGTCATGTAAAACTTAAAAGTTAAATGGTATATTTGTTATGAGAATTTTATGAAACAAACGAAAAAGATATAATTGTTTGGTAAATAAAAAATAGGCTTGGGAAAGAAAATGCAACCTTCTGGTATGCAATATAATATGTTTTGGGTCGTATTCCTTTAATGTTGCAGATTCAAGCACCCACAATACTATTTTAGTTTAAACAATTGCTTACCTTGAACAAATTGCAATTATAGTTGATTGTAACCATTGGATGTTCTTTCTACCATGCAAAAGCTCATCTCTATAAAACAATAGTAATTAGAATGCCAAAATTTAAGGCAAAAAATGAAGAAATAATTAAAAGAGCACAAAATGATATGTCCAGTGCTTGTACAGTGTGGAATACCACATAAAAGAATTATAAATGGAAAAGGAAGTCAATAGCTCTAGATAATAGGTAGATAAAAAAAGGCAATTAGTTTAATCCATTTAAGCATGAAATGATACATCAATTCCAAAATTACAAACCCAAAATGCCAAGAATTCATTGCTTCTCTCTCTAAGCACCACATAAAACATGAAAGGCAAGCATAACAAATCTCATTATTATATCTCTAGCATTACACTAATATCAAACTTACCAAATCTCCATACCATATAAACCCAAGAAAGAGAACACCCAGATTCTAGCCCAAGGTGATAAAGGAAGAGAGTAACAAATCTTTGAAAACTAAAATAGCAAAACCTTACTTTATTGAAAAAAAAAAAGAAACAATAAACATAATATTGAAATACATTCTCCACTCAATTGGAACAAACCAATGAATATTTATTGTTAGAACATATAACATTCACTACTCTTCTAGAATAATATAAAGACATACAAAAATTCAAAAATCCCTTCACTCTTCTAAAGCAATCTAGGGAGATATAGATCAATAAAGGGATGTTATTATTCTTCTATGGCTATCCAAAGAGATATAGAACAAGATAACTAGTCACGACTTTTTTCGAGCAATCCAAACACAAAATGATAAACAAACATTCATCATTTTAAGAGAGTAATTCCAAAAAGTAAAGGCTTAAACCTTAATTAATCTTTAATTTTTCTTTTCTTGAGAATTCTCCTTGGATTATATAGTAGGATTTAGGTCAAGAAAAGAGATTTAACGTTTAGAGATGATTAGGTCAAAAGAGATCCAACGACAAAAAATGTGGACCCAATACTATTGGAAATGAGTCTAATTTTTAGGAAGGCAGTAACCTAGTAGGATTAGGAATGGACCTTAACTTTGTGCCTTTAGATGTAAAATATAATTAATTAAACCTGGGAGGTGCCAAACCAGGAATCCCATCTTTGTCTTCAATGAGCAATTCTTTTAAAAACTTTTGTTGATGTGCTTGGACTATATCTGATTGTTATTGTTAGGCAGCATCATACTAGCAAGCATGTCCCATTCTTTCCCAATCTTTTGCAACAAACGGAAATGGTGGATTAATAAGGATCCTTTCACGCTTAACATTTGGTTCAATGTACTCCAACTTAAAGACCAGATTATTCATTATTGGATTTTGGAATGTAAACCCATCTTTCAGTGACCTTTTTTAACTCTTTTCTCTTGTTTGGTGGATATTCTCATCTATCTCATTTTGCATCATATTGATTTCTATGCAACATTTGATATCTCACCGACCGAGATAAATATCCTTTGGTATAAGATTCAATTGCTTATCATCTCACATTAAATTTTTTAAAGGCATCACAGTTACCTTTAATTTTCACTGTAATTTTTCAGTTTAAGCAGTTAGATAGTATAAAGCAATTCCAACAAACAACATATGCAGTAATCCAGCACCATACTTCCAAAAATTAATCCAACAGCGCATGCGCAACATTAATTCCACATCAAATCCAGCAGCTCGATCCAACAGGAAACTCTAATAGTAACCCAATAAGAATACCACAGAATTTGAACTAATAGCACAATATAGGTAATGGCTACCCTATGATCAGAGTTGGTGGAGTGCTATCAAATCGGGCGGCTGTTGTCACGTTGGTAGAGAAACCCGGTGGCTTCGCCTCAATTAAGACAGGGAAGTTGTTCGCGGGGAGAGAAGAAAGTGTTCCAATCGGGGGGTGGGTGATTCTGGGTGATGTTGCGGGGGAATCTGAATTGCTTTGGGTTTATATACAGAGGGTGGGGGTCACGCAGGTCATCTGTCGGGGGTAGTCCTGACCGTTTAGTTTTGTCCCAAAATTTCTGTGCATTTCCAATGTTTCACCAAAAGGCTTTTGTAAAAACAAAATACAAGAAACACATTTTAAGAGAAGGAAAGAGAAAGGCGACCAAGTAATCTGTTGTCAAACGTTGTAGAAAGAGAGAGAGAGAGAGAGAGAGAGAGAGAATAATAATACCAACAATAATTTTAGTGTAAACAAAAGCAGTATAAATAAAATCTTAGTTGAAATGAGATTCTAATGTTTTGTTCTTTAGAGCTTTACTGGTAGAAATCATTCGTATTTTCTTATTGTTTCAAGTAAAACGAGATTTTGAAGTTTCTTCTATTAGTAAGTGTAATTACAAACTTAGTAGGTTGCATTATTCCTCTGTGTTGGATCAATAGTCCAACATCATGATACTTAAATGCAATGGTAAATATTTTTGTTCAAATAAAGGATATGCTACAAAAAATAGTTACTTATTGCATTCTTTTGTCGTCTTGATTGTAGCCATACTTTGTATCTTCTTATGGGCGTCTTTTAGCACTTCAGCTATTTGATTGTGCCAACCCATTTAGAAGTCATTGGATTTTGAGGCTTCCAATGGATTTCAAGCCTCGCTGATGCAAAAAGTATGGCATGTAGTTCTTGTTAATTCTTGGTAACGACTAAAATACATCATGGAAACATGAGGTAAAGATGAATCCTGGGCAAGATGCTCATGACGGAAAAATGATGGAAATATCCCGTAGCTACTGGATTAAAGGGGGAAAATGGTATTTTAGTTTCTCTAGCAGGTGAGATTACGTAGGATAAACTGAACAAATCGGCTTTGATCATAAAGGGTCTGGGCTTTGTACCTTATACAAGTTTTCTTTCTTCTTCTTTGCTCTCTAAGCGGATCACTATTTGTTTCGACGAAGCCGAAGAATGTCTTTGGGATTTGGTTTTGCAAGAATAGAAGTCCAAAATGGTATTTAAGAATTTTCGAATTAGTTATTGTAGACGATAACACTACTTTTAGACTTTATCAAACCTTTATTAACACGTCTCTTGCAGCCAGAGTGGGCTGTGGGTTTTATATTGGGATAAACACAAAAATATTTGTTTCAGGCATGATTTGTCGGGACTGGACAAGGGACCAACATTTGGTCTCGTAACTGTTGAAGAGCTTTTGCATTTTTCACAAACTGCACCTTTTAGGATGCGCATATAATTGACTAGCGAATCAGATATTACCCTTCCTTGAGTGTGGTCTATTTCATGGAAAAATCAGCTTTGCTATGCTCGTATCCAGATCTTTTGTCGTAGTAATGTCGGTTTTCTTTTTAGGATGCTGGAATGGAGGCGTGACAAAGAGGTGGTCGAATTTCTTGTCAAGTGATCAAGGTTCATGTTTTGAGAAATCTTCTTAACCGCATACTGGAACCAAGTTTAGACCCTCGCGATGAAAATAGGCGTACCATTTTTCGATTGTCCAGGAAATTCTCGGGAATGTTTTGTCCGGCGAGATGGAAGATGTCGGGAGAACTTCCTTATATGTTGTTTGAGAACAGTTTGCTTGGCTACTCCACGAGTTTTGATAGGTACGCTAAAAATTTGAATTCTTAAGGACACGAGAATAGGGGTTTGTGCTTTCGCCTATGTTAGTCTCCTAAGGTGTAGCAACTAGTATCAGGGGGAATTAATTCAAAATGATTACTGTTTTTGAAAACATGTATTTGTGTCAGGTGTTTAGAGTGTCAGATAAGTAAGAACAACTCCCCTGTTCTTGAGCTTGTCGGGATTTGGGCTTCATTCCAAGGCTCTCTATCAATACACTTTTGAAAACATGTATTTGCCTCCGAAGGCCTTCTATCACATTCAACTGAAAAAGGATACAAAAACAAGTCTCTCAGACAATATGGAAGGAATAAGAACAAATTAATATATACTTAAACTACATCAAACAGGCCCAGGCCCAACAACTATAAAAGTAACAATCACTCAAGCCCAACAATAAATATTAGCACTCTTAAGAAAATAAAAAATGTTTTAAGCATGAACTCTAGGGATTGGTCGATGGGACAACAATTGGCAAAAATGGCACTACAACTTAATGACATGTGTTTCATTTACATTATAACTTTTTAATATATTATTCTTAAGACTCATTTTATTACTATAGCATATAAATAAGCATACAATGATCTTACTTGCATATTTGATAAATCATATGACATGATTTGTTTTTCTGTGGATTCCAAACTTGTCTTAAATAAAGTTGATTGACACATATTATTCATGCGTCAATAGGTCATTAACAATTAAAAAATAAATTTTATACCTTCTTTGTGGTTTACACCTAAGTAAGTTGAAATACAAGTTAATTAGTTGATTAGGTAAAAAGTTTCATAATTTACTTTTACTTGTTCAGTTGATTATAGTACTAAAAAAACTTAAATCTTTTTCATATTGGGATTTGTTTATGAACCTTGTAAGCCAAGATAAATTTCATAGAAAGTTCTTTGGTGATTAAAATACTGATCAATATTTTGCTATTCAAATTTCTTTGCAACTTACTCAAAATTTTAATAAATTTGTTACAGTACTGTTATCACTTTAGTTCCGTTAAATTTTAAGGATATTTCTTCATGAAAAAAATGGAGAAAGAATTGAAAATTATAATGAGATGCACTTTATTCTGCACTTGGTGGGCTGATGATCAATTAATTGATCACAGGACCATAAAGGTCGTGGAGTACTAAACACGTTCAAGGATATATTTACAGATTTGACTAATGAGTGAGGCAACATCTCTCTTGAAAATTATAGTGGAATACGCAGTTAGTGAGCACAGCCAAGTACAAATTTGACTAATGAATGAAGGTTTACTTTTTAAGGATACTTTTTAATGAAAAAACGGGAGGGAAAATTGAAAGTTAGATTGGAATACGCACTTAGTGAGCCACCTTCATGGTTGAGGAGTATTGAACACGTTCAAGGATACACTTACAGATTTGACTAATGAATGAAGCATATCTTTCTTGGGTGCAGTCAAAAAGTTTCTGGACAATCAAATGCAAATTTGACTAATGAATGACGCGGTTTGCTTTTTTAAGAATGCTTTTTAATGAAAAAACGGGAGGGAAAATTGAAAATTATAGTGGAATACGCACTTAGTGAGCCACCATCATGGTTGAGGAGTATTGCACACGTTCTGGGGTGCGGTCTGCCATTTTAAAAAGTCAGCGTTCTTGCGACGTGATTGACACGGATTACACCGTTAAGAGAGGTGTTGGGCACGCGTACAAATCTGTACAAATTTGATTAAAGCGCAAAACATATTGCGCTTAGAATGGGTTGATAAGCTCCACAGAAGGCGATGTTCTTCCAACCACGAGGCACGCCAAAGTTTTAAAATGTTCGGGCCCCTCATCCAACATGATACGATTGACAATGATTGCTGATGCATATAAAATGTGTGCAATGAATAAATTAACAATTAGCATGGGAGGACTCGTTTCAAAAGGTTTGAACTCACTGAACCACTAGCAAATTAAATATGTAATTTAAATATATAATATAAAGTTAGTTTAAGTGTTCAATGTCATATATGAAAGTTCTTAGAGAATATAGTAATTTTTCTTTTAAGAAAGTATGTAAATTCTTCCTTCTTGAACAAAATAACTAAAATTTCATTATTTGTTTCTCTCAATAATTCCCTTTTTATATTAAATCTATTAGAAAAAAATCCTAAAAATGAAAAAATAGTTGGTGAAAAAACTTCAACTCTAAAGATTTTAAGATCAATACTTTCCTTGATCAATTACTTTCCTCTAACTTATGTATAAGTAAAGAGCTTACAAAAAGATTTTGAAGAAACTGTGTACAAGATGTTTATCAATTAGAGGAGTAAGTAATAAATTTTTGTAAAAGTTTTGAAATTTTTCAAATACAACTTTTAAAATTAAATAATGATGTTGTAATTGAATACTTTTATATTTATTTTAGTGATATTTAGTACTTAATCTTCACTAAAAAAAAAAGGGTTCATCCTCCAATTGGTTTCCATCAAATAGACTAATTACCATTAGACATAATTAAGTATGCAAGATACTTTACAATGGATAAAATAGAGAGATAGTAAAAACTTAAATTGGTAATTCTAATTCTCAAGTACAATATTACAACAAAATCCAAATGATTATTACTCTTATTCTACCTTAGACATCTTATTTTGGTTTGGAAACCGTACAATCCCTTTTGCATTCATGTGCATGGCACTTGCTAAGGCAAATGGAAGAATGATCTATTGGGTTCCATTGGATGTCCAAGGTCCCATAATGGCAATTTTTTTTTTTTAAGCAATTTCAACTTCTCTATCATCTTCAATAAAAAAACTTATAAATTTTCCTTTTATTCTAAGAGATTATAGATCATTAGATAATTTGAGATTTTATTATACTCAACATGCCTTCTCAAAGCCAACATGACTAATAGGTTGCATATTTAAGATAGCAGCTCAAACCACTTTATGCTCACTATTTTGCAAGAAGGTGATGTCTCTTAAACTTGGACTTGGTATTATACTAGAAGTACATTCTTATCTAGAAATTGACTAAAAAATGAAAGAGTTAGTCCCTTGTATATATATAAAAAAATTGTAATTAGGATTTAAACAATATGAAACTTTAACACATTATTCTAACTAATGCATTATAAGAAACTCCAAAAGAGTTTTATTCAAAAAAACAAATTTCATTTTTACATAGGTGTCTTTATAACTTAATGAATAGGGTTATCTTTTCAAGTATAACTTTGTAATATTTTGTTCTTAAGCTAAATTTTATTCTATGGTGTACACATATGCATGCTATAAAATTATTCATAATAATGTTTTCACTGTAGAACTCATAACTTATGACTTTTTTAAAAGAAAATTATTGCGGATATCAAACATGTGTTGGAGAAGGTTCTTGACAATGAAAATATTCTTTCCAACTTCTTTGACAATAAAATAAACAAATACTATATTCTACTTTTATGGTTTGTCTCAAAAAAGAAAAAAAAGTTCCTTGGAGTAACTTTGACGCTTAAAGCTGTTTATAACAATTACAAGACAAGTTGAGATCTCCTAGAAACTTGAAAATAACTTTGAAGTTTCTACAATCATTGACGTACTCAGTCATATTTGTCTTGGTAAAATTTGAGGGTGCTTTTCATGTAAGGATGCGAGAATCAAATTTGTTATCTTTTTCCTCTCTAAGAATCAATACTCAGTTTGCGTGCAAAGAGAAAATCTTGGTGGCACACTAGCTCTTACAAGCATATACGAATCCATAACCATTAGTGTATGTAAGTATCATTGACAAAACTCTCCCTCACATTTGATGGTATTTTTGAATGAAAAAGTGTACGGATGAGGGGAAATTATTGTAAAGTTTACTTTATTCGCACACTTGGTGGGCCAACGGAAAATTATTGCGAGATTTACATAATTGGCACACTCCATGGGCCTACCATCAATTAATTTATGAAAAAGTGTAAGGACAGTGGGAAATTGTTGTGAGGTTTGCTTTATTCGTAGGCTCAGTTTGCCAACCATCAATTAATTTATCATGAAAAGATGTGAGCAAAATATTCGCATTCTTGACCAATAGCACATTTTAAGCTACGGATATAATTGACTAGGTATATTCTATCTGTTGAAAAATCAGTGTCCGTGGGACAACGTTTTGCACTCTCCGGAAGCTCCACTTGCATCCCTCTTCCTTCTTAGTAGTTCTATTTTCAGAATACAATAAGATCGTGATCTACATGATCTTTACTTGCTTTTATAGGACTTGGAAGATTTAGACTTGTATTTGCATTATTGAAGAATTGCAACCTTTTAAGATATGGGAAAAATTGATTGATGGACCAGGCATCATTTTTCCTTGGGTGCTATCTACTTCTTGGAAAAGTCAGTCTTTGTGACATGATTTTCCACGGTGCCCTCTCACGTCAAGAGCGGTTTACATTCTTTGCAATCCTTCAATCTATAATTCGTTCATGGAATTGGAAGATTTAGCCTAGTATGCATTATCGCAGCAGTGAACTTTTTAGTATATGGACAAAATTGACTAATGAACCGGGCATCATCTTTTCTTGGGTCTGCTCCTTTTCACAGAAATATCAATTTGCCCATAACACTATTTACCTTCATCGATATGATAGTTGAAGAATTCAAAGATAAAGATTATAGTTGATGGAAATATTGAGAAAAGGACATAAATAGACTGTAGCAGTTTCACAAGTCTAGAATTAAATCTTACACAATGATTTAGGAGAATTCTGTCATTGTCTTCTCATAGGAGAAGTGTGTAGATTTTCGTTTTTTAATTACAAAGTTTTTACGACAATTCCACTATTTTTTTCTTGTAGGAGAAATATGTAAGTTCTTCCTTTTTAAAAAATAACTGAAATTTCATCATCTTACTATCAAGGATCTCCTTTTGCTATTAAATTAATAAGAAAAGTCCTAAGAATGGAAGAATACTTGTGAAAAAACTTTAAATACAAAGATATCAAGATCAATTATTTTCCTAGGATTCATATATAAGTAAAGAACTTAAAAAAAATATGTCTCAAATTTTTTTGCATAAAAGTCACTCTCTCCATTGGCTTTAACAAAATAGACTCGTTAACTTTAGACATAATTAAGCATGATGGATGCTTCACAATGGAAAAAGCAAAAAGACAATAAAAAATTGAATTGATATTTCTAATTCTCAAGTACAATATGACAACAAAATTACCATGATTATTACTTTTATCTTATTTTTGGTTTGAATGCCTTGCAATCCTTTGTGCGTTCATGTGCATGGGATTTGCTGAGGCAAATGGATTAGGAGGCACACTTAATTTTTGCTCACCTTCTAGCATTTGAATCACAACTTTCATGGAAGGACGATTTATTGGATTCCATTAGACCATGATGGCAACTTTCTTTGCAAACTTCTTCATCATCCTCACTAAAAATTTGTAAATCTTCCTTTTGTTCTAAGAGACTATAGATCCATTCTGAAAAATAAACTTGAGTATTGTTCTTTGTAGTAATGTCAAAAATTTTCCTTCCTCCGACTACTTCAAGTAATAAAATTCCAAAACTATAAATATTTGCTTTATAAGAAACACTCCCAAAGCTTCTAGAGAATACTTCTAGTGCAATGTGACCTATGGTTCCTCCCATTATGGTCATGGATATCACACTTTGATCCTTTGAGCACAACTTCGCAAGGCCAAAATCAGAAATTTTTGGATTGAAGTTCTCATCTAGCAAAACATTATGAGGCTTGATATCAAAATAAAGGATTTGTTGGCCACACCCATAGTGAAAATAATCAATTCCTTTTGCTATACCAATAGAAATATCTAATAGTTTTTTCCAAACAAGGAAATGATTTTTGGAATCTAATGAAGATATAAACTTCTCTAGTGAATAATATGGTAAAAACTCATAAACTAAAGCTTGTTGAAATCCATCAACACATAAACCAACCAAGCAAATCACATTAACATCGTGAATCCTTCCCATTATCCCTACTTCATTAATGAATTTCTCGCCATTGTTCATAGATATGTTCAAAATCTTCACTGCAACTTGGATTTCATTTGAAAGTTTTCCCTTAAACATTGTTCTATATGCTCCCTCACCGAGTTTCTCAAAAAATTGGTTTGTAATCCTTTTGATATCAACATATGAGAATCTTGTAGGTTTGAAGTTTTTATAATCCTCTAAAATACTTTTAATCTTTGTTTCAATTTCCTTTTCAGCTTTTGCACTATTAGAAGCACCATTAAGAGAAAAAATGGCAAAGACTAACATAAATGAACCAATGAAAATACCTGCATGATAAACATTTATGAATTTAGAACTTTCTTTTCATAATAGTGAAAACTTCAAGTGGTAAATGCACAACTTACCAAAAATCTTTAGTTCACTGAGAATCTTTAGCTTTCTTCGTCGATCTGTTAAAGATTCAAGAAAACTAGTTCTTAATTTTGTATTTTAAAATAAACAATTATTTAAATGAAATCGTCTTACTAATAGGTAAATAAAGGTGCATTGAGACCTTGAATCCAAGTTCCAGGAGTCTACCAGATCCAAATGTGTCACGCAGTGCTTTTTAGCCTTCTAAAACAGATTTTCAGCTAATCAACTAATTTACAGTTTGACGGTTAGAGTTAGTTTTGCTGACATGGCTGCTGACTGTGTATGTTGACTTTCCCCGGCTTGCTACTACTATATATTCATACTTCCGAAAAGCAAAACCAAAAAACAAAAGAAACCTCTGTTCTCTTTCTCTCTCCCTCTCAATGGCAAGACGCCTTCCCTTCTCTGCTAAACTCACGGCCCTGTTTGTTCTAGTACTACTTCATGAAATCTGCAGTGCTAAGCCTCATCATCACTGTGCTCCTTCTTCTTGGGGTGACATCCGTAACATAAGCTATCCCTTTCGACTGAAAGACGATCCAAAAAGCTGCGGAATCCCAAGGTACACTCTTTGGTGTGAGAGCAACCATACATTGTTGTACTTCTATGGTGCAAAATACTATGTACGGCAAATCAATTACAATAACCACACAATCCGAGTGCTGGACTCAGGTTTTCAGACAGACAACTATTCCCTCGACACTCGTTATTTTCTAAACCAGGAAATTTTCAGTTATGGAAGTGAGTATAATCATCCTTTTTCCCCGTATGGACTATGGGAAAATGGGCCAGGGAGTGATCTCTTACCGTCAAAGATTGTGGTTTTCTGGATCTGTGAAAAGCCGGTGAATTCTCCATTGTACTACGACATTCCTGCTTGCTTTGAAGATGGAGGAAACTCTTCCTTCTCCCATTCCAAGAGGTACAGATATGTTCGAGTTGGCAAAATGAATGTAAGTGAAGTACAGGACTTTTGCCAAGTAGAGGGAATGTCTCTCACATCTTGGCCAGGAAATGATGGACCAAATATTTCCTGTTCAGACTTCCGCGACGAATTGCAATATGGTTTTGAGCTTTCATGGTCAGGAGTAAATTGTGTCTTCTGCAATCGGATCTGCTATTTCGATGAGTTGAATCGTTATGTTTGCGATCTTGGTAATGAGTCAAGAATGTTAATATTTGATTGCCTTTGGGACATTTATTTCTTTACTGATCCGTATTTCTTACTCGCACCACAGATCGACGTGTTTTTCAGATAATATTTCCGGTTTTTCCTTTTCTTAATCTTTTTTCTTATACCTGATTCTGATCAAGACCACTAATGTCCTAATGACTTGTAGCATTATAGTGACTTCATTTCTAATTCTGAGTTCGTAAAAGCTAACGTTGCTGTTTTCTTTATCACAAATTTTCTCCTGGAAGCACTATGTAAGTTTTCTAGCTCAAAACAATGTTCGAATGACAATATAGAGTTAGAAATAGATTTGATGTGTTTCACCCAATAACAATAGAGATGGAAGTTTAATGGAGTACTTTGGAATTGGTTGATCTAAACTTTTAAGCTTTTGCTCAGATTCGAAAAACCATAGGAAGTATATACGAAGAGAAAGTGTCAAATTTCTTAACCAATTACCAACTTCAAATGAATAAAATCACTAGTTGAAGATACAAATGGAAGTTTGATACAGTGCTTTGGCACTCGTTGGTCTAGAACTTCTAGGAAATCAGCTTAAGAAGTTTAATAGTGTCAAATTTCTCAAGAAATTAACTTTTTTTATAAATAAAAGTAATTTATTTTTTCATGTCATGTTGGTTCAAATGATTACAAAACATTAGTAATCAATACTTTGCATAGGCAAATCAAAATATTAGTAATCAATACTTCTATTAAATTAATCAAAATCTTGTTTACCTATCTTAATGTGCAAAATATTTATCCCAACTATAGGTTAGCCAAAGCACAATGAGAATGAATAAAATCCAGCTAACCCCATTTGAATTCCATAAACGTAAATAAAAAGCATTACAAGTTCCTTTATGCAAAGTTGAAAATTATTTGGTTTATGATTACTTACTAATTAAATTCTTCTTTTCCATTCAGCTCTTGTTTATGATTCTCTAATCATAATTGGTAAGAAATTGTCTCTCTTATTTGATATCCCTTTATTATGTACAAATATCTATTTTATTATAATATAGCTATTTTTTAACTATAAATAAAGTTCTGGAGCAATTCAAAAACATATTTATCTTTGTCTAATTGTTTTTGGATTCTCCTACCCAGGAATGTACCATGGGCTATTAATGATTTTAGGGACTCCATTGATCATAGCGTTCTTGATATACAAATGGTGTAGGAGACATCAATCTATGTATGACACCATTGAAGAATACCTTCAAACTCATGACAACCTTATGCCAATTAGGTACTCTTACTCAGAAATTAAAAAGATGACTAAAAGTTTCATAGAAAAATTAGGTGAAGGAGGCTATGGTACTGTATACAAAGGAAAATTGGGAAGTGGGTATCCTATAGCAATAAAAATGTTAGGCAAGTCTAAAGGTCATGGACAAGATTTTATAAATGAAGTTGCCACAGTGGGAAGAATACATCATGTTAATGTAGTACAACTCATTGATTTTTGTGTTGAAGGGTCAAAGCGAGCTCTAATATATGAATTCATGCCAAATGGATCATTGAATAAGCACATTTTTTCACTAGAAGGAAGCATTTTCTTAAGCTACAAAAGAATATATGATATTGCTCTGGGAGTTGCACATGGTATTGACTATTTACATCAAGGATGTGAGATGCAAATTTTACACTTTGATATCAAGCCTCACAATATTCTCCTTGATGAGAATTTCATACCGAAAATTTCTGATTTTGGATTAGCAAAACTATTTCCTATAGAGAATAGCATTGTTTCTTTGAGTGCAGCAAGAGGAACCTTAGGATATATGGCTCCTGAGTTATATTATAAAAACATTGGAGGTGTCTCATATAAAGCTGATGTTTATAGCTTTGGAAAGTTATTGATGGAAATGGCAAGCAGAAGAAAGAATGTGAATGCATTTGCTGAGCATTCAAGCCAAATTTATTTCCCAACTTGGATTTATGACCAATTACACCAAGAAGAGAACATAGAAATGGAAGAACTTGATGAAGAAGAAAAGGAATTATTTAAGAAGATGATTATAGTGGCATTATGGTGCATCCAAATGAAGCCTGGTGAACGTCCTTCAATGAACAAAGTCGTAGAAATGCTTGAAGGGAGAGTTCAAAGCTTACAAATGCCTCCCAAACCTTCTTTATACTCATTAGAAAGCCCTATAATTGAAGTTGAAGAGAATTCCTATCACGCTAGCTCATCATATCAACTCAAGGAATCAAGTGAGTAACTCATCTTTTAATTGCAAACATAGTTCTTGCTTTGGTTAGCTAAATGACTAAATTTCTTATTTACATCTAGTAATGAGTCGTGTGAATGGTAGAAAAGATCTACTTTATCTACCTTTATTTTCATAATAAAATACTACAATTTAGTTAATATATCTTAATATTCAAGTAGAATTTTCATGACATATTAATGTTTGGATAAAAGTTCTTTCCAAAGCAATAAAAGTCCCCAAACCACCAAATTGATAAATTTTAATATCTTAATTGGTATATTTATGTATTTATAAAATATAATTTTGTTAGTTCATAAAATATTTTTTGTATCTAACATTTAAATTATTATGTGTACAATGCAATCATTTCATAAACAAATAATCTTATCTTCTTCTTTTTATTTTATTTTATCTTTTATGAATTTAACAATCTTATGTAACTAATTAGATTTCATAGTTTCAACTCATTTAATGAATTAGCATTAATTTCTAATGAAAAGACCCAAATCAATTCAAGTTTCAATTGAGTTAGAATAATTCACAAAACTAGTTTATAATTTCCTCCAAATATTTTTATGCACTACTAAGTAAAACACACCATAACATCAAATTAATCTATCAACATCAGTATCTAATAGATTCTCTCGTTGGAACTAGGCAAAAAAATTTAATAAATTACATAATCTACAATTATTCCCATGACGAACAATATTTTATTTAACAATTCAATAAACCATACCAATCGTCCCATTACTAGTGAAACGAATGGATTAAAGATGAACATCCTACAAAAAATCAGTACCATTAGAACATGCATCTGTTTTGAGTTAGTATTTGCCTAATATATATGTTTAGTCTCATGAGTTACACTAACAACCTAATCTACATTTGTCTTAGTCTCAGAATTGGAGGAGGTATCAGTGACAATTACTCCTGCTGTAGAAGCCACTTCTACTGGCTTGCCTTTTGAAGAATTGATTTCCTCTGACTCACTGTCTGAGAAAACGTCATCTTTATCTTGAGCTTTTGAGTCTTGATTTTGGATTGGTCTGGTTGTACCCTCATCAACTGGTGTAGGACCAGTGCCCAAGCTTTTATCTGTTTTCCTAGCAGCATTTCCAGCAATAGGTGTGGTAGGAATGGTGCCATTATAATCTACCAACACAACCTTGACTTGAAATCCGGGCGAAGGAAGTTTCTCATACGGAAAGCACAAAACACAACAAAAATGAAGGTTGTACTACAACAATCACCAAATTTCCAAGAATGTTAAGACAGTGATAATTAAGCTACATAACATCTTGTAAAGAAAACTATTTTGAATGCGAGAATAGAGTTTTAATCTTCACATTATCAAGGCCATCAAGATCATTGGTGTTCAAAATTTTTCTATTTTCTATCATTGTTGTGTTTAACCAACTGAAAAATAAAGAATAAAGATTTTTCAACTTCAATTTCAAGTTTGAGAAGCAAAACAAGAGTGATTTACTGAACATGAATTTCAGTTACGGACAAGTAAAAATCTCATTGACAATCATGAAAATGGAGTTTGAAGTCCCCAACCAACTGTCAAACCTAGCTCCCTTGGCAAAGTGAAGACCATAACCCTCTTCTTGGACACACTAAACAAAAAGTCTTTTGGCTGCAAAAAGTTAATGCAGGTTTTTGAAATCCCAAGTTTGTAACGAGTGCTCCAAAGCCAAAAACACAAATGAAATATGATCAAGGCCTATTCGTAAGATCTCTAACTAGTTGCTACCAGACAATCAAACAAACTTACCGAAAGATCCTTGGTTCTTGGGTACTATTTTATGGAGAAGAGAGCACCTATGAATTTTTTTAAAAAAAGGCATCAATACAAGACTACACAATAAGCACCAGGAAAGCGTTAGGCATAATCATAACATAAGCATAAGCAATAAAGGCACAATGATGTTTGATATAGGTTTTGAAGCTGTTAGTGCTTCAGATACTAGAAATGAAATCCTTATTCAAATACTGCCATCGCAGTAGTTAACCTTCAAGTCCTAAGTGATACCAACGCATTTCAATGAAGAAAAGACGCCAAGTAAAGAAATTATCAGCTGAAATAACCTAGAAAGTAGACAGGAGGGATTATCAAAGGGAAGGAATTGCCATGTTTTTACTCCAAGGTGGCAGATTCAAGTTCCCACAACAATACTTGTTCAGTTTAAATCAATGAGTGCACAAAGTCCCAAGTTGTGATACACAATTGCGTGAAACTCTTCCTGACAACCTAAGCAAATATTACACAATAGTTGATGGCAACCTTCGGATGTTGCTTCCTATCATGCAAAAACACCTCTAAATAAAAAATTGTAATCAGAACGCCAAAATTTCTAGTCAAAAAAGAAGAAATAATTGAGGAAGCCCAAAATGAGAGGTCTAGCCTGGGCATAGGACATACCGCAGAAAACAAAAGATAAATGAATAAGGAACAGGAAAGAAAATGTTATCCTAGAACCCAATAGCTCCAAAATCTTGGTAGATAAAAGAGAAGAAATTAGTTGAATGCATTTGAGGATGAAGTGATACATCAAATCCAGCACAGACAACTTAAAAACCCAAAATGTCATGAATTCATTGCTCATGTTTTACATGTACCACACGAAACATGAAAGGGTGGCCTAATAAATCTCACTAGTATATTTCCAGTATTGCACTGATTGCAAACTTGCTAAATCCCCATACCATGTAACCCCAAACAGAGAGAAAGAACACCAACAACCTTTGTTCTAACTGACGAAGTCTGAAATCCACTTTCACACCCCATCTGCGTAAGCCTAGAATCTGGGCTTCTCTTAAACCCAAAGCTTAGACTAAACAATAACAGTAGACACACAACACCAACCTAAAACAACCTGAAAAGGACCTATCAGTCTCCCATACTAAAATTGTTCCCGAGTATACAACATGTGGCAATCACAATGGTTAGCATGAAGAATCATGAAGCAGTAAAGGACTATCTACAGATGTTGATGCATATATGTATATGTAACAGCGCTGATCGATAAACACAAGTGCAGTGAGGAAGTTATTATGAAAAATAATGATACACTGTTTGCACAGAGCACCAATGCAACAATGAATAACGAGGTGGGGAAAAAAACAAGAAAGAATGAGGAAACTATACTTGAAGAATGAGGATGGTTAGTATGAAGAATCATAATGCACTATCAATGAAACCATGTGATTAGTGCATATATGATAATAAGGGAAAACTCCAAAAGAAAGAATGAGAAAACCTTGTTAGCAAAATGCCAAAAAAACAAAAGCATGACAAATGAACTTAACACACGTCATTGTGAAGCATATAGGAGGAGAGAATATCAAGCAAAGCAGATATGCAAAACGAACAATTATGATCAGAAACAGTGATCAAGGGTCTGATCTAATAAGGGCATTTGTGAATCTGAAATCCCCTCAGCATGCACCTGCACTAGTCATGATCTTGATATTCATGCAACATCTAAAGAGCTAAAACAAGAATACAAAAGCAGAAATATAACTATGCCGAGGAGGGCATTCCCATTGAAGTATGTTGGAGTCCGTTTGAAATATTTGACATACCTCTGAAAAAGAAATGAAAAAAACAAACGTGTCCATCAAGTAAAATGTAAAAGCATGTAAATAGATGAGACATCAAGAATAGATAAGACATTGAGAGACTAACAATCTGATCATGTAGAACATGCCTTTTTCCATCGAAACATCTTTTCTGATTGTAGTAGTCAATTGACTCCTCAGCAGTTGGGAGGAGCTGCAATAAGAGGCAAATCCAAAATTGAAATAATCTACGAATGAAAACAAAAGGGTTAATGAAATTTCCTCCCAACTCATTCTCATGTCACTCAGGAACAAAGTATGAAACCTGACCTTCAAAAATAGAAGAAAGCTGGAAATCATCAACCCTATTCTCGCCATTCCAGCCTTGCAGTGTACGACCACAACATTCTCAATGTCCTCCTTCAAACACGAGTAAGCACTTCGGCAAAATGATAATATCAGTTGAATTGGAGGGTAATTATGGTCATCAAACGGGAAACAAAGAACCTGAAGAAAGAAGCAAAAAATTGATACATTAAATATAAGCAACTATCATGTGCTTTCTCATATAATGCCCATATGTTTACCTTATTACCATTGTCATTGGTTTTACCATGAAGCACCCACACCTAGTGGGGAGTCTAAATCTTTATGCAATGACAAACTTGAACATGATTTCTTAATCAGCTGAATGGTTGAGATATGCAAAACCTAAGCAACCCTATATTACAAACAAAGCAAACATAAGTATGGCTTACCACATCTAAGATTTATGATTTAATTGATTTAAAGAAACCCTATATTTTTCACCTAGAAAACTAATAGAGTATAACACACCTTTCATTCAAATAAGGATCCGTCATAAAGCCTCTCAAAACAAAGATTGTACACTTTGTACTTGCCCTACATATGAAATATGTAAGAAATTTTAAATTCCAACACATAACAAAATGACAAGGATGAAATTTCTGAGCGTCCAGATAACATGTAATTCATAGTCTACAATAGCTAATGCCAGAACCCACATTATGTTTCCACTGGACAACCTATCAAACTAAAGACTAGGCTAGTAAAGCATTTACAGTTGAAATGAAACAGGACATAAATGATGCTAATTTAGGTAAAACGAAATACCAAAGTTGATAGAGTAGGCATAAAAAACCAATTCTAATTTATCAAAATATAACCCAAATGATATCAAGTCCTGTCTGATCTGAACAAAATAGATGTATGCAACAAAGAACACAGCCAAAGTTGAACATCTAATACCATAATTGGAAAGCCCATATTCCCTATCATACAAACACACACATAGCAGCAACAATGCAAATTGGAGTAAAACCATTGCTAAAAATCTTTTCTTGAGCAGATAATGGATTAAAATCAATTAGCAACTCTAGCAAATATTGATAGAGATCAAACCAAAAACACTATCTGATGAAGGGGAATAATCTAGACATAATAGAAAACACAAAAAGATGAGTGAAACTAAAAAGTTGGAGGATAAGTTGCTCCTGGCCATAGTCTCCTACTTTTTGTAGCATGCATAAAGGTCTAATGGACATAAAAGAACACAACAGATCTTGCCTACAAATAAAAGAATTTCGTTTTCCATTTCCAACATACATCCATATTAGGTTAACCCATGAAAATTGATTTAAACAACCTAAAAAATCCCTGGCCTACCAGCAGCAAAGAGATATGAACTGAAATGGGAGACAACCCCTTCCAAACAGCAAGCTCAGATGAGTTATAGACCTTCATGAAACAGCACAATGTGGTAGTCAGACAGTCAATGATTTGATTATCCTGTGGTGATAATGAGACAGCACTATTTAGTAGCAGAACTGAGCAAGAACCTACACAAACAATGAAGCAACAAGTGTATTATTATTTTAAGGGAACATTACAAATGCACTAACATCAGGAGTAATAAAAACTTGTAAGAATTTATAAATTGTAGTTAACTTGTGATGAGTTTCAAAGAATTTGATCAATTCTTCCATGTGATTTCGATAAAACCCCTGCACCACATATCAGGATAGTTGGAAAACTAGTGTTCAAATTGCATCGGAAGAGAAGAGTCAATTGACAAGTACAGATAGGTAGTTTACCTCCACATAACTGGAAACCCAAAGCTTATACCAATAGGAGGGAACCCCATAGCTATTATATTTTCTGTGATATAAGCCATATCCAGATCAAATCCTCCTTCCTAAAGACATGGTACTCGAGCCAAGATTATAATTACACTGAGAAATGGGCATTGGTCAAACGTATAACAAAATGAAGACAAAAGAACCGCCAAAGACAATTAGAACGAATTTTTTGTGTTGAAGATAAGTGGTTAAAGATACAAGTTAAGGATGCACACAATCTACCTGATATCTTCATTTATCTTGAGAGACAACACGTCAAGCCCTAACCTATACAGGCTTTAGAGCATTCCTAGAAGAATCTACCAAATGTTTCGCAATAGTTCCAACAAAAACCAATTGTGCAATGGAAGTTCCATCAAAAACATCGTTTGATGAAGAAGATTTTGGAGACAAGTGCAATGCAAGTCACTAGTAAATCATGCAAAAGTTGATTTTCCAGCATTCCCAGTTAGGGATTCAACTTGTGTGTTATTGCTGGCTGAGGAATTTTCGAATTTTTTGCCCATGAAGAAAACGTAGATGGTACATTATGGGGAGAATTATGTCGCCCAAAATTAGTGGCAGCTGAAGTTTTCAGGAAAATGGAGGTTGTCCATCAGAAGCTTTAACAGAAGGGCAAACTTGATGAATCAATAGATTCTGAATCCATTCACAATCACAATCCTCGACAAAGATCAAGGATAGATGTTCAGTTCCCAATCCAAAAACTAACCCCACAGCATCTTGCAACTAGAGCTGCAATTATAGGAAAAAAAATATAAATAACATAAGGACATCACAAGTTATTAAGTTCTAAAAACTACTAGTCGTAGCAGAAAAAATAATCTAATCCATAAAAATGTACCAGAACTACAACATCTTTGTCATTTGAAAGATTGAAAATGCAGATTTCGTAATGGTTTAATTCGTACATGGACAAGAATGTTCCAGTTCCCCACCAGCAACCAGAAGGAACTAGTTAGAAAAACGTACAACATGTTACAGTAGTAGCAAACAACCACACCCATCAGAACCAACCAGGAAGTATGTCAACACATTGGTTCCTATGACAAAGTAGACCCAAAGAGAGGAACTTGACTCCAAATTATTGGTCCTAATATGAACAAGAACCCTAGTAAATTCCAGACCAGAATAGTAGGAAGCACCTGTGCACCCCCCCAACCCCACCAAAAAAAAAAAAAAGGAACTGAGAAACATAAAACAAGCCTAAAAGACCTCTGTCCCGTGAAACAATGCCGCTCATTGCAAGTTATCTTTAACTTCTTGACAGAACTTCTAAAGCAAGAAATGCAAAAACAAAGAGAAGACCGTCAGATTTGTATACTTTGTTTAATCCAATTTTATTACAAGATCATAAACCCATTTCATAAATGCCTGTAGCACAATAAAGGTAGACAACAACTACTATTGCCCAAGCTGATTTGAGATTATTAGAGAACACACTGAAGAGTTATAATCTACCATTAAACACTTCCCTGGGTCTAATTCTTTGAAATCCTTCCATAGGGCCAAAACCAAAGCGAAATTGGCTTCGCATAGTAGATCTTTCACAATCCACAAGAACACAATGTTTGCGAACCAATCCTGGTTAAACTACAGCCAACTATACATCATAAACAACTAATAGCTCAAAAATACGTATTAAATCGCTGAAGGTACAACAGAATCACATGAACTAAGATACTGAGAGAACTAAATCATGTCATTCATTCAAAGAATGAGATTCTTTTTTTTTTTCTTTTTTCTCCGGGAAAAAATAAAAGAAAAAGTTAAAGAGTAATTGGTTGTGCTGGGGTTCTCTCCCTCTATTTATTTTTTTATTTTTTTCTTTCCTTGGTCACTTAGATGCATGAATCAAAGGAAAAATGAACCATTCCTAATCAGAAAACATTTTATTTTGCTCTATTAATGGGTGGAAATGGATGCAGGAAATTGGTCGTTCCAGAGGAGCATTTATAAACTAGCTTTACCAGATCAATACATTTGTAAGCAAACTGAGAAAAACTCAAGTGCGAACGATGAAATTGACTTCACAAAAGACCATACCTTTAGGTTAAGCTGGGGGGCAGCACTCAATTTCCGATACATTGCCAGTATTCTTTGATCTAAATTCTTCGCCTTTCACTCCACAGCCTCTGCACCCTTCTGTTATGGACCAATTCAATCGCAGACTCGTCGAATCAATCATACACTACTCCATGTGGTATTGACATAAGAGCTTGCATCTGTCTCAAGATGCAATGGAACAGCTGCAGATGTCAACACTCACACAGAAGGCACGATAGTCAATATCAAGCTAAGGTATTGTACTGTATTACCTTCGCTTGCTAGTCAATATTTTCGACAAGGAATTCGGTAGAAATGGGCTACTCGAGCACCGTGTCGTGAGCATCCGCATAGGATAGAGCAAACCCAGGCAAATCCCCAGGAGCATCGCTAAGCTTTTTTTCATCAGCTAATACGTTGAAAGCAAAAAGAAAGAAGGCAATGAATTGAAATCCCAATGCGCTATCTGATTCACTGTTTGCAAGAAAGTTTATTTTTATACATATATATTAAGAAGAAAAAATAGAAATATTACTCTGTATTATTTTTTTTTTTTTTTTTTTTTTTTTTTTTTTTTTTTTTTTTTTTTTTTTTTTGGTAACCAAGGTGTCCGGGCCAGCTTGCGCGCACCTCGACTAATCCTTGGGGAAGGCTAACACAGCAACCCACCGCCATGACCCCCCACTTAAATCACAAATGCTCCCCATGGGGAGTTGAACCTAGGACCTCAAGGATCCCAAGTCCAACCCTTACCAAGTGGACCACCTGTGGGTGGGTTATTACTCTGTATTATTATCACTGAATTAAATTTCAGAGTAGATGAGATCCCCCTTTCTTGTTCTTCAAGTTGTGGCAAATTGGGCCTGATTTCTGCGGGCTGGTAACTCTTCAGCCCAATGTAAAGAACAAAGATTGTTTCGAGAATGGGACACTATTCAAGTAAGCTTTATGTTTTGGGCTAAACTGGCCCTTTAGAAGTCATTACAAATTCATGGTAAAGACTGAAAAAGATCTTGGGTAACATCTTGTAAAGATGAATCTTAGGCTAGACTTCCGTGACACGTGACAAGAAAGATGATGAAAGCAGCTAGTAGTAGCTAGGGAGTCCCTGAATATGGTGTTTCACTTTCTCTGGCACTGTACCAATCGGCTTTGAACATAAGGCTTTGAGCTTTGTATTCGGTGCAATTTTTTTTTTTTTTAAACTCCAAAATCAATACTTGCTTCAAATAAAGATTGAAAATGACTCCTGAATTTGATCTTACAAGAATATACATATCAAGAACCACTAAGGAATTAAGATCATCGAGTTGGCATATATGATCACACTACTTTTAGATCTTTTTACTGCCTACATTGTGGAAAATACTAGTGGAAGTATCCTTGCCACTATATGTTATGGCTGTCCATGTGATAGAAGAAGAACAATATTTATTCACATTGGTGAGGGTAAAAGTGTCATGGCCTTGAAGTGCAAGAAGGGACAAGCTTTAACAGTTAAGAGATGACAATATTTCAATTGTCACAAAGTATAAAACCCAACATTTAAAATAGGGATTTGGTAAATAGGAAAGAATATTTAAAAGAATTAATCACATAAGTACTGAAGTTTGGGTCAAGAGGTTAGAGAAGGGTGTGTGATGGTCGAAAAGAAGTAAGTTTTGTGTTACTTCAACTGAAGATGATATCAAATGAAGAGAAAAATGAGTCGTTTAACATACTTAGAAGTCAAGTCAGCAATCATATAGAGGATGACAATAAATTCTTTTATCTATGTATTAAAGACAATACGAAAAATAATACTACGATTTAAATCCTTTTGGAGTTTTTCTTTTCACATGTCATTGCTACAATTAGAAATGATAATTCTTTCTATGGGAACTATTGCTTCAACGCTAAAGGAAAAATTGAAGTACTTGGATCATCTTCAACCTAAAACATCAGCATGATGGCGAGACCTACATGGCTAATGTTGAAAGAAAGCTGGTATGAAGAGTAAGTGATTTCTCTTACTTGTATTCGTGGGCTACATGGGTATGTATTTCTTGTAGGGGTAAAGAGCTGCACGACGCTAGAAAAGCTATGAGTCATGATTACGACAGATTGAGGGGGATTTGCTAAAAGTTTTAAGAGGCATTTTCTTGAAGTTGAGAACAATTTCATCAAGGTATCTTTCATGCATGATTCAAATAATTTACATATATATATCTAGAGAGAGAGAGAAGCATCCATAGAGAGCACATTCATATGGTCTCAACTCCATTTGAATGGGCTTTCCAAAAGCTTTGTAGTGTAAACTATGAGTGGATTGATGTTTGTTCAAAAGTACCACTAAGAATGGTGGATTAATCTGATCCCTTGAGTCCTTAACATTTGGTTCGATGTACTCATCTTGAAGACCAGTTTATGTAGATGGATTTTGTCATATTTACACATCTTTTAGCGACCTTTTCTGACTCCTTTTAATTCCTTTGGTGGACATTCTCATCTTTTTCATTTTGCATGATATTGGTTTCTTTGCTAACATTTGATGTCTCACCCCCCAACTGCTTATCTTCTATGTTGAAATTTGTTATAGGCATCACGGCTACCTTTATTCTCACTCTCACCTTCTGTTCAAGCAATTAAGAACTATAAAGTAACTCCAACAAACCACAAATGTAAAATCCGGCATCACACTTTCAAAAAATAATCCAACAGCGCGCTCCCAACAATAATTCAACATCAAATCCAGCGGCAGCAGCACACCTCGACGCAAAATCATACAGCAAAGTCCAACATTTACCGAATAAGAATCATATACAAAATCCGGTAGCACAATAAGGATTGAGAACAACTATTATTGCCAAAGCCCATTTGAGATTATTAGACACAACAGAAGCGGCAGGACTAGTAGTGGTTTGTCTTCTTAGAAAAACAGAGCGAATTTGTATTCCCAAAGGGGCACACTTGATGAAATGATCCGGGGATAGAACATATTTGCCATAAACACAAAATTGTTTATGGGAAGAGTGTCTAACGCGTTTGTTCCATAAATCAGACTTACACAAAGGATATCTAATGGCATAAAAGAAAAAAAAAAAACAAGAAAATAAAAAAAGCAAAAACAAAAAAGGTGCCCCGGTGACTGGATGGAGGCAGTCCTTGAGCAATTCTACCCCTCTTGATCGCAAAGTCCTAAAACAAGCAAAAATCAATGAAAAAGAATTGCTATGCAGTTATTTTTAAGAGTAGCTTTCGTAAGAAAACAAGGCTGTGACTTCTCTAGACAGCAGCTGACTATCCTCTTCTTTAGCAAGAAGTGAATCACTCTGTCTGCTAGTTGCCAAGCATCGAGCGTCTAATCAACTTGACAAGTGCATTTGATTGGGATTACGACGGTTTCGAGCTTCATGTTGGTAATTGTATGTTAAGATTAAACTTGCTGGTTTCCGGTTGGCTTTCCAAAAAGCTTCTAAGATGTCTCAAGTTCATGATACAAAAGGGTATGAGAGACGGATCCACAGACTTCTCAGTCCATCTTTTTATGACTGAGCCTTAGCTGGATCATTTGTAGGCCATGGAAACGACCCATGAGCAAAGCCGAACTTTTCTTGGGTTTCGACCCATTCTTCATTTGCGGACTCTAGATCCTATAGTTAGACTCATTAAGGAGCTTGTGGGTGACGAGAGGAGTACTGGGACAACAACAGCATGTGAGACGTAAAGTGGGCTCAAGCCTAGCAACCATACAATAACAATGAACCGAAACAATAAATATGGGCATTCTTAACAGAGTTTTATTCTCCAACCAAGGTATAGAGTCCAGCACGCTTACAGTGGATGGTTGGAACTCGATTTAAAATATAAAGACCTTATAATTTGTGAAAAGATATATATACGAGATTTAAAATATGAAAGTTACATACAAAAAAGTTAAAATATACATGAAAATGTTTCAAGCAAGAATTGTTGGGATTGGACGATAGACCACCATTAGGACAAAAGGTGCCGTACAACTTAATGACATTGGTTTTTTTTTTTTTTTCAAGTATAGTTCATTAATATTTTGTTCTTAAGAGTAAATTTTATTATTATTGCATATAAAACAAAGATACGATGATGTTGCTTGTCTATTGGATAAATCTTGCTACATTAATAATTTCTTTTATTTTTACAATGAATTCCAATTATGTTTGAAATAAAGTTGATTAATCGCCGAGCACATATTTTATCCATATGTCAATAGGTTATTACAATTAGAAATCAAATTTCATATGTTCTTTGTGGTTTACTTCTAACTGAGTTGAAAAGGAAGTTAATTATTTGATTAGATAAAAAGTTTCATAATTTATTGTATTTGTTCATATTTTTTTCTTGGGTTTCGACCCATTCTTCATTTGCGGACTCTAGATCCTATAGTTAGACTCATTAAGGAGCTTGTGGGTGACGAGAGGAGTACTGGGACAACAACAGCATGTGAGACGTAAAGTGGGCTCAAGCCTAGCAACCATACAATAACAATGAACCGAAACAATAAATATGGGCATTCTTAACAGAGTTTTATTCTCCAACCAAGGTATAGAGTCCAGCACGCTTACAGTGGATGGTTGGAACTCGATTTAAAATATAAAGACCTTATAATTTGTGAAAAGATATATATACGAGATTTAAAATATGAAAGTTACATACAAAAAAGTTAAAATATACATGAAAATGTTTCAAGCAAGAATTGTTGGGATTGGACGATAGACCACCATTAGGACAAAAGGTGCCGTACAACTTAATGACATTGGTTTTTTTTTTTTTTTCAAGTATAGTTCATTAATATTTTGTTCTTAAGAGTAAATTTTATTATTATTGCATATAAAACAAAGATACGATGATGTTGCTTGTCTATTGGATAAATCTTGCTACATTAATAATTTCTTTTATTTTTACAATGAATTCCAATTATGTTTGAAATAAAGTTGATTAATCGCCGAGCACATATTTTATCCATATGTCAATAGGTTATTACAATTAGAAATCAAATTTCATATGTTCTTTGTGGTTTACTTCTAACTGAGTTGAAAAGGAAGTTAATTATTTGATTAGATAAAAAGTTTCATAATTTATTGTATTTGTTCAAGAAATGTTTTAATTTTTTTATAGTAGGAATTTTTTTAGAATCTTTTAGGCCAAGTTAACTTTATAGAAAATTCTTTTATGATTAAAATATTAATCTTTGAGGTAACTTTTATGCTTAAAGTTAGGTTGAAATTTATTTAAAACTTCAAGTTTTAACAATTTTATTGTATTACTCTTATCATTTTGATTCAATTAAATTTGAGTTTTTTTTCAAAAAAGAGAAAATTTGAGTAATATTGAACAGTGGCAAGTTCGAGGATATATGTACAAATTTGACTAAGAGCCATTATCTTTCTTGATTAATGGATGGGTTAAATGGATGATAACAGAAAATTGGAAGGAAAAGCGTGTTTTAGAAGTTGGCAGAAAAACTCGGTGGCTTCGCCGCTGTTAAAATTGGGAAGGTGTTCCCTGGGACAAAAGAAAGTTTTATAATCGGGGCTGGGTGATGTTGCGGGGGAGTCCGGATTGTTTTGGGTTTGTAAACAGAAGGTAGGGGCAGCACCGATTATCTGTCCCGGTGGGTTGCTTGGGGTAGGTGGGGTGGGTTATGACCAGGGGGGAAAGAGGCGGCGACGGATGGGGTTCCGTCGAGAGAAGGGAATCCGGTGAGGGGGAACTTGCTCGGGGGGTCTGTCCGGGAAGGGAGTTGTGCCGCGGGAAGGGAGGTGGAGGGTGGAAACTAGTGGGGCGGCGGAATCTGTCGGCGGTGGGGAGGAGGTGGCGGCACAGGCCGCTCTCCCACGAACATTTTCACTTCCGAACAAATAATGTCTCAAAATTATCAGGCATATTCCATTCTTCATGAATACATAAAATCAAAAGGCTTTCGCAAAAACAAGATATAAGAAAGTGTTTTAAAGGAAAGAGTGTCAATCGTTGCAGCCAACAAAAAGATAATTATAAATATCAACAGTAAAAATAATGCTAATAAAAAAACATTTTGATAATTCTAAGATTTTTTTTCTTTGGTCATGAAAGCCCATATTACTTATAAAGCCAATTCCTGTAAGTATGAAATCCACATGAGATACAGAGGAATATGCTATTCTTCTTTTTTAAATTACGTTGCCCAGGAGATGCTGAAGCTGCATAGATTATTTGAATTGTACCTATTATAATCAACCAGGAAGCGAATAGAGAATGAGCGTAGGGCAATAATTCCATATTGATACGAACCAATCCACATGCACCCATTTTTAATAAAATTCCAGCTAGAAGCATACATGTACTGTAATGTGCCTCCCCATGGGTGTCGGGTAACCATGGATGTGTAGGTATAATCGGCGAATAGGGGCCTTTCCTTTCGACTTGGTGTGTCTTCTCCTGTGTAACAAATAGTATTAGGGCAGTTTATAAGGGCGTGGAAAATCATGCCCGCTTACCGAAATCAGCATTTTAATTCAAACTAATGCATTTGTATAGCTTTGATGCCCATTTACTCTAGAAAGGTGAGAACATGAAAAGGTGTTTCCAAGGTCCTAATCATATTGGTTCAAAATTATTACTGCTCTCTAAGAACATGGTGTGAGGATGAATCCTGGGCAAGACCCTTGTAACAGAAAAAGATGATGAAAGCAGCTAGAGATAGCCGGATAGAGGCCAAAAAAATGGCGCTTCACTTTCCCTTATGAGAGATTACTATGTTATCAGGTACCCCGTTTATGTTTAAACTATGTTAAATGACATAAATAAAGGTGAAAAGTAAGAAATCAATCTTGTATCAGACTACCTGTCTTCTTGTAGTAGGATCCCCAAGTTTCTGGAATGTTCCAAATTCTACTTGAGCATCCAAATCTGGGTCAATACCGGCAAAAACATCTCTGAACAAGGTTCTAGCACCATGCCAAATGTGTCCGAAGAAGAAGAGTAGAGCAAACGAAGCATGTCCAAAAGTAAACCAACCCCTTGGACTGCTACGAAAAACACCATCGGATTTCAAAGTAGCGCGATCTAATTCAAAAATTTCTCCCAATTGAGCACGTCTAGCATATTTTTTCACAGTAGCAGGATCACTATAACTGACTCCATTCAGTTCGCCGCCATAGAACTCCACAGTTACACCTACTTGTTCGACACTATACTTAGATTCTGCCCTTCTAAAAGGAACATCGGCTCTAACAATTCCGTCTCCGTCTACCAAAACAACCGGAAATGTTTCAAAAAAAGTAGGCATACGACGTACAAAAAGTTCACGTCCTTCTTTATCTCTCAAAACAGGGGGGCTAATGTACTCTCTTCTTTAGCTTCGAAGTGGATCGATACTTGTTTCAACATATTAAGGTTGTCCATATGGTAAAAGAACAATATTTATTCACATTAGTGGGTGAAAAAATTTCATGGCTCTAGAGAAGAGCAAATAGGGACAAAGCTTGTAAAAGTTAAGAGATGAAAAATCTCATTGCTATGAAGTACAATACTAAAGCTAAAACTAATATTAAAAATTAGTGGTGGGAAATATAAAGATATGAGAATGGAAAGGGATATTTAAAAGAATATTTGTGTGAAGACGTGGAGTTTGGTCAAAAAATTAGATAAGAATAAATAGAAAACTAAAGAAAGTGCCATATCAATTAAAAGTTCTATAAAAAAAGGTTTTGTGTTTATTGGTCTGAAAATAATGTGATTCCATGGCAAGAGCCTATGTGGTTATGTTAAAAAAGAGTTTAGGTTGAAAATAAGTAAGTTACATTTCTTATTTAAAATCCTAAGCTAAGGAACTAGAAAATGCAAAGAAGCCATGAGTCAAGATGAAGATTGATTGATGATCATTTAACAAAACTTCTAAAATTCATTTTCTTGAAGTAGAGAGCAACATCATCAAAGAATCCTTAATACATTGTTCACAAGAGTAAAATGGAGAAAAGATAGTCTTCAAAAAGAGCTATTCAAATTGATTCTACTTTATTTAAGTGGGCTTGCCAAAATCTTATTAACAATAACTTTATTAGGAATGATACATATTAGAAACTCATTTTTATTTTAAAAAGTTGATTTAAGAGTAAAAGAATTAGTCATCCATATATAAAATATTTTCAAATAGAATTTTGATAATATGAAACTTTGCAATATTATTCTTAAAGTGTTCCTTTGCAACCAATATGGACTATGGGCTTTGCAATGGGTACAATAAATCCCTCACAACCTACTTTAGGTTGGGGATTTGTATGTAAAAAGTGCAACTTTTAAACTTAAATCTTGATATCAACTAAAAAACTTATTTCTACAAAAAAAAAAAAAAAAAATGGACTTAAGAGTAAAGAATTGTCTTTATATAGGGAAATGTGAAAGCCCCCAAAATGATCTAAGAGGATAGGTTTTCTAATTAATTTACCTAATTTAGCTAATTGTTTTTTCTTAGTGAGGTCATTCTGTGTAATCTTAAACACTCCTTCAGGTGGATAGCAAGTGCACAAGACATAGTAAAATGAATGGCAAGTAATATACCCGATTGTCCTGGCGAAATGATGCTTTCACTTAAAGCACGAAATAATCTCAATACTGCAACTATTCGATGAGGCAGCAAGAATAGAAGATATAATATATACTAATTAACAAGGCATAGATGAATCCAGTGACAAAAAATCGAATTGCCAGTTATAGGTAGAATATAATTCAATAAAGCTCATACCCAATGAAACAGGTGTTTATGTGTTTACAGATCCTCTAAAGTATCTAGCAAATGAGTGCAAAGAGGATATATCAAAATCGCCTAATCAAATTGTTTACACAAGCCTGTGACGCTCTTCATCCCCACGACGTCGTAATAGTAGCAATTCATTAAACTATGCACGGGTTGGACTCAGGTTATGCGTTGGGCTCCTCTTCACAAGCCCTTTCTCTTCTACAGCTTTGAACCACATTTCCTGGGCTTCACAGGCTTCACGGGCTTCACGCGACGCCAGCTAAGAATCTGGTTTCAACTGGGATTCACTCAACACGGGCCGGACGACAATAAAAATAACCATAAAAATATTATCCCGTAAAAGCACTTTAGTCCCCAATAATTATAGTCATAAGGCCATAAACAGATTACGATTAATATTAGTCCACATACCAAAATATCATAAAAAATATTAATTCAAATAACTCAACACAATGTATTGTCATTTTTACATGAGTGGCCTTACAATTTAATGAATAGGGTTATTTTTTCAAGTATAATTTTATTGTTTGGTGGTTGTAGTTGTTTTCAAGGGTTAATTTTATTATTCAAGTACATAAATAGGCATGCTACAAGGTTATTTGCAATAATTTTTTCTTTGTATAAATCATACTTCAAGGCTTTTCGTTTCTTTTCTAATTCATTGTGGATTCCAAACATGTTGAAGAAAGTTATGAAAATATTGTCCTCAAAGTAACTTTTACACTTAAAATTATTTATAATTTACCGGAAGCTTGAATATAGTTTCTCAAAGTTTCAATAATGATTGAATTATTTTATCATATTTCATTTAGTCAAATTTGAGGGTGCTTTTTCATGTAAAAGCATGAGTCCACTTTTTCCACACCATTGAACCTTGTCTATTTTGTGGAAAAATCAATGTCCTTATGACTATAGCTTGTCTATTTCATGGAAAATTCAATGTACCTATAACTAATTTTTCCACACAATTATAACTTATCTAATATCATAGAAAAATCATCATCCCCATTGCTATGACTTGTCTATTTCTTGAAAAATTTAGCATCCCTATGACCAATATTTCCACAAAAATGTTGCTTGTTCATTTAGTGGGAAAAATCAACTTTCCCATTACTATGGCTTATCTATTTCGTTGGAAAATATAGCATCACCTTGACTAGTTTTTTACACAATTGTAGCTTGTCTAGTTACTAGAAAATTTAGCATTTCTATGTCCAATTTTTCTACATAACCATAGTTTGTCTACTTCATGAAAAAAAAAAATCAACATTTTTGTGATTGTAACCTGTCTACTTTGCAGAAAATTCAGCATCCCTCTGACCAATTTTTTTTTTTTTTTTTAACACAACTATAGCTTGTCTATTTCATGGAAAATTCATAGTCTCAATGACTAGTTTTTCTACGCAACTATGGCTTATTTGTTTTGTGAAACAATCAGCATCACCTTGACTATAGCTTACCTATTAAATGAAAAATACATTTTTTCATTTAGTGTTGACTATGATTTACATTTTTCTCTAATTGCACTTTCTAGGATGCCTAAATAATTGACTAGTGAACCAACCATTGCCCTTCCTTGGGTGTGGTCAATTTCATGGAAAAATCAACATCCCTCTGGCCAATTTTTCCACACAACTATAGGTTATCTATTTTGTGGAAAAATTAGCATCTTTGTGACCAATATTTCCACACAGCTATAATTTGTCTATTTCATGGAAAAATCATTGCCCCTATGACTATACCTTGTCTGTTTTGCGGAAAATTCAATGTCCTTATGACCAATATTTTCACACGATTGGTGCTTGTCTATTTAGTTGAAAAATCAGCATCTCCTTTACTATAGTTTTTACACTTTGTGGAAAATTTAACATCCATGTGACCATTTTTTCTATACAATTGTAACTTGTCTATTTCGTGGAAAAATCATCCTACCCACGACTATAGCTTGTTATTTCTTGGACAATTCAATGTCCCTATAATCAATTTTTCCACACAATTGTAGCTTATCTATTTAGTGGAAAAATCAATGTCCCTATGAGTGTAGCGTGTCTATTTCATGGAAAATTCAATATCCCTCTGACTACTTTGTTACACAATTGTAGCTCATTTATTTTATGAAAGTTATAGTGTCCATGTGGTCAGTTTTCCTATACAACTGTAAATTATCTATTTTGTGGAAAGTTCTACATCCCTATGACCAATTTTTCCTCATAATTGCAGCTTATCTATTTTGTGGAAAGTTCTACATCCCCATGACAATTTTTCCTCATAATTGTAGCTTATCTATTTCATGGAAAATTCAAAATCACCATGGCTGTAGCTTACCTATTTTGTGGAAAATCTAGTGTCCTTGTGATCATAGCTTGTTTATCTTGTTAAAACTTAGCATCCCCGTGGCTATTGCTTGCCTACTTATGGAAATTTCAGTGTCCTTGTGACATGCTTTTCTACACAACTATAGCTTGTTTATTTTGTGGAAAAATAAGCATCTTTATGATTAATTTTTCCATAAAACTGTAGCTTTGTAGAACTTATTCAAGAGCTCACAATCATATGAATGCTTGTGGGTCTTTGTTCTAAAAAAAAAAAAAAAAAATGGAACTTCATCATTTTCTCTCTAAATGCTCCCTTTTTGCTATTAAATTAATCAAAGAAAACTTTAATTGCGGGGATTTGGGATCAATTACTTTCGTAAGGTCAACACAAATAAAAGAGTTAAGGTCATCTTCCCACTGATTCTGGACCAATAGACTGGTTAACACTAGTCCCACCTAAGCATGCAACATGCATCACGACGGATAACACAAGTTTACAACTCTTCCCACACGGCAAGCCAAGTTTTAAAATGGTCGGGCTCCTCATCAAGCACGATACGATCGTCAATGACTGCTGATGCATATAGAGTTAATGCAATGAATAAATTAGCAACTAACATGGGAAGACCACTTTCAAGCTGGAAAAAAGGGTTGCTAATAGCCCAGGGAACTACTAGCGAATTAGATATATGGTATAAAGTTGGTCAAGAGGTTAATGTCGTATACGAAGATTTCAAAAGAATTTAGTAATTTTTTTTCTTGTAGGAGAGGCATGTAAATTTTTTCTTCTTAAACAAAATAACTAAACTTTCATTATTTTCTTTCTCAATGATTCCTTTTTCATATTAAAGTAATTAAATTTTAAGATCAATTACTTTCTTCTATTTCAAGTACAAGTAAAGAACTTACAAAAAGATTTTGAAAAAACCCTATTGTTAAAGTAGTTTATAATAAAAGAAAATTAAAATTTCTTTAAAACTCACTCGAAGTTTTAACAAATTTAATTTTTTGTATTTTAAATTTTCAAAACCTTGTAATTAAAGTAAATTTCATAGGAAGGGTAGAGAGTGATAATCAAACACCAAGATTGGCAAACGTTTCGGTTGTTTGAATTAATCAGTCAGGAGTTTTACAAATATGACAACAAAGAAGGGATTGACCGCAACCCCCCTGAAAGCTGGATTACAAAGGCTTAACTTCTCCAAACAAGTTAAAGGTCAGTTAGGTTCAACTTGTAAAACTAAATATTTAAACAAAATGTGTTAAAACTAAACTTTAAACTTAAGTCTTTTAGTAAAGTGGCTGGACATATAACAAATGACCTCCTAAGTACGAATTATAGGAGATGTGACCTGCAGAAAGGAATATTTACCAACTAAAAAGCCATCTCGACAGCTACACTTAACTTCCCTTGCAATGTCTCTTCACGAGAGTCATTAATTCCTATTAATATGCAGGCTAATCAAAAGAGACTCCCCTGTCACTGCCCTGGTATGAAACAGGGAGTCCCTGCACTTCGTCAGGTACGTACACCCAGGAGAGTCTCCCCTGTCAAGGAAAACATCAGGGGGAATGGAAGTCATGTAGAGGGGCGACAACCACATTTTTGCTTTATATACCTGCATCTTGCTTAGGATATAAAAGTAATTTCATGACAATTTATTAGAAAAATAAATAGATCTTGTTTACGAATTCCATGATGTAACATAAAGTCATCTTGACGTTAAGGTGCCGTTGAGGTTGAGCAAAGCTACTAGTCTAAAGTTACTAGGTTATTTAGTAGGTTCTAGGCTCTCTTTATCTATACTCACTTTGTGGACGAGAACCGCAAACAAGAAGAAATATAATTTCTGGCAGGTCAAATACGCAAACTGCCGCTCCTTGAAGTTTCTCTGCATGTTTAATGTCATTCCACTCGCATCTATTTATTTTTCACCTATATATACATACATCTGAAAAGGCAAAAAGAAAAAAATCCCTGTTCTCTTTCTCTCTCCCTCTCAATGACAAGACGACTTCCTGCGGTGACATCCGTAACATAAGCTATCCCTTTCGACTGAAAGACGATCCAAAAAACAGCGGATTCCCAAGGTACACACTTTCGTGTGAGAACAACCATGCAGTGTTATTCCTCTATGATGGAAAATACTACGCACAGCAAATCAATTACGATAACTACACAATCCGAGTGGTGGACCCAGGTATTCAGACCGACAACTTCCTCCGCCCTCGTTATTTTCTAAACTACTATAATTTCAGTGCTGGAGGTAGGCCTTATTATGCATATTATCCATATACCACATTTGCACGAAGAGAAAATGGGTCAGGGAAAGATTTTGGGCTTTCAAAGGGTGTGGTTTTCTGGATCTGTGAAAAGCCGGTGAATTCTCCATTGTACTCCGACATTCCTGCTTACTTTGATGATGGGGGAAACTCGTCCAACTCTTCCTCCTCCCATTCTAAGAGGTACAGATATGTTCGAGTTGGCAAGATGAATGAAAGTGAAGTATAGGACTTTTGCCAAGTAGAGGGAATGTTTCTCACATCTTGGCCAGGGAATGAAGGACCATATATTTCCTGTTCAGACTTCCGCGACGAATTGCAATATGGTTTTGAGCTTTCATGGTCGGGAGTTAGTCATGACTATTACAATCAGGTCTGCTACTTCGATAAGGGAAATCGTTATCTTTGCGGTCTTCGTATGACAGGTAACGAGTCAAGAATGTTGATATTTGATTACCTTTTGGACATTTATTTCTTTCCTGATCCGTATTTCTGACTCGCACCACAGATTGATGTGTTTTTCAGATAATATTTCTGGTTTTTCCTTTTCTTAATCATGAGTGGTCCTGATTCTGATCAAGACCACTCATGTCCCAAGACTTGTAGCATTATAGTGACTTCATTTCTAATTTTGAATTCGTAAAAGCTAACGTTGTTGTTTTCTTTATCACAGATTATCTCCTGAATGCATTATGTGAGTTTTCTTGCTCAAAGCATTGTTTGAATGATAATATAGAGTTAGAAATATATTTGATATGCTTAATGCAGTACTTTGGAATTGGTTGATCTAAACTTTGAAGCTTTTGTTTGGATTTGAAAACACCATAGGAAGTATATATGAACGGAAAGTGTCAAATTTCTTAACTAATTATGAACTTCAAACGAATAAAATCACTAGTTGATGATACCAATAGAAGTTTGATACAGTACTTTGGCACTCATTGGTCTAGAACTTCTAGGAAATTAGCTTAAGAAGTTTAATAAAGTGCCAAATTTCTTAAGAAATTAACTTCTTCTATAAATAAAAGTAATTTCTTTTTTTCTACCATGTTGGTTCAAATGACTATAGAACATTAGTAACCAATACTTCACATAGGCAAATCAAAATATTAATAATCAATACTTCTATTAAATTGATCAAAATCATGTTTACCAATCTTAATAGGCAAAATATTTTTCCCAACTATAGGTTAGCCAAAGCATAATGAGCATGAATAAAATCTAGATAACCCGATTTGAATTCCATAAACATAAATAAAAAGCATTAAAGTTCGTTTATGCAAAGTTGAAAAATTATTTAGTTTATGATTACTTGCTAATTAAATTCTCCTTTTCTATTTAGATAATGGTGCATATTCTCTGATCTTAATTGTTAAGAAATTGTCTCTCTTATTTGATATCCTTTTATTATGTTAAATATCTATTTTAGTATAATATAGCTATTTTTTAACTAAAAATAAAATTCTAGAGCAATACAAAAGCAAATTTATCTTTGTCTAATTGCTTTTGGATTCTCCTACCTAGGAATGTACCATGGGCTATTAATGATTTTGTGGACTCCATTGATCATAGCATTTTTTATATACAAATGGTGTAGGAGGCTTCAATCTATGTATGACACCATTGAAGAATACCTTCAAACTCCCAACAACCTTATGCCAATTAGGTACTCTTATTTAGAAATTAAGAAAATAACTAAACGTTTCAAAGAAAAATTAGGTGAAGGAGGTTATGGCACAATATACAAAGGAATGCTACGAAGTGGCCATCTTGTAGCAATAAAGATATTGGACAAGTCTAAAGGTAATGGACAAGAATTTATAAATGAAGTTGCAACACTAGGAAGGATACATCATGTTAATGTAGTACAACTCATTGGTTTTTGTGTTGAAGGGTCAAAGCGAGCCCTAATATATGAATTCTTGGCAAATGGGTTATTGAATAAGCACATTTTTTCACTAGAAGGAAGCATTTTCTTAAGCTACAAAAGAATATATGATATTGCTCTAGGAGTTGCTCGTGGGATTGACTATTTACATCAAGGATGTGAGATGCAAATTTTGCATTTTGATATCAAGCCTCACAACATTCTTCTTGATGATAATTTCACACCCAAGGTTTTTGATTTTGGTTTAGTAAAACTATTTCCAGTGGAGAATAGCATTGTTTCTTTAACTGTAACAAGAGGACCTTGGATATATGGCTCCTGAGTTATTTTATAAAAACATTGGAGGCATCTTATATGAAGCTGATGTTTATAGCTTTGGAAATTTATTAATGGAAATGGCAAATAGAAGAAAGAATGTGAATGCCTTTGCTGAACATTCAAGCCAAATTTACTTCCCAACTTGGATTTATGGCCAATTACACCAAGAAGAGAACGTAAGAATGGAAGAACTTGATGAAGAGGAAAAGAAAATTGTTAAGAAGATGGTCATAGTGGCATTTTGGTGCATCCAAATGAAACCTAGTGAGCGTCCTCCAATGAACAAAGTCATAGACAAGCAACATGATTGAAGGAGATACTCAAAGCTTACGATCACTGGCCTGACCTTATCTCTTCTATAAACCACAGAAACTCCAGCCTCCGAATTGAGGCTTCTTCTTCTCCGTCTTCTTCTTCTTCTTCTTCTTCTTCTTCTTCTTCTTCTTCTTCTTCTTCTTCTTCTTCTTCTTCTGTTGCTATGGATTCCAGCAGCAATGAGGTAGCCCATGACCACTCACCCTTTCTCAAAATCTACAAAGATGGTCGAATCGAGCGTATTGCAGGCACCGAGGTTGTACCCCCATCTCTTGATCCTGAGACTGGCGTGGAATCCAAAGATGTAGTTATCTCACCGGAGACAGGGGTGTCTGCCAGGTTTTGCCTTCCGAGAGGCGCCACCAGAAGCCAGGAAAAGCTTCCTCTCCTCGTTTACTTTCATGGTGGAGGCTTTGTCATTGAAACCCCTTTCTCTCCACAGTACCACAGGTACCTCAACTCCCTCGTGCGGGACGCCAACGTTGTTGCTGTCTCTGTACACTATAGAAGAGCCCCCGAACACCCTATTCCCATTGCTTACAATGATTCATGGGATGTGCTTAAATGGGTTGCGTCTCATTTTGATGGTAAGGGTCCGGATGAATGGCTGAAAGGTCATGCCGATTTCGGAAGAGTGTTTTTTGCAGGGGACAGCGCTGGGGCCAACATTACTCACCACATGGCCCTGAAAGTGGGCACAGAAGGGTTAGCCGGCGTCAAGCTATAAGGGATTGCACTGGTGCATCCCTATTTCTGGGGCGAGGAGCCAATTGGCAGCGAACCCGCCGAGGCTGAAAAGAGAGCAGCGGTCGATCGTTTATGGCGTTTTACGAGCCCGGCGACGAATGGGATCGATGATCCATATATAAATCCAGCTTCGGATCCGAAAATTGGGAGCCTGGGATGTGGGAAAGTGCTGGTCTGTGTGGCTGGGAAGGACATCTTGAAGGATAGAGGCTGGTATTACCGTGAGTTACTGGGGAAGAGTGGGTGGGGAGGGGCTGTGGATGTCATGGAGGCCGCCGGGGAAGAGCACGTATTCCATCTGGTCAACCCAGCTTGCGAAAATTCTGCCGCCATGCTCAAGCAGATCGTTTCCTTCATCAATCAGGGATGAGCCCAGAGAAAAACGTCAATATTGTATTTCTATCAGTAATAAGGTCTTGTATGTTTGAACTTAATTCAGTCATAAGGACAAAAAACTGTTGAAAACGTGAGCAGTTTCTTCCAGGGCTCGCTGTTTGATTTCTTAATCAAAAGCAATTCTTGATGTTCTGATTGGTTGAGATTTTCCATACAATCGAAGACTAATGTTTCCTTTTCAGTGGGAGGCTCGGTGTTTGATTTCCAAGGAAAAGATGCTGTCCACTGTAGCCAGACGAGATAGGGTTGTTGGAACCATTATGAGATTTTTGCTTTTTTCTATCAATCATGTTGCACATTACGTAGTCGTAGAAGAAACACTCACCAAATCCACTATGCTGAGGACGACCTCTATGACCCGCCATTATTTACCTCTATTTTTCTTCTGCCATTTAATTTCCTCCTCCTCTTAATAGAAAAATAATAAATGAAACAGCTCAAAAACTTTCTATTTAACAAGATATCCAACACATTTCTTGAATTTTTTTTAGAACTCATATGTCCATATACGCATCACCAAGATATTAAATTTAGGACAAAAAAATTTCAAATAATACCTTCTCATTATTGAAATAAGCACTTGTTGAGTCATTTTTTGATTCCAAATTCAATCATTCAGCAATAATATACCTGACATATTCTTAAGTTGCATCCACAAATTATTCTTGATACTAACTTTTTTATTCGCTGTTAATTGTATGTAGACTCTGTTTTGTTTTCCGAACCAACCACCCATCGCTCTCTCTACCCCCAAATCTTAGTACTTATTTGTCACAAAGTGGTCAGTCTTGGGAGATTTTTATAAGTTTCCGTTGAAGAAAGGCAATCAAGAAAGGAAAATATTACAATATGATCTAGCATAACAAGAATATTCTATTTCAACATCCATATCTCCAATAATTTCGATTGAGGTCAAAGATCTCGGCATCAACTTTCTTATAGCGTGAAACATTATTTCTAGGACGAGAGAATCTTTTTGTCATTTCTTGTGACAATAATGTTGTCATGGAAATGGCTCGGTTTGAAACAGGTGCTTGGTCAAAATCGGCAACAACAACACGACAAAAAATGCTTTGTCGAATCGCAGAAATATGCAACGGGTGCTGAAGAGGATATTGAGGTAAGCTTTTCCTCAAGTGAATTATTTTATGAAATTGATGTTAAAATTGCTCTTGCTGAAGCAATTGAATACGTAAGGAAGCTAAATCTAAAATACATAAAATGAATAGAAAATGTAAAGTTTGAGAGTCTAAAAATGAAAATTGAAAGTTAGAAAACGACTTTGAGATAACTTTAATTTATTCTTGCCATTGTAGCACGGGGTAGTGAACTATGTTAATAACAACTTCAACCTGATATAAAGATCAAATCCTTTGAAATAACTTTTAAGTTTAAATTTTTTTTAATATATATCAAAGCTCAAGTTGATGATTGTAATTTTTTTAAACTTGTTTAAGTGTATTCGATACATAAAATAAATTTTATTTTATTTTATTTTATTTTAACCTTAAGGTTAGTATATGCTTACTATACCAATAGTGTTAAAAACTAAAATTTTACATTAAAAAATTATTGATAATTTTTTTTTTAAATAGGGATAATTATGGACCCACTTTGGAGCAATCTTTTTCTGGACTTCCGGTGAACCCATCTCTCTCCCACTCCTTTAACCCCAATTTAAAAATTAAAAAAAATAAAAATAAAAATAAAAAACCACGCGCCTCTGCCCTACATATACCGGGCATCTCTGTTGTACAAACCATAGAAACTCCAGCCTCCAAATTGAAGCTTCTTCTTCTTCTTCTTCTTCTTCTTTTGCTATGGATTCGAGCAGCAGTGAAGTAGCCCAGGACTACTCACCCTTCCTCAAAATCTACAAAGATGGTCGAATCGAGCGCTTCATAGGCACTGACGTCGCGCCCCCTTCTATTGATCCCGAAACCGGCGTGGAATCCAAAGATGTTGTTATCTCGCCGGAGACAGAAGTATCCGCTAGGCTTTACGTTCCACAAAACATCAACCAAACCAGAAAAAAGCTTCCTCTCCTTGTTTACTTCCATGGTGGAGGCTTTTGCGTCGAAACCGCTTTCTCTCCGCAGTACCACAAGTACCTTAACTCCCTCGTGCGGGAAGCTAATGTTGTTGCTGTCTCTGTAGACTATAGAAGAGCCCCGGAGCACCCTATTCCTATTGCTTACGATGATTCATGGGACGTGCTAAAATGGGTTGCGACTCATGTTGATGGAGAGGGTCCTGATGAATGGCTGAAAGGCCATGCCGATTTCGAAAGAGTGTTTTTTGCAGGGGACAGCGCCGGGGCCAACATTTCTCACCATATGGCCTTGAGGTTGGGCGCAGAAGGTTTGGCTGGTGTTAAACTAGAAGGGATTGTTCTGGTTCATCCCTATTTCTGGGGGAAAGAGCCAATTGGCGGAGAACCATCCGAGGCTGAGAAGAGAGCAATTATCGAACGTTTATGGCGTACGGCGAGCCCCGCGACGAGTGGAACCGACGACCCATATATAAATCCTGCTTCGGATCCGAAACTAGGGAGCCTGGCGTGTGCGAAAGTGCTGGTTTGTGTGGCTGGTAAGGACATGTTGAGGGATAGAGGCTTGTATTACCGTGAGTTATTGGGGAAGAGTGGATGGGGAGGGGTTGTGGATGTCATGGAGGCCGCCGAGGAGGGCCATGTATTCCATCTGCTCAACCCAGCTCGAGAAAATTCTGCTACCATGCTCAAGCGGATCGTTACCTTCATCCATCAATGATGAGCCCTGTAAAAAACATCAATAATTGTATTTCGATCAGTAATAGTGTCTTGGAAGCTTGATCTTATGTCAGTGATAGAGACAAATAAATTAATGAAAAAGGTAAGTACTTTCGTCGAGGCACGTTCTTTGACTTCTTTCACAAAAGAAAATCTACCGTTTTCTGATTGGTGGAATTTTTTGACATGTTCAACGATTATTGTCCGTATCTAAAAATCAAATATCATAAAGTACACAAAATTATGACAAATGTTAAAAAATAAATAAAAAACCGTGGGAGCAGAAAAGGATGATAGAGATTTAAACTAACCTTTCCCGATGTCTTGACAATGTCAGGAAAGTAAATCTAAAATACAGTAAAATGAATAAAAAATGCGAAGTTCTAGGGTCTAACAATAAACAATTGAAAGTTGAAGTCGGACCTTGAGATAGCTTCAATTTGTTCTCGCCGGTGTAGCGGAGTGTTGGTGTTCATAGAACTATGTTAATGGCAACTGTAACGGGATAAGTAGATCAACGATTTAAAAGGGTAAAGACAAGAAATGGGTTGAACAATTTATGCGAAACTAAGAAAAATTACAGTATCAAAATATACGAAAGCAATTGCCCTTTTGTGTTAAAAAATAAGTATATCCATGTAATAGTACAAATCATATATAAGGGCTTGAAATTGAATATTTCTAGATCATAAAATATGTAATTTATTTGAAACATAAAATTGGTGATACTAAATTCTATAACATATTCAATAAAATGAAATGATCTACGTAAATCAACGGATAACATCCTAGTAACAGTTAAGTAACTAATCATTACTATGAATTTCCATTTAAAAAAATATATAAACAATGAAGAGACTCCGGTGTCTATGAATGGAAAAAATCAAAAAAGATTCGTCGCAGAAAATTTATTTTTTTAAAAAGATTAATTAATTGCACTTGATCATATTATTAGTTGTTATCATGTTCAACCCTATTAGATTACAGCTCGAAAAATGTTTGGAAATCCGACTGAAACGTATTATATAATAGTTCTCAAGTAAGTGCTTAACAGGTCTGAAAAAAATACAATGACAAAGATACTGACATTGCTTTTTGGACCAAGCTTCTAGAGGTAGCCGATGTTATGGCGTTGCCAATTTTGAAAGTCAGGAAGGCTCTGTAACTTTTGTCTTTGCAGATGATCAAAGCTAGATGGCCACTAATCAGTAGAAATTTTGAAAATCAACCCATCTCTTTCGGAAATTTTTTCCCTCACACCTCTGCCGTACATATCCCCTGCCTTGGCTTTTGTAAAAACCATAGAACCTCTAGCCTCCAAATTGAAGCTTCTTCTTCTTCTTCTTCTTCTTCTGCTATGGATATGAGCAGTAATGAAGTGGCCCATGACTACTCACCCTTTCTCAAAATCTACAAAGATGGTCGAATCGAGCGTATCACAGGCACCGAGGTTGCACCCCCATCTCTTGATCCTCAAACTGACGTGGAATCCAAAGACGTTGTTATCTCGACGGAGACAGAAGTGTCGGCCAGGCTTTACATTCCAAAAAACATCAACCAAACCGGAAAAAGGCTACCTCTCCTTGTTTACTTTCATGGTGGGGGATTTTGCGTCGAAGCCGCGTTCTCTCCACACTACCACAGGCACCTTAACTCCATTGTGGGGGAAGCTAATGTGATTGCTGTATCTGTCAACTATAGAAGAGCCCCGGAACATCCGATTCCAGTTGCTTACGATGACTCATGGGATGTGCTAAAGTGGGTTGCGTCTCATGTTGATGGAAAGGGTCCCGATGTCCTGATGGATGGCTGCAGATTTCGAAAGAGTGTTTTTTGCAGGAAACAGCGCAGGGGCCAACATTGCTCACCACATGGCCCTGAGGGTGGGCATCGAAGGGTTAGCCGCCGTTAAGCTACAAGGGATTGTTCTGGTGCATCCCTATTTTTGGGGCAAAGAGCCAATTGGCTCCGAAACCGCCGAGGCAAGAGCGATGGTCGAACGCGTATGGCGTTTGACGAGCCCCACGACGAGTGGGACCGATGACCCATATATAAATCCAGCTTCGGATCCGAAACTTGGCAGCCTGGGGTGTGGGAAAGTGTTGGTTTTTGTGGCTGGGAAGGACATGTTCAAGCATAGAGGCTTGTATTACTGTGAGTTACTGGGGAAGAGTGGGTGGGGAGGCGTTGTGGATGTCATAGAGGACGCCGGCGAAGAGCACGTGTTCCATCTCCTCAACCCAGCCGGCGAAAATTCTGCCGCTATGCTCAAGCGGATAGTTTCCTTCATCCATTGGGGATGAGCCCTGAGACAAACGTCAATACTTGTCCTTCGATCGGTGATGGTGTCTAGTATGTATGATCTTAGTAATAAAAAAATAATTGATGAAAAGTTGAGCACTTCCATCAGCGCTTGTTGTTTGATACTTCCTGAAAAGGATATCCATGGTTGTCTGGTTGGTTGAACCACGATGTCTAGCTACCGAGTAAATAAATGTACAAACTCTTGAAGGAAACAAAACTAATAATTTTCTAATATGAATATTTTGTTTTCTGCTGATCCCGGCTTTTCTGCTTCTCCGTCCGACGATATTTCCGGTTTAAGCTGCCGACAAACATTCCGGCAAGTTCCCAATTTCTATCTCAATCAAAGACTATCGCTTGCTTTTGTAATAAAAAAGCATGCTACATAAGACTTTGTGAAAGGTCCGGCGTTTGATTTCCATGGTGAAAATGCTATGGTGGGTAGGGGAATCCCAACTACCACGTGGTTGAGAGTGAAGTGGGCGGATAGACATCTGACAAACATTTATTTGGATTGGAAGCCTGTGAACTCTGCTTGCATTTATCGTTAGTGGTCTATGCTTCTACCGTTGTTTTATTTGCTTTAGTTAATGGACTCTTTAGAAAATGAAAAAGAATGATTATATAGTGGTAGAGTTGGTCGTACTAGACCATCTCTCACATTGACGGGTCAGCGTTAACCTGACTTGTCGTGATCAGTCTTGTTTCTAGCACTCGAGACAATTTTCTTTTCATTCACAGGACAATAATGTTGCCATTGATATGAGTTGATTTGAAACATATGCTTGCTCAGCAACCACGAAAATAACACGTCAATGAATTCTACTTTACTTTTCCGATCACCGTCCATGGTTGGAAGTGATCAGATTTCTCGCCTCAGCACCCTCTCCAACATGACTTCAACATGGTACGAGACAGTTGTACTCGAATTTTAGCAGTACGTCGACTTGTTCTCCTTTGCGTTTCAGGTGTTATTAGCACCAGAATTTCGTGTTATTCGAGTAAAGTTACAAATTGAAGGATGACTTTTTGTTTTTGGTCAAATGTAAATTTATATTAATAAAAATTAGTATGTAAAAACATATGAGCATTATAAAAATTATGAAAATTAAAAAAAGTACAGATAAGAAATTTTTAAATTTTAGTCAAAATAATATTTTTTAAGAATATTTTATATTTAAAACAAAGAAACTCTTTTGTATATAAAAAAATAATTTCAAAATAAAAATGACTAAATTAAACATAATATTATAAAATCATAATTATTCCGAGTGCTTTCAATCACTAGCTACTACACACCTAAGTAGCAGTGTCTAGGTTAATGAAAGATGCCAATGTCTTCAACAAGGCTCTGGCCTTCTCACAGTCTGGATTGAACAGATGAAATACATGGCTCTCTCCCTCGGTCTCCACAATCTCCACCTTCCCATGCCATCCACTCTTCTTCAGTGTCTCGTAGTAGAGCAAACCCCTGTCTCTGGTATCATCCTTCTCAGCGGTCAAAATCAGCACCCTGGAGCAGCCTAGCGTCGGCAGCCTGGAGTCCTCACCTGGGTTTACTCTTGGATCGTCGAGCCCAGTTGTTGTAGGACACGTGAAAAGCCATGATCTGTCTTCCACGCCGGTGCCACGGTTGTCTTTTCTTGCAAAATAAGGGTGAACCAAACAGGCTCCAGCTAATCTCACTCCAGGCAGACCTTCCACCCCAGCCCGCGCGGCCATGTTGTGAACTAAAGTGCCTCCAATGCTGTCCCCAACAAGAAAAACTTGCCGAAAATCAGCATGTTCTCTCAGCCAGGGCTCCCGGCCTTCACTATTGCAATGAGAAATCACCCACTGAAGTGCGACCCACGAGTCTTCGAAGGCGATGGGCGCAGGGTGTTCTGGGGCTAGTCTGTAATCAACAGATACAGCGATTGCAGTAGCGTCGGCTACCAGAGCAGCAACGTGGTTGTGATACGTTGAACAGAATGGAGAACCCATGAATAAGCCTCCACCGTGATAGTACACCAGGACGGGGATCTTCTGCCCGGCGCTAATGGTTCTTCGAATGAAAATACGTACTGTGAGACCAGTTTCCTTAACGATTAGAACATCTTTGGTGGAAACGCCATTGGAGTTGGTTGATTGAGGGACTACATCGGTGCCAAAGAACCTTTCTACTCTCCCATCTTTGTATGCGCGGAAATATGGAAGAAATTCGTGTGCTATTTCACTGGTCCCTGAATCCATCGTTGAAGCAAGGAGGAGGCATATGCTTCTTGATATAGTCGTCTGAAGGGGTGGCCCAGTTACATATTTCTTCTTTTCCTCGTGCGAATCACAGCTATGGTTTGTGGGTATCTCAAGACAAAAGCAAAAGAGAAAAAAGCTTGAAGACAACGGAATCTCGTTGCTTCAATCTAACACATGAATCGCACCAAGTTAGTGGAAAAATGATGATGGATTTAGATAGAACTTGCTTTTTTTCTTTTCTTCTTTTTCTTTTATTTTCCAGTGTAAATTACGGCAGCAGAAGTCTTCGAAAATAATAAAACACCAATGCTAAAGTTAGGTAGAACTTGTTTTTCCTTGACTCGAGAGTTCGAAAATCAATGCCACTTTGTATTGGTTTTTATAGCCAAAGACCTTTCTTTTAAAGCCACAAGCAGTTGCTGTCAGCGGCATTATAAATGTGGTGTTAGTGTTCAAGATAAAGATTCCCTAAATGTGGAGGACAAAAGTAAAAATTCTTAGATGAAGTTTAAAAGTAAAAATTCTTGAGTTAAATTTTGAACTTTATAATATAAATAGCCAGGACATTTTATGAAAAATCCTGTTCAACCTTGATTAGCATCTTCAATGTGTTGCAAATGTTGAGAAAAGGAATCCAATATTAAATAGACTCAATCTTTGTATAAGATCAAAAAGTTTTTTTTAAAAATGTCTTTATATTCTTGAATTAACTTTTAACTTTTAACATAATATTAGAACTTAGGTTAATCTTTAATTTTCTTAGACTGTAACAATCTACAAAAGTACCACATTACACATAGTTATGGATGATCATTGAAAGATATTTAAATTTAGTTATATATTTAAAAAATCTTGAATTAAATTTTAAGTTCAATAGATAAACTCTTATATATATGCGGTAATCTTGCAGAAGTCAAATCGTTAAGCATTTTGGTTGTAATTTGATTGATATATGGTGAAAGTTGCACTCAATTTTTTCTTAGTTTGCAAGTTAATATGTGGATTAATCAAGATTAGTTTACGAATTCTCCTCCGCAATGGCCAATTTCCTGCACCCATCATCATCTCCCCCCAACCACCCAAAAAAATAAAAAGAAAGAAAAACCAAAATCCAGCAAACTAAAATGTTTGCCAAATAATCGTTGCTTGTCCTTCCGATTATTTTCTTAGTCTGGGCAGTCGAATCAATCAAAGTTTTACTTTTTGTTATGAAATGAGAAGCTAATTTTGTCAAATCATTAATAGAAGGATTATCAATGCTTGAGATTATTGTAAGTTTATGTTAATAAAGTATAGTGTACAAAAGTAAAGGAACACCACAACGTTACAAAATCATAAAAAAGATCTATGAAAAATGGAGATTTGTATCATTCAAATTTCACTTCAAATAATATTCTTGAGAATTTTATATTTTGAAAAAAATAAACTTTACTTTATAATATTTTCCTCACTTTTTCCAATAGAATTTTTCATTATTATAGAGAAGAAGCTTATAAATTCATAAATTTTTACACGCAAATATTATCTTAGCTTCACTTTTAGTATCAGCAATCTTTGGTCTCTATCATTTCTATAGCTATGATGAAGTAAAAAAAGAAAATGATACAAAGATCAAAATATTTTGGAGGATTACAAAATTTTCAAACCTATAGAATTTTCATATGTTGATATCAAAATAATTACAAACCAATTCAAAGAGAAATTAGGAGAAGGAGCATATGGAATTGTCTTCAAAGGAAAGCTTGTAAGTGAAATCCTTGTTGCAGTAAAGATCTTGAACATATCCATAGAAAATGGAGAAGATTTCATAAATGAAGTAAAAACATTGGGTAGGATTCACCATGTTAATGTGGTTTCTTTGGTGGGTTTTTGTGCTGATGGATTTCAACTAGCTTTAGTTTATGAGTTTTTAGCAAATTATTCATTAAAAAAGTTCATATCTTCAACCAACATAAAAAATCAACTTGATTGCACAAATTGCAAGACATTGGTAGTGTTATAACAAAAAGAATTGATTACCTTCATCATAGATGTGACCAACAAGTCCTATATTTTGATATCAAGCCTTATAATGTATTGTTAGATGAGAATTTCAATCCAAAATGTTTTGATTTTGGTCTTGCCAAGTTGTGCTCAAAGGATAAAAACGTAGTATCCATGACTATAGCACGGTGCACTATAGGTTATATGGCACCTAAAGTGTTCTTTAGAAACTTTAGAAATGTTTCTTATAAAGTAGATATTTATACTTTTGGGATTTTATTGCTTGAAGTAGTTGTAGGTAGAAAATTTTTTGACATTGCCACAGAGAACACTAGTCAAGTTTAATAGATGTATAATTACTTGAAATAAAAAGAATATCTATTAGTGTTTATTGAGGATAATAGCGGAGTTGAAATAGCAATGAAGCTTGCTAATGTTGGACTTGGGTGCATCTAGTGGAACCCAATTGATCGTTCATCCAAGAAAGATTTGATTCTTATGCCAAAAGGAGGGCAAGAATTAAATATGCCTCCCAATCCTTTTGTCTCTGCAAGTCCAATACATATGAATGCACATCAATAAACCAAACAAAGACGTAATAGTAGAAAAGTTCAAAGATAAAGATAATGATATAATAGTATAAAGATATAATGGAATAATAAGAACTACTTATACCAGCGATTTGCTAATTTTGATTAAGTAGTTGAGAATAGACAATCTTCGGTTACCGGTGTCATCAAAGGTACTAACGAAAACCTATATATATGGCCGATGTCAAGCAAATGGCTGCAACTTCCAACGACCTGGGAATCACCCCAACAAGTTTGGGGTTGGAAGCAGATCTTGAGAGGAAGAAACACTTAATAGCCTCAAGATTAATACAAGAGACATGCTTGGGTACTGTACTTATGTCCTAGGAAGCAATTCCCTGGGTACTGTACTTCCATTACTTGAGCTTGGTAATCAATATTTTGGACAAAGAATTTCGTAGACTTGGGCATCTCCAGCATGGTGTTGTTATGATCGCAGGATAAAGTAAACCAAGGCGACGTAATGAAATCGAATGGCTGGGCCACGGCCTTCACACTGTAAAGCCTTTACGGCCTTCTGCAAGGCCTACAACGAAAATCACAAAGAAGAAATATGGGCTTGCCATCTCCAGCCGAGTCCCCATCTCTGCTGTCTGGAAGGTATCTTGCCATCTTAAATTTCCCATATAAGCCGGATCCATATGACCCGTACATAACTTGTCAAACATGCAAACTGTCGTTCCTTTAAGTTTCTGTTCATCATTTTCCTCCACTGCTTCAAGAAACCACGAGCATGACGCTTACCTAGTTTCTGCCTTGTGGAAGATGGTCTGTTGCACGTTGATAGCCGGCTGAAGACGCAAGTTTTAGGTGCTCACGAGGCGGCAGCGCGCGACGAAACGAAAGCAGAACGTGAATGGGGAAAAGAGAATCAATAACGCCGCGAGCATTTTTCAGACGATCATTAGCGTGTACTTATACTGCATTCGTATATTTATATGATGAAGAGAGGACGCGGACATGGCCAGCTGGTAAACCAACAAGTATAGTTTTATCTTTCAACCAAAACACAATTGCGACCAGAATCCAATACTGCATTCTGCATTTTAATAACAGAACTGTCAGGCTTTTGTTTGGAGGTCAAAAGCTGTGTAAAATATAGTATTATATTCACTTAAAAACAAGAGAATATAAAAGTTTAAAGGACATATCCTAATATTATACTTTATCTAAGAGAAAACTAAATTAAAAATCCTCCAATTATGACACAACAAAATATTTGCTGGAGAGATTTAATGTAATACAACAAAACCATGGGAAGTATGCATAAATGGAAAAGAATCAAATTTCTTAGCAAATTAGCTTCACCAATTGGATCAAAGTGATGTCTTTTCACGTGCCCCATTGTTTCAGATCATTAAATAAAAGTAATAATTTATACTATCTCCATATAAATCTATTACTAATAAAAAATTCGTTTGCTAGTCTCATAGGTACAAGCAATCATCCCAAACATGGGCTAGCCAACTCTGCACAAAATCTAGCTAAACTAATTAAAATCCACACAAATAATATAAGAATTTTTTAGTGGCTCTTTTTTGTAGAACATTGACAAATTAATTCATTTTTTATTAATGACTTATCAATTTCTTCTTTTATTTTTATTGTAGGGTATTTGATTGCTATTGGTAAGAAATTATTTGTCTTATTAGTTCCATTTTAATTTAGCTATTTTTCAACTAAATTTAAAAATGTGATGAACAATGTAACAACATATTTCTCTTCTTCTAATTTCTTTTTGGATTTTCCTACTTAGGAATACATCGTGCACTAATATCTATAGTAGGGATTCCATTACTGATAGCATTTTTGATACACAAATGGCATAGAAGACATCTATATTTGTATGATTTGATTGAAGAATATCTTCAAACTCATAATAACCTTATGCCAATAAGCTACTCTTACTCATAAAATAAGAAAATGACTAAAAGCTTCAAAAAAAAAAAAAAAACAAAAAATAGGTGAAGGAGGCTATGACATAGTATATAAAAGAACACTACCAACTAGTCATCTTGTAGTATAAAGATGTTGGACAAGTCTAAAGGTAATGGACAAGATTTTATAAATGAAGTCACAATACTAGGAAGAATACACCATGTTAATGTATAATATAACTTATTGGCTTTTGTGCCAAAGGGTCAAAACAAACTCTAATATATGAATTCATGCCAAAGGGCTCTTTGAATAAGCACATTTTTTCACCAAAAGGAAGCATATAGCAATCATACAAAAGAATATTGATATTGCTCTAGGAGTTGCTCATGAATTGACTACTTGCATCGAGGATGTGACATGCAAATTTTGCATTTTGATATCAAGCCTCACAACATTCTTCTTGATGAGAATTTCACATCCAAGATTTTTAATTTTGGTTTGGCAAAACTATTTCCAATAAGGAATAATATTGTTTCTTTGACTATAGCAAAAAGGAACTTAAAAGATATGGCTCCTGAGTTATTTTACAAAAGCATTGGAGGTGTCTCATATAAAGCTGATGTTTATAGCTTTGAAAATTGATGCAGGTTTATGAAATACTAAGTTTGTAAGGAGTGCTCTAAAGCCAAGAACAAAAACGGAATATGATCAAGCCCTATTCCTAGGATCTCTAATTAGTTGCCACTAGACAATCAAACAAACCTACCGAAAGATCCTTGGTTCTTGGGTACTCTTTTGTGGAGAAGAGAGCACCTATGAATTAGAAAAAGCATCAATACAAGACACACAATTAGCACCAGAAAAGCATTAGGCATAATCATAACATCAGCATAAGCACTAGAAAGGCACAATGATGTTCGATTGCAAACAAGATTTGAAGCTGTTAGTGCTTCAGAGACCACAAAAAAGACTAGAAATGCAATCTCTGTTCAAATATTGCCATCGCAGTAGTTAACCTTCAAGTCCTAAGTGACATCAACGCATTTCAATGAAGAAAAGACACCAAGTTAAGAAATTATCAACTGAAATACCTAGAAAGTAGACAGGAGGGAGCATCAATGGAAAGGCATTGCCATGTTTTTACTCCTTCGATGTGGCAGATTCGCTCCCCCACAACAGCACTGGTTTAGTTTAAACAAATGAGTGCAGAAAGTCCTAAGATATGATACATAATTGTGTGAAACTCTTCTTGACAACTTAGGCAAATAGTATATAATAGTTGATTGCAACCTTCGGATGTTGCTTCCTATCATGCAAAAGCACCTTTAAATAAAAAGTTGTAACTAGAATGCCAAAATTTATAGTGAAAAAGAAAGAAATAATTGAGAGAGAAAAAAATGAGAGGTCAAGCCTTGGTACGGATCATACCGCAGAAAACAAAATATAAATGAAGGAACAGGAATGGCTGGACTAATGTACTTTGTACAACTTTCTTTCTTCGTTTTTAGTCTCTAAATGGATCAATACTTGTTTCAATATGTTAAAAGTATCTTACCATAATATGTTAAGGCTGTCCATGGGGTAAAAGAAGAACAATAATCTTCGTTTTTAGTCTTCTTATTTTTTTTTCTGTACTTTTTCCTTTTTAAGGATCAACACGTTTGCGTGCAACGAGAAAATCTTCATGGCACTCAATCTTACAAGCATATATGAATCCATACCCGTTAGGGTATATAAGAAACTTCAAGTTATTGTAGGCGCTCACATAGCTATCAAAAGTCTTCATTAGGAAGTAGTGGCAAAACTCTCTAATCCGCTTGATTCCCCCTTCCAAGTTGGGATGTGTTCGGGTATGATTGTTAGTTATGTTGTCATGGTGGAAAAAAAATGGAGAAATTTGTCCATGGGAGTTCTACTTGATTGTATTTACCAAATACTCTATGAGTTTCTTTTTCCCTACCTCAGCTCTGATATTTTGGTCCCTTCCTGTTAGAACTCTTCAAAAACTATATGTCGGGATTGTTAAATTGTGGCCTGCTTCAATATAGAGCCTACAAATGTAAATTAACATTTGGATTTTTAATAGCCAACTACAATTTATCTTGTATATTTATTTAATAAAAAATGAAACAAATAATGGGATTTAAGATGTAATTGAATATTTTTTCTTTTTAATAAGTGCCAAATATTTTTCGATACGAGTGCATTGCATCAAAATTTAGTATACCAATATATGTTTCCTTTTATTCTTGACTAACACTGGGAATACACGAGTAAGGACACAACGCTAAATCTACTCCATCTTTTACAATGCGTCGCTCCACTCACTCACGTAACCAAACAACAGGCAAAACAAGCACGCCAGAACCGAAGGGATGCAGTTGTGCACCGGCAAGAGAAAGTGAGTGTGCTGTGATAAAAATTAATTATGATCAAAACAAGGTGAATTTCCGAAGATCATGAACTTAGCGGGAGCGCTTCCAAGGGAAATAGAAGCGAGACAGATGTACAATTTCTGCAAGCGGCGACAAATCCAGGACTATAACACTGCTTTGGCCAACAATTTGTTAGGAACAAAACGAAAAGGCACCAGAATCTTATGTCATTTCCAAAGATATAAAATTGTCACAAAGAGAGAGGAAAGAGAGCATGAATGTGGGAACCCTTGTGTATTCTATTGAATGAGAAAAGATGTACATAGGATGTCCCTTTATAAAGTAGGGATATACAAAGATAGAAAATACAAATAAAGAAATAGAAATAATTGCCTACCAACTACACAAATAATTCCTTAATAATTACATCACCAATGGTAAGAATAATAATCAATATAGAAATATAATCACGTATCTCCAACACTCCCCCTCAAGCTGGCGGTTTTGGCGGTTTGTAAACATCTAACACGCCAAGCTTGTTTAATAGATACGTGTGTTGTCTTTGACAGAGGGCCTTGGTGAAGATGTCAGCAGGTTGTTCCGTAGTTCGGATTTCTTGTGTTTTGATAACTCCTTCTTGGATTTTATCTCTCGTGAAATGGCAATCTACTTCGATGTGTTTAGTCCGTTCATGAACCATAGGATTTGTCGCAAGTTTAAGAGCGGCATCATTGTCACAAAACAAGAGTGTAGGGCCTTTGAGCCGAATACCTAGGTCCTGAAGTAGTCCTCTTAACCAAATAACTTCACAAGTGGTCTTGGCTATGGCACGATATTCAGACTCAGCAGAAGATAGCGAAATAGTTGATTGCTTCTTTGTTTTCTAAGATAGCAGAGAATTTCCAAACTTGATACAAAATCCGGTCGTTGATCTCCTACTCATAGGACAAGTGGCGTAGTCGGTGTCACAGTAAGCTTTCATTTCCATGTTGCAATCTCAAGATAAAAGAATTCCCAAACCTGGACATCCTTTTAGGTATTTCACTACCTTTAAGGCTGCATTCATGTGAGACTATTTTGGATTGTGCATGAATTGGCTAAGGATTTGAACGGCATAGCATATATCAAGTCTCGTCATAGTGAGATAAATGAATTTTCCAACCAACCTCTTGTAGCTCGTTGGATCCTTAAGTGGGGGATTCGCATCGGGAGAAGATATTCCATTGTCATACTCAGGTGTTGTAAGATTCAAGTTCTGCTCAAATGGAATGATAACGGGCTTGCATCCAGATAACCCAGCTTCAAAAATAATCTCTAGGATGAACTTACGTTGGCTGAGGCAAATGCCCTTCTTAGAGCGGGCAATTTCAATGCCCAAATAATATTTGGGAGGTCCCAAATCCTTAATGCGGAAAGTGGAATGTAGAAATTTCTTAAAGCGTTCAATAGTTGGAATCTCATTGCCGGTGATCAAGATGTCATCAACATAAATCAAAAGGTAGATAGATGATGTACCTTTGCGCCAAATGAATAAGGCGTAATCATGCCGAGATTGACGGATTTGTGCAGAGGTAAGGGCCGAAGTGAATTTGGCATACCATTGTCGAGAAGGTTGCTTAAGACCATATAGGGATTTATGGAGACGACAAACCCTAGACTCCCCCTGTCTGTGTAAACCCGGTGGAAGGTCTATGTAAATCTCTTCAGTCAAATCGCCATGAAGAAATGCATTGTGGATATCCATCTAATGAAGAGACCAGTCGCGAGTGGCAGCAATAGAAAGAAAGGTGCGCACAGTACCTTCTTTGACAACAGGAGAGAAGGTATCCTGATAATCAAAACCTTCTTGTTGCGTAAAACCCTTGGCCACAAGCCGAGCCTTGTACTGCTCAATCAAGCCATCAGCTCGTTATTTGATCTTGTAGACCCATTTACAACTAATGGGCCGGCGATGAGATAGGTGAGGGACCACATCCCAAGTGCGATTATCAGCAAGAGCACGAAGTTCATCCGCCATGGCCTGCTACCACTTGGGATGCTTAGTAGCCTCATGATAAAAGTTGGGTTCAACTTCAGCGAAGAGGCAACTAATGCAATAAAAATGGTTAAGTGAAAGGCGACCAAAACCAGTGTAATCAGAAATGGGATATTGAGTGCTAGTTGAGGATGTAGAAGAACAGAGATAGTCCTTGGTCTAGGTAGGTGGACGAGTAGGACGACCAGATCGACGAGGGACCATAGCTAGAGAAGTCAGAGGACAAGGAGGTGGCTGATACGGAACAATGGCCAATGAGTCATCAGCAGGAACCGTAGGAGAAGGAACCTCAGAGGCCATATCCAGAGACTGGTCAGCAGTAGGAGAGAATAGGGGATCTGTAGAGGGCACAATCGGTGGGGGACCCAAAGCAGGAGGCCCAAGGAGAGGCAGTAAAGTAGGAGTAGCAGCATCATCAGTCTCAAATAAGAAAGGCCAAGGTTTGAGAAGAGACTCGGAGGGGCCATCCAGAACTAGTGGAGACTGGAAGGGAAAAATAGCTTCGTGAAATACCACATCACGACTGATAAAGAACTTGTTTGTAGAAGGATCGTAAACACGATACCCTTTCTGTAAGGATGGGTAACCCATAAAAATGCAGCGTGTGGCGCGGGGACCCAATTTGTCGCGAGGGCCAACAGTAGTAGAATAGCAGAGGCATCCAAATGCACGAAGATGAGCAGTGTCGGGGGCCTTACCAAAAAGGAACTCAAAGGGGGTTTTGCCATCAAGCACACGAGACGGCATGCGATTGATTAGGTAAGTGGCAGTGATCACACAATCGCCCTAAAAACGTTTAGGAATAGAGGCTTGGTATTTGAGGGCTCGAGCAACCTCAAGGAAATGACGATGTTTGTGTTTAACAACCCCATTTTGTTAGGGGGTGTAGGTACAGGAGCTCTCATAGAGAATGGTACAGGAAGAGAAGAAGGAATAACATGTATGGTTAAAGAAATTACGGGCATTGTCAATGCGAATGCGCTGAATGGAAGTGTGAAATTGGGTGCGGATAAGAGTAAAAAAAAGGGATGAGATAGGTTAAGACTTAGGACTTAGATTGCATAAGGAAGACCCAAGTACCACGAGAAAAATCATCAACAAGGGTGAGAAAGAAACGAGAGCCATCACGATGAAGGGTGTAATAAGGGCCCCAAATATTGAGGTGAATAAGGGAGAAAAGGGAAGTGGCATGAGAAGTGCTAGAGGGAAATGGAAGGCGGGATTGTTTGGCAAGGGAGCAAATGAGACAAGTAGGGAAAGGGGAAAAGGCACTATGACCCAATCGCTGATGAAGAAGAAAATTATTATTATTTAAATTGGCATTACAAAAGGTACCCTTTTCCGAGGAACTATAAGAAGGGAAACTATAAGTTGCAGGAAAAGGAACCCAAAAATATAGGCCTTGATTGACATTACCCAAGCCCATCAGTTTGCCAGTCAAACAGGCTTGAAAAACACAAAAATTCGGATCGAGGATAAGTCAACAATCATTATGACAACAAAGTTTGGAAACAGAGATGAGATTAAAGTGAAATTCGGGAACAAAAAGTACATTTTTAAGGGTGAGATGAGGGCTAAGAGAGACGTCACCAATATGGGTGACAGAGGTAATATTCCTGTTAGGGAGACGAATAGAAGTAGAAGGATGGGTGGTATGAATTTTGGAGAAAAATTTTTGATTGCAAATGATGTGATCACTGGCACCTGAATCAATAATCCATGCAGTAGGTGAAAGTGAGCTTGAAAAAAAAAATGAGGTACCTGCAAAGCTGGCAATTTTATCCGGAATACCATTCTAGTTAAAGGCTTGCATGATTTGTTGAAGTTGGGCCTCATTGAGTAAGGAATTGGACCCATCAGAAGAGATCATAGCATTTGACATGACCTTCGGATCGAATTGATCGCAATTAGAAGATTTTCCATGTAATTTCCAGCATCGATCCTTCATATGATTGCGACGTTTGCAAAATTCGTAAAATAAATTATTTGGACAGTTGGATTGACGTGGGGTGCGTTTGGACCGTCTGATCTACGCAAATTGGATGAAAAATGCCCGCCGTATGATTGCTTGACTACGGGTGCAATGGTCGCGCCCTGATAACTGTCAGATTGAGGCGCAAAGTCAAACAAAGGAGGGCCGTTGGATTGGGTGCGATAAGAGCCGTTAGATGGAGGCATGGTGTCAAGCATAGGAGGACCGTTAGATCTAGGGTTTCCATATGAGCCATCCACACGAGATAGGGGGTCTCGCGAGTCAGGCTCAGAGAACCCTAGAGCCACATGCGTAGTCCAGCCGCTTCTATCGCGAAAAGCGAGAACACGTTGAGCTGCGGTCGCACGAATGGCCAGAATCACTGAATCGTCGACACAAAGGCATTCCGACGACGCCAATCGCTGGTTCTCCTCTTGAACGGCCAAGTGGAAGAGGCATTGCAACAACGGGGAGGGCTCCATAGCAAGAATCTAAGACCGAAAAGAACTGTAAGTTTCATTCAAACTCAATAAAAATCGAATTAGGCAGTTCTATTCTTTAATCCGATGATATTGCCGTAAAGTTGCATCGGGACCTTTGAGAGATTCCTCGGCCTTATTGCGTTCGTTGCATAAAGCAGCGAAGCGAGTGTAGATCGCAGTGACCGAAAGGTTACCCTGTTTCAGATCGGCCAAAGATTGGTCGATCTGAAACAATCAGACTTGATCAGTCTGACCGTAGAGTTCACGGAGACCGTCCCAAATAATTTGGGTGTCTTCAGTGGGAGGGAGAGCAGCGGTGACATCGGGCGAAAGGGTGTTCCCGATCCAAGTCCGAACAAGTTGTGAACATTTTTGCCACTGCCGGGCAAGTTTGGGGTTAGAAGGAAGAGGAACGGTGCCATCGAGGAAACTGTCCTTGTCCTTCGTGACGAGGGTGCGTCAGATGTCGCGGGACCAAATGGTGTAGTTATCGGCGCCGGTGAGGATGTGGGTGATGAGACGGAGATCTGGACCGTCAGAAACGACAGTGTAGAGGGGGTTGCCTGGTTCAGGGCGGCCGCGGAATAGGGAACGAATAGGGGCTGGGGAAACAGGTAGGGATTTGGACCTAAACTCGGAACACCGAACTCATCCGAGTGACCCGGTGGAGCGGAAGAACCGGGAGGGATCCAACCCGATCCAGGGAGGACGGGGCCCGAAAGAGATGGGTCGGGCCCAGGAGGGGGGTGTTGGGTGGGTAAAGGTGGGTGAGGGTGGAGAGAGAGCCCAGTATTAGACTGGGCCAAGGAGGGTTCAACACCAGAGGGATAGAGGTAAGGGGCCCAGTAGGACCAGGGGAGAGGTGGTGTATTGGTGGGAGCAAGACTAGTGGGGTCCAAGCCTATGGTGTGAGCCGGACCAATGGGGTCCAGGCTTGTGGAGGGAGACAGCCTAGAAGAGAGGCCCGATTGCTGGGGAGTAGGAGATAGAGGATCATCGGTGATGTCCTCGATGAGGGGGGCGTCTAGTTTGGCAACTATGGATTTGGTGGATTTTGGTGGATTTTGGCATGATAATGGTAAGGGAGAAGGTAAGAGTGTATGTGGTTTATTTGAAAAAATTGAATTGATACTGATTTCCACGCCGGAGTTGCTAACACTGTGATTGAGGGATCAAGGACAACGAAAGCAAAGGAGAGAGGTGGTGAAAAAAAAAATCAGAGAGGAAAAGATGCGGAAGCAAAAAGAGGACTGGCTCTTGATACCATGTCACAAAGAGAAAGGAAAGAGAGCATGAATGTGGGAACCCTCGTGTATTCTATTGAATGAGAAAAGAAGTACATAGGATGTCCCTTTATAAAGTAGGGATATACAAAGATGGAAAATAGAAATAAAGAAATAGAAATAATTGCCTACCAACTACACAAATAATTCCTTAATAATTACATCACCAATGGTAAGAATAATAATCAATATAGAAATATAATCACGTATCTCCAACAAAAATAACGGCATCGCTTTCAGGAAGAGCAAATAAGGACAAAGCTTGCAAAAGTTAAAAAGATGACAAACCTCCTTGTTATCAAGTACAAGACTAAAGCTAAAACTAATATAAAAAATTAGCGTTGGATAGCAAAAAGAAATGAGAATAGAAAAAGATATTTAAAATAAGTAATCATGTGAAGGAGTGAAGTTTTGGTCAAAAAATTTAATAAAGATAAGCTGGTGTTTCTTGATTTGAACATATTGTAGGTCCATGACAATACTTATTTGGTTATGTTGAAAAGAGTCAACCTTGTATAATGAGTAAGGTACATCTCTTATTTACATTCTTAAGCCAAAGAGGTAGAAAATGCAAGGAAGGCATAACTCGAGTGACTTAGGATTCAACAAAACTTCTAAAAGGCACTTTCTTAAAGTATAAAGCAATGTCATAAAATAATCCATTATACTTGGTTCACATGAGTAAAATAGAGAAAGATAGTCTTCAAAAAGAGCTATCCAAATTGACTAACTCTATTTAAACAAGCCTATCAAAACCTTAATAATACTAACTTTTACAAAAATGGTGCATATTAGAAACTTATTTTTATTTTAAAATTTGAGTCAAGAGTGAGGGAGTTAGTCATTTAAATATAAAAGATTCTCAAATAAGATCTCATTTATGTAAAACTTTATAACACTATTTTTAAAATGTTCCTTTGCAGCTAATGGACTATGGGTTGTTTTGAGTGTATTAAATCCTTTGCATACTACATTAGGCTAAGGGATTTCTACATAGAAGGTGCAACTCTTGAACTTAAATTTTTTCATATTAAAAAAAAAAATTTCTACAAAAAAATAAAAATACATAAAGACTTAAGAATAAAGAATTAGTTTTTTTTTTAAGGTTAAGAATTATATATTACCATAAAAAATTATAAGGTTGTTCAATTACAACATCATCATTTAGGTTCAAACAAAGCAAAAAATTCGTTTCTTATAAAGATAGTAGATAGTCTTGGTAAACTCATTGACCCCACAATAAATAATTCATTTATGGGGAGCCATAAGAGTTAGACTATTATTTGCATTATTGAATGATGACACTTTTTAGGATATGGACATAGTTGACCAATAAACTAGGCATCATGATTTTCCACTAAAGATATCATTGTTGAGAAGTTCAAAGATAAAATTATAGTCATGATGAAGTTTCAACGAAATTGGTTAAGAGGTTAATGTCATATGAAGGTTTTAGGTGAACTCCTTTGTGTTCTCATGTAGAGTGTGTAAATTTTTCTTATTTAAACAAGTTAAATAAAATTTAATCACTAGTGCTGTTGTCACGTCGCCAAAGCAACTAGGCGGCTTTGCCCATGTTAAAACGGGGGAGGTGTTCGTTGGGAGATGGGGGGGATGCAATTCGGTTGCAAGGGGGCGACGAGTAGGAGGGTTGGTGTAGGAATCCGATGAGGGGAAGCTGCTGAGGGGTGGAATCTATCGCCGGTAGGGAGCGGTGGCGGTGCAAGCGGAGCTTCCCCCAGCATTTTGCCGAACAAGTACTTTAGTCCTATCCCAAAATTACTTTGCATATCTTATGCTTCGCACACGCAGAAAATTAAATGCCTTTCCCAAAAACAAGATATAAGAAACTTAAAAGAGACGGAAAGGCAAAGGTGACGAAGCAATTGCTTATCAATCGTTGCAGGCAAAAAAAATAATAATAATAAATGCCAGTTATAATAATGATGCTACCAATGAAAAAATAGTTGGGTGATTCGAAGATTTTTCAGTCATGAAACAATAAATGGCGTGGAATTTTTCCACCCATAGCAAGTGAGATATTACTTCTATTTAATTATGCTTAACAAATACATTTGAAAATAAGAAAAAAGAATGGATGAAAAATGAGTGATTCTATTGCATACTTTACATTTAGTTGTACTTATATAGTCATACTCATAGAGTAACAACTATACAATAACAATGACCAAAGCCCAATAATAAATATTAGCATTCTTAACAGAGTAAAATGTTTCAAGCATGAATTCTCGAGATCGACGATGGAACAACATTTTGAGAAAACGTGGCTGTAGAACTTTATGGCAAGTGTTTTTTCATTAAATTGTTATTATAGCATATAAACAAGCATATGATGATGTTGCTTGAAAAAGAAAAAGAAAATAATGTTGCTTACATTTTGGATAAATCATACTACACGACTATTTCTTTTTCCCCTCCTTTGGTGGATTCCAAAATGCCTAAAATAAACTTGATTTATTGCTTAGCACACATCTCTTCATCAGGAATCAAAAATCAAATCTTACACCTGTATGGTTTATACCTATGTTGAAATGAAAGTTAATTGTTTAGTTAGTGAGAGAGCTTCATAACTTACCTTTGAATTGTTCAGTAGATTTCAACACCAAAAAAAGCTTTAATTTTTTATATTGCAAAATTTTTGAAACCTTGTTGACCAAGTTAATTTCATAAAAAAAATTTTGATGATAAAAAAAAGATTGATCTTTTTTATTTTTTAGAAAAGAATTCGTTGGTCTTTTCATCCACACGACGTTCTAACGAGCAGCTCATTAAACTTTGCACGGGCTCAGGTTATGCGTTGGGCTTCCCTCCATAGGCCTTTTCTCTTCTAAAGCTTTGGACCACATTTCCTACGCTTCACGGGCTTCACAGGACGCAGGCTAAGAATCTAGCTTCACCTGGGCTTTATCAGACACAGGTTGGACCACAATAAAAATATTATCCCATAAAAGCACTTTGGTCCACAATAGTTACAGTCATGAGGCCATAAACATGTTAATCCTAACACTTGTCCACATATCAAAACGTCATAAAAAATATTACTTCAAATAACTCAACACAATGGATTGTCATCTTTTACACGGTGGCCTTAAAACTTAATGAATCGGGTTATTTTTTAAAGTATAGTTTTGTAATATATTGTCTTAAAGGATAAATTTTATTATTCAAGCACATAAATAGGCATGCTACAAAGTTATTCAAAATACCTTTTTTTGTATAAATCATACATTACGCCTTTTTCTTTTCTAATTCATCGTTGATTCCAAACATGGGTTAGAGAAATTTGTGAATATATTGTCCCTAGAATAACTTTTATGCTTAAAATTGTTTACAATATTTGAAAGTCAAGAAAAATTTTCCTAAAAACTTGAACTAAGTTTTTCAAAGTTTCAATGACAATTGACTTACTCTATCATATTTGATTTGGTCATATTTGAGGGTGCTTTTCACATAAATGAATGGGTAAGTAACTAAAAATTTGATGATGTTTATATTATTAAAACCCTTCAAAGAATCCACAATCAATCAATTCTTTATGGGACCCATAAGTGTTGACTAATATTTGCATTTTGCACTAATTACACTTTCTAGGATGCACAAATATATTGATTGGTGAATTAAGCTTTACTTTCCTTGGGTGTGGTCTATTTTGTGCAAAAATTGGCATCCATCTAAATGTTTTTCCTTACAATTTTAGCTTCTCCATTTCATGGAAAAATCATATTCCCCATAACTTCAGCTTGTCTATTTCAGGGAAATCAAAGTCCTTATAGCCAATCTTTCCACACAATTGGAGCTTGTCTGTTTGGTGCAAAAATCATTGTCCTTATGCATGTCTATTTTGTGGAAAATTCAAAGTTACAATGACAAAGTTTTTCCACACTCATTAGTTTGTCTATTTTGTAGAAAAATCAATGTTCCCATCATAGTATCTTATGTCTTCCTTGAAAAATTTAGCATCCTTGTGACCAATTTTTCCACACAATTAAGGTTTGTCCATTTAGTGGAAAATCAACTTTCCCATTACTATAGCTTGTCTATTTCATTGGAAAAGTTAGTGTCCCTTTAACTAATTTTTTATACTGTTATTGCTTCTCTATTTTGTAAAACATTTAGCAATTCCATGACCAATTTTTTTACATAACTGTAACTTGTCTATTTCATGAAAAAGTCAACATTGTTGTGACCATAACTTGTCTATTTCGTAGAAAATTTAGGATCCCATTGATCAATTTTTTTCACATAACTATATCTTGTCTATTTCATGGAATTTCATCATCCCTGTGACTAGTTTTTTCACATGACTATAACTTGTCTATTCTCAAGAAAAATCATTGTCAACATGACTCCAACTTTACCTATTTCATGAAAACTTCAATATTCTTGTGACTAACTTATTAATTCATGAAAAAAACAACACTCTCAACGAAATAGGTGTTCATGTCTTTATAGAGCCTCTAAAGTGTCTAACAAACGAGTACAAAGAGGATTTACGAAAAACACCTAATCAAATTGTTTACAGAAGCATTGTCGATGAATTGAGGAAAAGGGAAAAGATCGTGTTCTTTAGTTTTCTACACCCTTCATTCACACAACATCCATCAAGTGTTGACTAATATTTCCATTTTTCACTAATTACACTTTCTAGGATGCACAAATATATTGACTAGTGAACTGAGCATTACTTTCCTTGGGTGTGGTTTATTTTGTGGAAAAATTGGCATCCAGATATCTAACTAGTTTTCCACACAATTGTAGCTTATCTATTTCATGGGAAAATCATTGCCCTCATAACTATAACTTGTCTATTTCATGGAAAATTCAACGTCCTTATAGCTAGTCTTTCCACACAAATGGAGCTTGTCTATTTGGTGGAAAAATCACCATCCCCATGACTATAACATGTCTATTTTGTGGAAAATTCAAAGTTTCTACAACAAAGTTTTTCCACACAATTGTAACTTGTCTATTTTGTGGAAAAATCACCATCCCCATGACTATAACATGTCTATTTTGTGGAAAATTCAAAGTTTCTACAACAAATTTTTTCCACACAATTGTAACTTGTCTATTTTGTGGAAAAATCATCGTCCCCATCTCGTAGCTTGTGTCTTTCTTGAAAAATTTAGCATCCTTGTGACCAATTTTTCCACACAATTAAAGTTCGTCCATTTAGTGGAAAAATCAACTTTCCCATTAATATAGTTTGTCTATTTCATTGAAAAATTTAGTGTCCCTTTGATTAATTTTTTATAGTAATAGCTTCTCTCTTTTGTAAAAGATTTAGCATTTCTATGACCAATTTTTTCTCATAACTATAACTTTTTTCTATTTTGTGAAAAAATATAACATTGTCATGACTATAACTTGTCTCTTTTGTAGAAAATTCAGCATTCCTTTGATCAATTTTTTCACGCAACTCTATGTTGTCTATTTCATGGAAAATTCATCATCCCTATGGCTAGTTTTTCCACACTCCCATAACTTGTCTATTTTCTTGAAAAATCATTGTCAACATGACTGTAGCTTTACCTATCTTATGAAAAATTGAATATTCTTCTGATTGTAACTTATTAATTTGTGAAAAGGTCTGCAATCTTGTAATTATAGCTTGTATATTTTGTGGAAATTTCTTCCATGCAACTATAGCTTGTTTATTCATGGAAAAATCAGCATCCCCCAGTCCACCTTTTCCACAAAACTATAGCTTTGTAAAACTTAGTAAAGAGCAAAAAATCATATGAAGGCTTGGGGAAAATTCCACGGTTCTTTTCTTGTGGTAGAAGCATATAAATTCTTTACTTTGTCATAAAAAAAATTGCAACTTCATTCTTTTCTCTACAAATGCTCCCTTTTTGCTATTATATTAATCAAAGAAAATTTAAATTGAACAATACTTTGTGAAATAAAATTTAATTACGGAAATTTGGAATTAATTACTTTCATTACGAAGACAGAAAATAAAAATAAAAAGCTAAGTTCATCTTCTGATTGCTTCCAGTCAAGCAGACTGGTTAACACTGGCCACGGCTAGGCATGCAAGATGCATTAGGATGGATAGCACAACTTTACATCTTGATAAAATAAGGAATAAGAAAACCTTGAACATGACTATAATTTGCATTGCTGTCATTTTATGTTGACATCTTATTTTGGGTTTTAATGCTTGCAAGCATACATGAATTCATGCTATTGGGACTTGATGCTACTTTTCAAAATAAGGACAAAGGATTACATTTTCAAAAGAAAAGAGAAGAAAGATAATCTGTAAAGGGATTAAACAAAAAGTTAAACTAATCAAATTTCATAATACATCTTATTAGGAAGGGCAACCCATGGAGTACCATTGAATGCATCAAAGTTTCACAGTAAGTTTCTTTGCAATTTCAACTTCTCTTTCATGCCCAAAAAATACTTGTATGTTTTCTTTTCATTTTAAGATATTGTAGATCCAAAGTTAAAAACTAACTGGTGTTCTTTACTACATGAGATTACTTGGGATGAGTTGAACTGATCTTTGAACATAAAGGATTTGGGCTATGTATCTGGTACAATTTGTTTTTTCTTTTTTTTTTCCTTTTCCCTTTCTAAGGATCTATACTTGTTTGCGTGCAACAAGAAAATCTTGGTGGCACTCACTCTTACAAGCATATATGAATCCATACCCATTAGATGACTTCATTAGGAAGTAGTGGCAAAACTCTCTAATCCGGTTGATTGCCCCTTCCAAGTTGGGATGTGTTCGGGTATGATTGTCAGTTATGTTATTTCGGTGGAAAAAGAACGGAGAAATTTATCCATGAGAGTTCTACTTGACTGTATGTGCAAATAATCTATGAGTTTCTTTTTCCCTGCCTTAGCTTTGGTATTCTGGTTCCGTCTTGTTAAAACTCTTCAAAAATTGTATGTTGGGATTGTTAAACTGTGGCCCTCCTCAGTATAGAGCCTATAAATGTAAATTAACATTTGGATTGTTACTAGCCAGCTACAATTTATCTTGTATATTTCTTTAATGAAAAAAGAAACAAATAATGGAACTTATGAAGTAATTGAGTATTTTTTTTCTTTTCAATATCTGCCAAATATTTTTTGATATGAATGAATTGCATTCAAAAATTAGTATACCAATATATGTTTCCTTTTATTTTTGACTTGAAAACCACCCCGTGTAATGCGTCGCTTCACTCACTCACGATAATTAAACAACGGCGAAAACAAGCACGCCAGACGCTAAGGGATGCAGTTGTGCGACACTGAAGAAAGCACCGGCAAGTGAAAGTGAGTGACCGTGCTGTGATAAAAACTAATTATGATCAAAACGAAGTGAATTTCAGAAGATCATAAACTTGGCGTGAGCGCTTACAAGGGAAATAGAAAAGGGACAGATGTACAATTTCTACAAGCTACGACAAATCCAGGACTACAACACTGCCTTGGCCAACAAATTGTTACGAAGAGAACGAAAAGAAACCCGAATCTTATGTCATTTCGAAAGATATAAAGAAATACCATGGCTCTCGGGAAGAGCAAATAAGGACATCTTGCAAAAGTTAAGAAATGACAAACCTGAATGTTACCAAGTACAAGACTAAAGCTAAAACTAATAGCAAAAATTAGTGGTGGAGAAAAGAAAGATATGAGAATAGAAAAGGATACTTAAAAGAAGTGATCATGTGAAGGAGTGAAGTTTGGGTCAAAAAGTTAAATAAGGATAAGCAGAAGTTAAGGATATTTAAAGGAAGCAATCATGTGACAGAGTGAAGTTTGTGTCAAAAAGTTAGATAAGGATACGCAAAAGTCAACAAAAAATGAAATAAGGTTTTTGCGTTTCTTGCTTGGAAGAAAATGTGGATCCATGACAAGACCTATGTGGTTATGATGAAAAGAGTCAAGCTTGTATAATGAGTAAGTTACATCTTTTAGTTATATTCTTAAGCCAAAGAAGTAGAAAATGCAAGGAATGCATGACTCAAGACATGGCTGATGAGGATTCAACAAAAACCTCTAAAAGGCATTTTCTTAAAGTAAAGAGCAATGTCATCAAAGAATCCTTTATGCTTGTCATAAAAAAGGTTTATCCAAATCGACTCAACTTTATTTAAACATGCCTACCAAAACTTTATTAACAATAACTTCGATAGGAATGATACATATTAGAAACTCATTTTTATTTCAAAATTTGATTCAAGAGTGAAGGATTTAATCATCCATATATAAAAGATTCTCAAATATCATTTCATTTATATAAAACTTTACAAAGCTATTTTTAATATGTTCCTTTGCAGCCAACATGGACTATGAGCTGTTTTGGGTATATTAAATCCCTCGCATACTACTTTAGACTAAGGGGATTTTTACATAGAAGGGGCAAATCTTGAACTTAAATTATGTCATCATTTAGGAAAACCATTTTTACCAAAAAAAAAAAAAGGACTTAAGAGTAAAGAGTTAGTTATCTATCTATGAACAATTATTTATGAACTTATTAACTTCTTAATCAATAAATCGTTTATGAGAGCCATAAGAGTTAGACTATTATTTGGATTATTGAATGATGACACATTTTAGGATCCGGACATAGTTGGCCAATAATCAAAGATCATGATTCTCCCCAAAAAATATAATTGTTGAAAAGTTTAATGATAAAATTATAGTCGAGATGAAATTTTAACAAAATTGGTTAAGAGGTTAATGTCATATGAAGGTATTAGATGAACTCCTCAATATTTTCCTATAGGAGAAGTATGCAACTTTTTCTTACTCAAACAAATTAAATAAAATTTAATCATTTTTTCCTTGATCTCCTTTGCGACTAAAGTAACAACTGCTGTTGTCACGTTTTGCCAGAGAAACCCGGTGGCTTTGCCCCTGTTAAAACAGGGGAGGTGTTCGCTGGGAGAGGTGCGGGATGTAGTTCCGTCGGGAGGGGGCGACGCCAGTAGGAGGGCTGGTGTTGGAATCCGATGAGGGGAAGCTGCTGAGGGGTGGAATCTGTCGGGAGTAGGGAGAGGTTGGCGGTGCAAACGGAGCTCCCACCGACATTTTGCCGAACAATCAATCAGTTCTGTACCAAAATTACTGTACAGATCTTATGCTCCATACACGCATATAATTGAACGCCTTTACCAAAAACAAGATATAAGAAAAAGTGGCGGTAGAACTTAATGGCAAGTGTTTTTTCATTAAATTATAGTTACTTAATATTCTATTTTTAGGACTCAGTTTTATTATTATAGCATAAAAACAAGCATACGATAACGTTGCTTGAGGGAAAAAAATGATGTTGCTTGCATATTGGATAAATCAACTGCATGATTTTTCCCCCATTCTTTCGGTGGATTACAAGCATGCCTAAATTAAAGTTGATTTATTACTTAGCACACATCTTATCATGTGTCAATAGGTCAGCAGCAATCAAAAATTAGATTTTATATCTTTGTAGTTTATACCTAAATTGACATCAAAGTTAATCATTCAGTTAGCGAGAAAGTTTCATAATTTACTTTTGAATTGTTCAATAGATTACAACACCCAAAAACTCTTTAATTTTTTATATTGAAAAATTTTTAGAACCTTATTGGCCAAGTTAATTCATAAAAAGTTATTTGATGATGAAAAAAATTGATCTTTGGAGTAACTTTTATGCCTAAAATTCTTTATAAAAAGAGAAAATCGGGCTGAAATTTCTTTAAGACTTACTCAAAGTTTTAACAAACTTCTTAAAATACTGGTATCATTTTGATTTTGTTAAATTTGAGGCTGCCTTTTTATGAAAGGATATGTGCAATCAACTAAAATTATAGTGAGATATACTTTATTCGTGGACCTAGTGAGAGGCGACGATCAACTACTTCATGACGGGACCATAGGTGTTGAGTAGTAATGAACAATACTACGTTCTAGGATGTATGTACAAATTTGACTAATGAACGAGGCACTATCTTTCTTGCATGCGGTCTAGCTTTTGAAAAAGTCAGTGTCCTTTTTGACATTATTGAGATAGGCAAGTGTTATCCAATGGCAACTACTGGAAAAGCACAAAACATACGGCATCGGGTAAAGAAGGGTTGGCAAGCTGCACAAAAGGCGATGTTCTGCCAACCACAACGGGTTGTACTTTTCCAACTTCACAGCATGCCAAGTTTTAAAATGTTTCCCGTGTTTTGTTTAGTTGACTTGTAGGCAGCTTTCGGGACCCTCATGCAGCATGCCAAGTTGTTAAAAATGTTTTTACTTCGACTAGGAAGTAATGTCCAACAGAGGGCGACACGATTTACAGTGCCTGCTGCTGCATTTTTAATAACTGATATGGGAAGACCACTTTTAATATGAAAATACAGAGAACTTATCACAAATTCTTAAGATTCTACTGCGGCTTAAAAAGCCCTTCAAATGATGCATCCTTGTGAGAAACTCCTCAAAACAGTAAAACACAATACCTTTTCCGAGTTAAACATTAGATGATTGGAAGATGAGTAGAAACTCAAGATGTGTAAAGCTGGTGACATGCCAACTGCGAAGGCAATGTTGACTTGCAGGCCAACAATTGACTTGATGGTCAAGGATACAATGGGATCAACAAGTCTAACCAAGGTTGGCTGGTTACGATGTGATGCAAGTGCCAACTTACAATGAAGAAGCTACAAAATATAAAGTTAGTCAAGAGCTCAATGTCAATGAAGGTTTCAAGAGAATTTCGTTATTGTTTTCCTATAGAAGTTTGTAAATTCTACCTTCTTAAACAAAATAGCTTAAATTTGATCAATTTCTCTGTCAATGATTTCTTTTTACTATTGAAGTAACTAGAAAAAAAAAACTAAAAATGAAATGATACGTGATGAAAAACACTTTAACTACAAAGATCTTGGATCATTTAATTACCTCGGAGTTCATATATATGTAAAGAGCTTACGATAAGATCTTTTTGAAAGCTTTGCACACAAAGCTAACATTAGTAGTTGTTTCCATTAAACAAACTCGTTTACATTAGTAATAATCAAGTATGCAGGATACTTCATGAGCAATAAAGCACAAAGACAAGAAAAACTTGCATTGGTAGCTTTAATTCATGTACAAAACTCCACATGAATATTACCCTTATCTACTTTGACATCTTATTTTTGGTTCAAATGCCTTGCAACCCTTTGTGCATTCATGTGCGTGGCACCTGTTGAGGCAAATGGATTGGGAGGCATGCTTAGTTTTTGCCCACCTTCTAGCATTTGAATTACAACTTTCATGGAAGGACGATCTATTGGGTTCCATTGAATGCACCAAAGCCCCACAATGGCAAGTTTATTTGCAATTTTAGCTTCTCCATCATCTTCAATAAAAACTCGTAGATTTTCTTGTTGTTCTAAGAAATTATAAATCCATTCTGGGAAATAAACTTGACTAGTATTCTCAGTAGAGATGTCAAAATTTTTCCTACCTCCAACTACTTCAAGCAATAAAATTCCAAAACTATAGATGTCTGCTTTATAAGAAACACTTCCAAAGTTTCTAGAAAATACCTCTGGTGCAATGTAACCTATGGTTCCCCTTGCTATGGTCATAGACACCGCACTTTGATCCTTTGAACACAACTTGGCAAGGCCAAAATCAGAAATTTTTGGATTGAAATTTTCATCTAATAAAATGTTATGAGGTTTGATATCAAAATGAAGGATTTGTTGGCCACACCCATGGTGGAGATAATCAATCCCTTTTGCTATGCCAATAGCAATATCTTGTAATTTTTGCCAACCAAGGAGATGATTTTTTGTTTTCGATGAAGATATAAACTTTTCTAGTGAATAATTTGGTAAGAACTCATAGACTAGAGCTCGTCGAAATCCATCAGCACAAAAACCAAGCAAGCGAACCACATTAACATGGTGAATCCTACCCATTGTTCCCACTTCATTTATGAATTCTTCTCCATTTTCCATGGATATGTTCAAAATCTTCACTGCAACTTGAATTTCATTTGAAAGCTTTCCCTTAAACACTGTTCCATATGCTCCTTCACCCAACTTCTCAAAAAAATGGTTTGTAATTCTTTTGATATCAACATATGAGAATCTTGTGGGTTTGAAGTTTTTATAATCCTCCAAAAAAATTTTGATTGTGTTTTCAGTTTCCTTTTTCGCTTTATCATGGCTGTAAACACAATAGAGAGCCAAAATTGTAGGGACTAACATAAGTGAACCTAAGATAATACCTGCATATTAATTTTTTACTAGTTTAGAACTTTCATCTCCCATTAATGAAAAACTCAAATGGTAATGCAAGACTCACCAGTAATCTTTAGCCTCCACAATTTATCTGTTAAAAATTGACAAAATTAGCTTCTCATTTTACTTAAAAAGAAAAAATAAGTATTTATGTGGAATCGCCTTACTAACAGTAGAGCAATGTGAATTGAAACCTTTTTTTTTCAAGTTCTAGGTGTCTTCGAGGTCCAAACATGTTATGCAATGATTTTTACTTAACTAAGGTATGCAATATAATCTTTGAAAAAAGTTGTACGTTGATGGGTATTACTTATTATTGAAACAATTTGCTGAAGTCCTTCGGTGAAAAAACTATACAAAGTCATTTATCAAAGAATGAGATTCTGTTTACTAAAAGAAAGTAAAAGGAGTAATTGGAGTCTGATTCTTCCTTCCTTTTTTTTTTTTTTTTTTTGTCATTTTCCGATTAGATGCATGAATCAGGAAAAAGGAACACTCCTGCGCGGTAACTATTTTATTTTGCCATATAAATGGGTGCAAATGGATGCGGGAAATTGGCCGCTGCGTGGAGCATTTGTAAAGTAGCTTTGCCTGATCAATAAATTTTGCTTGCAAACTGAGAAAGACCATACCTTTAGGTTTTGTTCGGGAGAAGCACTCACTTTTTGATCCATTGCTAGCATTCTGCGATCTAATTTCTTCGCCTTTCACTTGACAGTCTGTGCACCCTTCTGTCACGGACCAATTCAATTGCAGACTTTTGTCATATCCACTCATCACTCCATATGGAATTGATGAAAGAGCATACATCTTTCTACAAGATGCTATGGGATAGTCGCTGATGTCATCATCCGCAGGAAAAGCACGAACTTGGTGGGTGGGGCTACGAAGACGAGAGATATCATATCTGGTTTTTTCTAATGAGGAACAATTGAATAAGATGTAGTCTTCAAGATCTTGTTCTTCTACGAGTTGGAAAGGAGAGATAGACAAATTGAGTCGGCGAAGCCGTCCCTGGAAGCAAGGCTGTGGGTACTCTAGTGTTATTTTCTTAACTTGGTAGTCGATCTGTTTGACAGAGAATTTCATTGAAATGGGCAGCTCGAGCTCCGTGTCGTGGTTATCAGTGCAGGATAGAGTAAACCCAGGCAAGCCACAGTGAAATGGCTGGGTGCTAAGCCGGAAGGGATGTCGAACGGCAGGGCCATGGCGTCCACACCTTAATTCAGCGAAGCCTTTATCACCCTCTGCCAGGCCTATGACGAAAACCACAAACAAGAAGAAACACGGGATCGCCATTTCTAAACTAGTCTGCAAGGTATCTCAGGGTCTTAGTTTTCCCTCATAAGCAGGATACATATCTTAAAAGTATTTGTCCTATATTTTCTGTATTTATGTGGACGATAACGCGTGGAACAAATGGTTGAGGTGGCTCGCGTGCAGTGTCAAAGACGACAACTGCCCTTCCTTGAAGTTTCTCTTCATTTATTTCCTTCTCATGTTCACACCTAACCAAGTTGAAGTAAAAATTAATTCTTCGATTAGATAAAAGAACCCTACAAATTTACCTTGTTAGGTAAAAGATCAAGAAATATTTTAAAACTTTTGGTTTTATGATTTTTTGAAAACTTTATAATCAAAATTAATTTTATGAAAAATTTTTGATGAACCAAATATTTATCTTCAGAGTAATCTTTACGCTTAAAGTTATATACAGCAAATCAAAGTGAGGATGAAATTTTTAAAAATGTACTTGAATATAATATTTCAAAGTTTGAACAAATTCATTGACTGGGATTTGGTTTCTTGACTAACTGCATGTTATTTCCTGGAAAAATCAATAACCCCTGAGACAGTTTTCGTAGAAGGTACGAAAAGTTTCGATCATTTTTTCTATCTCTCACTATCCATGTATGTTTCCAGAAAGCAAAACCAAAGTGCAAAAGAAACCCATGTTTAATAAGTTTGAATCAATATAATTAAGATTTTGGAAACACTTTTTATTATTTTTTAATATTTTTTCTTTTTAATATTATAATGTACATACTCAACTTATACATACAGATCTGAATTTCACAATTAAAATCCCTACTAATTTAATATTGAGTTAGCTAACTCAATGACTAAAATGCTAATTTCAGTAACCGGGCATGATTTCTATTGAGTTAGCTAACTCTGCTCGAGCACCGTGTCGTCGTTATAAGTGCAGGATAGAGTAAACCTTGGCAACCCACAATGGGTTGGCTGGTGTCAAGCCGGAAGGGAAATCGAATGGCTGGGCCGTGGCTTCCAGACGATACTTTGGCGGAGCCTTTTTGGCCTTCTCCAGGGCCTATGACGAAAAGTACAAAGAAGAAGAAATATGGGATCGCCATTTTTAGCCAGATATCTCTCTCTGAGGTCTTTGTAGGTATCTCAACGTCTTAAATTTCCCATCTAAAGCAGGAGACACGGGATGGGTACAGTAACAAGCAAACGATTGAGATGGTGTTGGTGCAGTGTCCAACACGCTAACTGCAGTTCCTTGAAGTTTCTCTTCATCATTTCCCTCCACATGTTTAAGATCATTCCTATTAAATTTTTGTTTTTTCGTGCTAAACTTAAATTGAGTATCAGAACCCATAGAAATGTTTTTAAAGATGTAAGACCTAATATTATATTAGAAATTTAAAATGTAAGTTAAAATTTAATTTTAAAAATATTTTTTATATTCTAATATTACCTAAGAATTTTAATGAATTAAAAAATTCAGCATTAACTTATTGAAAAGACGAGGTTGACAAGTTGAATGAAGGAGTCCTTGGAGGCAAGGCTTTGGGCATTGTCCTCCACTTATCTTAGCTTCATAGTCAATCTTTTTCACAAGCAATTTCATAGAGAGGGACAGCTCCAACACCGAGTGATGGATGTCGGTACAGGACTCAGACAAGTCGGAAGGGGAATGGATCTTTTGGTCCAAGTCCTCCACACCGTAATATGAAGTGTGCTTTCTGGCCATTTCTAATGAAACAACCCTCACTGATTTCTGAAAGGTATAAGGCATACAGTAACACGCAAATAATTGAGATGGCAAGGGTGCAGTGTCAAATACGCAAACTGCCGTTCCTTGAAGTTTGTCTGCATCATTTCCCTCCACATGTTTAATATCATTCCATCGGCATCTATTTATTTTTCACCTCTATATTCATACTTCCGAAAAGCAAAACCAAAAAACAAAAGAAACCTCTGTTCTCTCTCTCCCTCTCAATGGCAAGACGCCTTCCCTTCTCTGCTAAACTCACGGCCCTGTTTGTTCTAGTACTACTTCTTGAAATCTGCAGTGCTAATCCTCATCATCACTGTGCTCCTTCTTCCTGCGGTGATATCCAAAACATAAGCCATCCCTTTCGACTGAAAGACGATCCAAAAAGCTGCGGAATCCCAAGGTACACACTTTCGTGTGAGAACAATCATGCAGTGTTATTCCTCTATGATGGAAAATACTACGTACAGCAAATCAATTACGATAACTACACGATCCGAGTGGTGGACCCAGGTATTAAGACCGATAAGTTCCTCCGCCCTCTTTATTTTCTAAACCAGTATAATTTCAGTTATGGAGATTGGTATTATGGTGATTATCCATATTATCTATTTACCATATCTGCCCCAAGAAAAAATGGGTCAGGGAGTGATTCCGAGCTGTCAAAGATTGTGCTTTTCTGGATCTGTGAAAGGCCGGTAAATTCTTCATTGTACTACGACATTGCTGCTTGCTTTGACGATGGAGGAAACTCGTCCAACTCTTCTTTCTCCCATTCCAAGAGGTACAGATATGCTCGAGTTGGCAAAATGAATGCAAGTGAAGTACAGGACTTTTGCCAAGTAGACGGAATGTTTCCCACATCTTGGCCAGGAGATGATGGACCAAATATTTCCTGTTCAGACTTCCGCGACAAATTGGAATATGGTTTTGAGCTTTCATGGTCGGGAGTTAGTGATGACTATGAAAATCGGGTTTGCTACTTCGATAAGGGAAATCGTTATTGCTGCGGTCTTTTTATTCCAGGTAACGAGTCAAGAATGTTGATATTTGAATACCTTTTGGACATTTATTTCTTTCCTGACCCTAATTTCTGACTCGCACCACAGATTGATGTGTTTTTCAGATAATACTTCCGGTTTTTCCTACCCTTAATCTTTTTTCCTATACCTGATTCTGATCAAGACCACTAATGTCCCAATGACTCGCAGCATTATAGTGACTTGATTTCTAATTCCGAGTTCGTAAAAGCTAACGTTGTTGTTTTCTTTATCACAGGATTTCTCCTGGACGCATTTGGTGAGTTTTCTTTCTTATGCATTCTTTGAATGACAAATATAGAGTTAGAAATAGATTTGATATGTTTAATGGAGTACTTCGGAATTGGTTGACCTAAACTTTTAAGCTTTTGTTCGGATTTGAAAAAACCATAGGAAGCATATATGAAAAGAAAGTGTCAAATTTCTTAACCAATTATGAACTTCAAATGAATAAAATCACTACTTGATGATACAAATGGAAGTTTGATATAGTGCTTTGGCTCGTTGGTCTAGAACTTCTGAGAAATTAGCTTAAGAAGTTTAACAAAGTGTCAAATTTCTTAAGAAATTAACTTCTTCTATAAATAAAAGTAATTTCTTTTTTCCTGCTACATTGGTTCAAATGATTACAAAACATTAGTAACCAATACTTCGCATAGGCAAATCAAAATATTAATAATCAATACTTCTATTAAATTGATCAAAATCATGTTTACCAATCTTAATAGGCAAAATATTTATCCCAACTATAGGTTAGCCAAAGCACAATGAGAATGAATAAAATCCAGCTAACCCGATTTGAATTCCATAAACGTAAATGAAAAGCATTACGAGCTCCTTTATACAAAGTTGAAAAATTATTTAGCTTATGATTACTTACTAATTAAATTCTTCTTTTCTATTCAGTTTATGGGGTAACTTCTCTGATCTTAATTGGTAAGAATTTTTATTTTTTTTCGTTTGATATACTTTTATTTGGTTATAAGATCTATTTTATTATAGTATAGCTATTTTTGAACTATAGATAAAGATCTAGAAAAATACAGAAATAGATTTACCTTCTTCTAACTATTTTTGGATTCTCCTACCTAGGAATACACCATGGGCTATTAATGATTTTGGGGACTCCATTGATCATAGCGTTTTTGATATACAAATGGCGTAGGAGGCATCAATCTATGTATGACACCATTGAAGAATACCTTCAAACTCACAACAACCTTATGCCAATTAGGTACTCTTACTCAGAAATTAAGAAGATGACTAAAAGTTTCATAGAAAAATTAGGTGAAGGAGGCTATGGTACTGTATACAAAGGAACATTACGAAGTGGGCATCCTGTAGCAATAAAGATGTTGGGCAAGTCTAAAGGTAATGGACAGGATTTTATAAATGAAGTTGCAACAGTGGGAAGGATACATCATGTTAATGTAGTACAACTCATTGGTTTTTGTGTTGAAGGGTCAAAGCGAGCTCTAATATATGAATTCATGCTAAATGGGTCATTGAATAAGCACATTTTTTCACCAAAAGGAAGCATTTTCTTAAGCTACAAAAGAATATATGATATTGCTCTAGGAGTTGCTCATGGGATTGACTATTTACATCAAGGATGTAATATGCAAATTTTGCATTTTGATATCAAGCCTCATAACATTCTCCTTGATGAGAATTTCACACCTAAGGTTTCTGACTTTGGTTTGGCAAAACTATTTCCAGTGGAAAATAGTATTGTTTCTTTAACTGCAGCAAGAGGAACCCTTGGATATATGGCTCCTGAGTTATTTTATAAAAACATTGGAGGTATCTCATATAAAGCTGATGTTTATAGCTTTGGAAATTTATTAATGGAAATGGCAAGTAGAAGAAAGAATGTGAATGCCTTTGCCGAACATTCAAGCCAAATTTACTTCCCGACTTGGATTTATGACCAATTACACCAAGAAGAGAACATAGGAATGGATGAACTTGATGAAGAGGAAAAGAAAATTGTTAAGAAGATGGTCATAGTGGCATTTTGGTGCATCCAAATGAAGCCTAGTGAGCGCCCTCCAATGAAAAAAGTCATAGACATGCTTGAAGGAGATATTCAAAGCTTACAAATGCCTTTGAAACCTTCTTTACAATCATTAGAAAGCCCGATTATTGAAGCCAAAAAGGATTTTAATCAAACTAGCTCATCATTTAGATTTGAGAAATCAAGTAAGTAACTCACTTTTGTAAACGCAAATATAATTCTTATATTGCTTTGCTAAACAACTCACTTCCTTATTTACCTTTAATAAGCAATTACGTGAGTGTTGGAAAAGTATACTTCTATGTCCTTTTATCATCATAATAAAATACTACCTGAACTTGGTGAATATATCTCAATGTTTAAGTGAAACATTTCAAATTACAATATCTTGATGTTTATATCTATTAAACATAATTTTATGAATTCATACAATTTATTATGTATTTCACACTTAAAAAAATTGTGTACACTTCAAACATTTGATAACCAAATAATCTCATACTATCTTTTATGAATTTAACAAGCTCATTTAACTCATAATATTTTACAGGTTTAACTCATTTAATGAAATTGGCTTTAATGTCTTATTAGAAAAGCCAAAATCAATTCATGTCTTAACTAAATTCAAACAATTCATAAAACCACATTGTAGTTTCATTCAAATATTTTAATGCAAAACCAAGAAAGCATAACATTGTATCATCAAATTTGTCATCAATATCAACATCCAATAGTTTCATTTTTTGGAACTAAGGAAAATTATTCAATAAATTACCATAATCTATAGTTATTCTCATCACCAACATTATTTTATTTTACAACTTAATATATCCCAAAAGTCCCATTACCAAGGAAATGAATGGACCAACAAGAAAATCTTACAAACAATTGGCTCCTTTACAACTCGCATGCCACTTTTATGTATAAGGTATCTTAATTTTAATTCACAATCCAATGTAGTTTATTCACTTTCAAACTCATCATCTCCAAATGTTAAAATACAATCACCAACTGCCATTGCCTCGAATTCACTTTTTGTGTTCGACACCTTTGATACCACTCAAACTATAGCATCACTTTTTCACTCATTATCAACATGCAACTACTTTGAACATGCAACTACTTCCTAAACATACATGTTCAATCTCATAACTTACGCTAGTAATCTAATTTGAATTTTTCTTTGCCTTAGAACTAGACGAGTTATTAGTGACAATTCCTCCAACTGTAAAGGCCACTTTTACTTTCTAGCCCTTTGGAGATATGATTTTCTCTACCTCACTATTTGACTTTATCTTAAGCTTTTGAATTATTGTTTTGGGTTAGTCTAGATGCATTTTATCAACCCATGTAGGAGGGGTGTCCAAGCTTTCATCCATTTTTGTAGCAACATTTCCAATGTTAGGTATGGTGGAATGTTTCCATTATCATCTACTAGCATAACCTTAACTTGAAATCAAGGTAAAGGCAATTTCCTCTTTAGAAAGCACAAAACAAAAGAACTGAAGGTTGTTGTAGAACAATCACCAAACGTCAAAAAAGCTTAGATAGTGGAAAATAAAACCACAATCTTGTAAGGAAACTATTTTAAATGCAAGGATAGTGTTTTGATCTTCACTTCATCAAATCGATCAAGATCATTGGTGTTTAAGACTTTTCTAGGTTTTGTCACAATTAAGTTTAACCAATTGAAGAATCAAAGAATACAAATTCTAACTTCAATTCCAAGTTTGAGACGCATAAGAAGGGAGTGATTTGTTAAAAATCAATTTAAGTTACATACAAGCAAAAATCTCCTTGATGGTTGTGAAAATGGACTTTGAAGTCACCACCCAACTTTGTCAAACCCAGCTACTTCCCTTGCAAAACAAAGACCATAACCCCTTTCTTGGGCACACTAAGCAGAAGTCTTCTAGCTACCACAAACAATATTAAATCCCAAGTTTGTAAAAAGTACTCCAAAGTCCTAAAATAAAAATGAATTATCATAAAGGCCTATTTTTAAGATCTCTAACTAGTTACTACCAAAAAATTAAATAGACTTGCCAAACAATCCTTGGTTTTTGGGTTTTTTTTTTCTTGTGTATGTGTGGAAGAGAACACATGAATTAGAAAAGCATTAATGCATATTAATCACTAGTAAAGTATTAAGCATAATCATAATATAAGCATAAGTACTAAAAAAACATAATGATGTTTGCTTCCATAAGAGTATTGAAGAATTTTAGTGCTATAAAGACAACAAAATATAGACTAAAAAAGCAATCTCTATTAAAAAATGGCCATCACTATAGTTAACCTTCAAGCCTTTAGCAACACCAATGTCTTTTTATAAAGAAATCATGTCAAGGAAGCCATCATCAACTTAAAAAACTTATAGGCAAATAGAAGGGAGCATCAAATAGAAGGAATCCCTATAATTTTTACTCCTTTAATGTGGTAGATTCAAGTACCCACAATACTATTTTAGTTTAAACTTTTGCTTACCTTAAACAAATTGCAATAATAGTTTATTCCAACCATCGGATGTTGCTTTCTACCATGCAAAAGCTCATGTCCATAAAAACAATAGTAATTAAAATGCCAAAATACTAAGTGAAAAAAAAAAAAATAATAATTAAGAGATACAAAATGAGATTTCCAACCCTTGTACAATGCGGAATACCACATAAAAGAATTAAAAATGGAAAAGGAACTCAATAGCTCTAGATACTAGGTAGATAAAGAAAGGCAATAAGTTGAATCCATTTAAGCATAAAATGATACATTAATTCCAAAATTACGAACTTACAAACTCAAAATGCCAAGAATTCATCACTTCTTTCTCTAAGCACCACATAAAACATGAAAGGCAAGCCTAACAAATCTCATTAGTATATTTCTAGCATTACACTACTGTCAAACTTACTAAATCTCCATACCATATAAACCCTAAGAAAGAACGACATGAAACTAGCCTAGTGTTATAAAGGAAAAGAGTAACAAATCATTGAAAACTAAAATAAGGAAACCTTATTTTATTGAAACAAAAGAATAATAAACGTAATATTAAAATACATTATCCATTCAATTGGAACAAACCAATGAATATTTACCATTAGAATATATAGCATTCACTACTCTTCTAGAATAATACAAAGACATACAAAATCCAAAAACCCCTTCACTCTTCTAAAGCAACCCAGATAGATATAGATTAATAAAGGGATGTCACCATTCTTCTATGGCTATCTAAAGAGATATAGAACAAGATAAGTGTTTAGAACTCCTTTTGAGCAATTTATACATAGCAAAAAACAAACATTCACCATTTAAGAGGGTAATTCCAAAGAGTATAGGCTTAACCCTTAGTCAATCTTTAATTCTTCTTTTTTTGAGAAATATCCTTGGATTATATAGTAGAATTCAAGTCAAGAAAAGAGATTTAATGGTTAAAGATAATTAGGTCAAAAGAGATCCAAAGACAATGGGGTCCCAATACTATTGGAAATGAGTCTTATCTTTAGGAAGATAGTAACTTAGTAGGTTTAGGAATGGGCCATAACTTTGTGCTTTTAGATGTGAAATATAATTAATCGGACTTGGGAGGTGCCAAACCAGGAATACCATCTTTGTCTTCAATGAGCAGTTCTCTTATAAACTTTTGTTGATGTGCTTGGACTATATTTGATTCTTCTTATTGGGTAGTGTCATATCAGCAAGCATGTCCCGTTCTTTCCCAATCTTTTGCAACAAAGTAAAGTGGTGGATTAATAAGGATCCTTCCACACTCAACATTTGGTTCAATGTACTCCAACTTGAAGACTAGATTATGCATTGTTGGATTTTGGAATGTCAACCCATCTTTTAGTAAACCTTTCTGACTCTTTTCTCTTATTTAGTGGATATTCTCATCTATCTTATTTTGCATCATATTGAGTTCTTTGCAGCATTTGATATCTCACTGACCAAGATAAATATCCTCAGGTATAAGATCAACAATAAGATTTAATTGCTTATCTTCTCATATTAAATTTTTTAGAGGCATCACAATTACCTTTAATTTTCACTATCATTTCTCAGTTTAAGCAGTTGGAAAGTATAAAGCAATTCCAACAAACAGCAGATGCAATAATCTAGCACCATACTTCCAAAACATAATCCAAAAGCGCATGCCTAACATTAATTCCACATCAAATCCAGCAGCTCAATCCATCAGCAAACTCTAATAGCCATCCAATAAGAATACACCAGAATTTGAATTAACAGCACAATATAGGTAATGGCTACCCTATGATCAGACTTGGCAAAGTGCTATCAAATTAGGTTGTTGTTGTCACGTTGGTAGAGAAACCCGGTGGGTTCGCCTCAGTAAAGACAAGGAAGTTGTTCGCGGGGAGAGAAGAAAGTGTTCCAATCGGGGGGTGCTGATTCTGGGTGATGTTGCAGGGGAATCTGAATTGCTTTGGGTTTATATACGGAGGGTAGGGTTCGCATAGGTCATCTGTCGGGGGTAGCCCTGACCATTTAGTTTTGTCCCAAAATTTCTGTGCATTTCCAATGTTTCAGCAAAAGGCTTTTGCAAAAATAACATATAAGAAACACATTTTAAGAGAAGGAAAGAGAAAGGCGACCAAGTAATCTGTAGTCAAACGTTGCAGAAAAGAGAGAGAGAGAGAGAGAGAGAGAGAGAGAGAGAGAGAGATAATAATAATAATACCAACAATAATTTTAATGTAGACAAAAGCAGTATAAATAAAATCTTGGTTGAAATGAGATTCTAATGTCTTGTTCTTTAGAGCTTTATTGGTAGAAATCATTCATATTTTCTTATTGCTTCAAGTAAAACGAGATTTTGAGGTTCTTCTATTAGTAAGTGTAATTACAAACTCAGTGGGTTACATCATTCCTCTGTGTTGGATACAGAGTCCAACATCATGATACTTAAATGCAATGGTAAATATTTTTGTTCAAATAAAGGATACGCTACAAAAAATAGTTGCATATTGCATTCTTTTGTCTTCTTGATTGTAGCCGTACTTTTTATCTTCTTGTGGGCGTCTTTTAGCACTTCAGCTATTTGATTGTGCCAGCCCATTTAGAAGTCATTGGATTTTCGGACTTCAATGGATTTCAAGCCTAGCTTATGCAAAAAATATGGCATGTAGTTCTTGTTAATTCATGGTAACGACTAAAATTCATCATGGAAATATACGGTAAGGATGAATCCTGAGCAAAATGCTCATGACAGAAAAATGATGGAAATATCCTGTAGCTGCTGGATTAAGGGGGGGGAAATGGTATTTTACTTTCCCCAGCAGGTGAGATTACTTAGGATAAACTGAACAAATCGACTTTGATCATAAAGGGTCGGGGCTTTGTACCTTATACAACTTTTTTGTTAGAAAACAAACACGTGAATCTAAACTCACGGAATCTCTCAGGATCTCACAGCACACACAAAGAGAATAATAGTCAAGTAAAGAACACACAGAAATTACGAGGTTCGGGATAATCCCTACATCCCCGGCCTAAGGAGCAATTCTTCACTATTATGAGGAGGGCTTATAATGCTTACAGAAAACCTATGTTTTCTCTCACTCTCTCTCAACCTCATACCTAGGTTTCCCCATAAGGTTTCCTTTTATACAAGTACCAAAGAAACCCAAATAGATTAGGACTAGGAGACCTAAATACAATAAGACTGGGAAACCTATATAAACTACCCACAATACAAATATGGTAGTTACATAATTACCCTTACTAATTTACTCCAAACCTAACAATTTCCCCCTTTTTGGAGTAACATTAGTGCAACATCCCTGCGCCATAAGAGAAAGAACATTGCTCCCTAGACTTGACTCTACTTGGAGTCCATTCCAGCAACTCGCTGACAAGTCTCTAGCTTGTCTCTTGTCAGCGGCTTCGTCAACATATTTGCTCCATTATCATCAGTGTGAATCTTCACAAGATCTAATTGCTTGGATTCTAATACATCTCTAATCCAATGATATCTGACATGAATGTGCTTAGACCTTGAATGAGATGACGTGTTCTTACTGAGGTGGATGGAGCTTTGGTTGTCGCTATAAAGGATAACCATCCCTTGTTTTATACCAAGTTCTTGAATAAACGTCTTCATCCATAGAACTTCTTTTCCACCCTCAGTGATTGCTATATACTCTGCTTTTGTTGTAGACAAAGCAACACAATCCTGTAGCCTAGACTGCCATGAAACTGCTCCCCCTGTGAAAGTGAGCATGTACCCTGTTGTAGATCTTCTCCCATCATGGTCACCAGCCATATCTGCATTTGTGTATCCAACCAATACAGGCTCATCATTACCAAACCACAAACACAAACACAACTTAGGAGTTCCTTTAAGGTACCTGAGTATCCACTTCACAGCTTCCCAATGCATTTTACCAAGATCTGAAAGAAAACGACTAACTACTCCAACTGCATGAGCAATATCTGGTCTAGTGCTTACTGCAGCATACATCAAGCTACCAACCGCAGATGCGTAAGGTATTTTCTTCATATATTCAACATCACTCTTACTTTCAGGCTTCTGCTCCTTACTCAGCTTGAAATGACTTGCAAGTGGAGTACTTACTGATTTTGCCTTGTCCATGTCAAATCTTTGAAGTATCTTCTCTACATACTTCTCCTGAGATAGCCATAACTTTCCATGTTCTCTGTCACGTTTAACTTCCATACCAAGGATTCGCTTTACCGGTCCCAAATCTTTCATCGCGAAAGACTTGCCCAAATCCTTCTTCAGCTCAGCAATCTTCTTAATGTCCTGGCTAACAATCAACATATCATCAACATATAGGAGTAGGATGACAAAATCACCACCTGGAAAGTGCTTCACAAACACACAATGATCTGAGCTGGTCTTGTTATAACCGTGTTGTAACATAGATGACTCAAACTTCTTGTACCACTGACGAGGTGCTTGTTTTAGACCATACAAGCTTTTCTTCAGTCGACATACAAGATTCTCCTTGCCTTTCTCTATGAAGCCCTCAAGTTGCTCCATATAAATCTTTTCCTCCAAGTCTCTATGAAGGAATGCAGTCTTCACATCAAGTTGTTCTACCTCCAAGTTTAGTCTAGTAGCCAAACCAAGAATAACTCTGATTGAAGACATCCTCACCACAGGAGAGAAAATCTCCTCAAAGTCAATACCTTTCTTCTGACCATAACCCTTCACAACTAACCGCGCCTTGTACCTTGGTGGTGGATTGTTCTCTTTTGACTTCAACTTGTACACCCATTTATTTTTAAGTGCTCTCCTACCTTTAGGCAATGTCACAAGATCATAGGTGTGGTTTTCCCGCAAGGAATTCATCTCCTCTCGCATAGCTTTCTTCCACTCTTTCTTGTGCTCACATTCATTAACTTCTTCACAGCATTGCGGTTCTCCCCCATCAGTTAGCATTAAGTACTCATGTGGTGGATACTTCATTGAAGTTTGACACTCTCTACTAGATCTTCTCACTAGGGGCTGGGTTGATGATTCAACTGAATGACTATCAACATGTTCTTCAGATTCTTCAACAACTGGAGTTTCAGGAACTTCTTCACTTGCTACATCCTCAAGTGGCTCTTCCTCTGTAGTTCCCCCTTCATGTGCACTTACTGGGGAAGAAGAAGGTGGGATTATATCCTTAAGACTTTCATTAACAACTCTTGGCTTTTCAGTCTTCTTAAGATCTTCAATAGTCTGGTCTTCAAAGAAGATAACATCTCTGCTTCTGATCAGTTTCTTTACAGCTGGATCCCATAGTCTGTATCCAAAAGCATCATGTCCATAACCCAAGAAGATGCAATCTCGAGCTTTATCATCAAGCTTGTTCCTCTCATCCTTAGGAATGTGAATAGACACCCTGCAGCCAAATACTCTCAAGTGCTTAAAAGAAACCTCCTTACCAGTCCATACTCTCTCAGGTAGATCACCTTCTAATGGAATTGAAGGAGATAGGTTAATAAGATCTACTGCAATACACATAGCTTCACCCCAAAATGACTGAGATAATCCAGAATGTGAAAGCATACACCTGATCCTCTCAACTATAGTTCTGTTCATCCGTTCTGCAACCCCATTATGCTCTGGAGTTTTAGGAACTGTCTTCTCAAGCCTGATTCCCTGAGTTTTGCAATATTCTTCAAATGGCCCTCTGTATTCACCTCCATTATCTGCACGGACGCACTTCAGTTTCCTTCCAATTGCTCTCTCAACCATAGCATGAAGCTGTTTGAAGACCTCCAAAACCTGATCCTTAGTCTTTAGTGCATAAGCCCATACCTTTCTAGAATGATCATCAATGAAGGTAACAAAGTACATAGCGCCACCAAGAGTTTTCACCTTCAACATACACACATCTGAATGAATCAAATCAAGAACATGTTTTCTTCTAGAAGGGGGTCCTCTCCGAAATGAGACTCTACGTTGCTTTCCAGCTAAGCAATGATCACAAGGCTTCAACTGCAAATCAGCACCACTGACTCCTGATATGATTTTGTTCTTTATCAAATGCTGAAGTCTCTTCTCACTAAGATGTCCAAGTCACTTGTGCCATAGTTCCATGTGATTATCTTCCACCACATTTACCTTGCCTTTCTGAATACTAGCTTCAGTCTTGTAGAGAGTACTGACCTTCTGCCCTTTTGCCAGTATAAGAGAACCTCTACTAAGTTTCCATTTACCACCACCAAAGTAGTTATCATATCCCTCATCATCAAGGACGCTAGTAGAGATCAAGTTGAAACAAATCTCAGGGACATGTCTGACATTTTTCAGAACTAGCTTACATCCAACACTAGTCTCCAAGACTACATCTCCAATGCCAATTATCTTTGCCTGTGCATTATTTCCCAAGATAACACACCCAAAATCACCACCTGAATAAGATGTGAAGAACCTTTCATATGGGGTAACATGAAAAGAGGCACCTGTGTTGACAATCCAAGATGAAACCTGACATGAGATGTTGATTTGAGAATCACAACAGATCATAATATCCCCAATACCGGATGTAGTTGCCACTGTATCTTTTTTAACTTCCTTTTCTCCATACCTTGATTCTTCTTCCTTTAGTATTCTGCAGTCTCTCTTATAATGGCCAGACTTACTACAATGATAACACTTGACATCTTTCCTCGAACGTGAGACTCCACGTGATCTATTAGAATTTGGTGCTCTACTCTTGCTTCTGTCTCTATTTCTGTCTACATATCTATTTCTCCCCCTCCTTTCTGTAACCAATACTTTTGTATGTCTAGATATTCCTTGCTTAATTACTCTAGTTTCTTCATTAAGCAAACCTTCATGAACTGACTTCATACTCAGAACGCCGCCCGGAGCTGAGTTTGTGAGAGTGACTACCAATGTCTGCCAGCTGTCAGGTAAGTTACTCAACAATAACATTGCTTGCAGTTCATCTTCTAAAACAATCTTTACCGTTGCTAACTGATTCACCAAAGACTTAAACTCACTCAAGAACTCTGTCATCGGCCGCCCTACCTTGAATTTCAAGTTAATTAACCTCTTAAGTAGGGAAACCTTATTCTGAGGAGTCTTGCGTTCATAGAGAGCCTCGAGCTTCTTCCATAACTTACTAGCTTTAGTCTCTTATGCAATATGGTGATAAATACTGTCCTCAACAAATTGTCTAATTTGAGAGACAATTTTCTTATTCAACTTCTCCCATTCTTTATCAGTCAGCTTCTCAGGCCTAGCAGAATCTCCTTCCACAGCATCATACAAATCTCTACTAATCAAGTAATCTTCCATCCGCGGCTTCCAAGTTTGGAAATTAGATGAATTTAACATGGTCATACATTTGCTAGAAGTATTCATATCATCCATCACAACAAAATAAACTCCATTTGACTTCCCCCTCAAATAGGAATCAAAAGTGCAAAATTACCAAAATACCCCTCAACAAATGCCAACCAAATTGACCAAAATACCCCTCTGATTATGCCCAAAAAATAGTCAAATATCTCCCAAAAAATCACAGAAAAATACTGCAAAAATCGGCACAGAAATCACCTGAAAATTCTGTCCGGTCAAAGTCAACGGTCAACGTTTAGTCAACATTCGGTCAACGGTCAACACCCGGTCGGTCAACGGTCAACGGTCAACGTACAGCTGGACCAGGTTGACGAATCAGGTCTGGATCTGGGCTGGGCCGGGTCTTCGGATCCGGTCAACGGTCAACAAGTCAAGCTTTGATCGGGTAACGGGTCAAACTTTGACTGGGTCAACTTTGGGTCAAAATCGGGTCAATAGAACCCGTTTTTGCTGCTGCAGCCGCGTTTCTCCTCCGATTACCGCCGTTCCAAAGCGGTTTCCGACGAAATAAGAACACCAATCCTCCGATTACTCGTAACTGTTGACGAGTTTTTGCATTTTTCACAAACTGCACCTTTTAGGATGCGCAAATAATTGAGTAGCGAATCAGATATTACCCTTCCTTGAGTGTGGTCTATTCATTGGAAAAATCAGCATTGCTATGCTTGTATCTAGATTGTCGTAGTAATGTCGGTTTTCTTTTTAGGATACTGGAATGGAGGCGTGACAAAGAGGTTGTCGAACTTCTTGTCAAGTGATCATGGTCCATGTTTTGACAAATCTTCTTAACCGCATACTAGAACCAAGTTTAGACCCTCGCGATGAAAATAGGCGTACCATTTTTTTGATTGTCCTGGAAATTTTCCGGAATGTTTTGTCCGGTGAGATGGAAGATGTCGGGGGAGAACTTCCTTATATGCTGTTTGAGAATAGTTTGATTGGGTACTCCACGAGTTTTGATAGGTATGCGAAAAATCTGAATTCTTAAGGACACAAGAATAGGGGTTTGCACTTTCGCCTTTGCTAGTCTCCTGAGGCGTAGCAACAAGGATCAGGGGAATTAATTCAAAATGATTATTGCTTTTGAAAACATGTATTTGCCTCTGGAGTTTAGAGTGTCAAATAAGTGAGATAACTCCCTTGTTCTTCAGCTTGTCGGGAATTAGGCTTGATTTCAAGGCTTTCTATCAATACACTTTTGAAAACACGTATTCGCCTCCGAAGGCCTTCAATCATATTCAATTGAAAGAGGATACAAAGACTAATCTCTCAGACAATATCGAAGGAATAAGAACAAACTAATACATACTCAAACTACCCCAAACAGGCCCAGACCCAACAACTATACAATAACAATGACCCAAGCCCAACAATAAATATTAGCACTCTTAACAAAGTAAAAAATGTTTCAAGCATGAACTTTGGGGATTGGAGAATGGAACAAAGTAATTTCTTGATTGTCCAGGAAATTCTCAGGAATGTATGGTCCAGTGTGATGAAAGACATCGGAAGAACTTCCTGATAAGCTATTTAAGAACAATTGATTTGCTAGTACACAAGTTTTGATGGACACGCTAAAAATTTGATTTCTTAAGGGCATAAGAATAGGGCTTATGCTTTTGTCTTTGCTAGTCTTCGGAGGTGTGGCAACTATATCAGGGCAATTGGATTTTAGTTTAAAACAATGCATTTGTATTGCTTTGATCTCCATTTACTCCAAAAGGGTGAGAACATGAGAAGGCCTTACTTTATCATATTGGTTCAAAATGATTACTGTTTTTGAAAACATATATTTGCCTCTGGAGTTTAGAGTGTCAGATAAGTGAGAGATCAACTCCCTTGTTCTTTAGCTTGTCAGGATTTGGGCTTCATTCCAAGGCTTTCTGTGAATACATTTTTGGAAACATAAATTTGCCTCCGAAGGCTTTCTATCACATTCAACTGAAAAAGGAAACAAAAACAAGTCTCTCATACAATAAGGAAGGACTAAGAACACACTACTGTATACTCAAGCTACACCAAACGGGCTCAAGCCCAACAAACTATACAATAACAATGGCTCAAGACCAATAATTAATATCGGCACTCTTAACAAAGTAAAATGTTCCAAGCATCAATTCTAGGGATTGGACGATGAAATGTCATCCAGGCAAAAATGATGGTAAAACTTAATGGCAAGTGTTTTTTTTAAAATAAAATAAAATAAAATAAAATAATACTTGGATAAATCATACTAAATAACTTTTTATTTTTGGTGGATTCCAAATATGCCTTAGATAAAGTTGATTGATTGCTGAGTACACATATTATCAACATATCAATAGGTCATTAACAATTAAAAATTAAATTTCACACATTCTTTGTGATTCAAATCTAATTAAGTTGGAATAGAATTTTGTTAGACAAAGAGTTTCATAATTTACTTTTATTTATTTAGTCAATTATAATATCAAGAAACACTTAAATTTTTTTCATATTGAGACCTTGTAGGCCAAGTTAATTTTATAGAAAGTTTTTTGATGACAAAAATATTGATCAATATTTTGATGCTGAAATTTTTTTAAAATTTACTCAAAATTTTAATAAATTTATCAAAGTACTCTTATCATTTTGATTCCATTAAATTTTAAATATACTTTTTCATGAAAAAATGGAAGAAAAAAATTAAAAATTATAGTGAGATACACTTTATTCATGCACTTAGTAAGCCGACGATCGATTAATTCATCAATTGACCAACAGGGTTCAGTAGTGTTGAACACGTTAAAGGACAGATTTACAGATTTGACAAATGAACGAGGCATCCTCTTTATTGGGTGCGGTCAAAAAGTTTCTTGGGTGCTGTCTACTGATCGTAAAAGTAGGTGTCCTTGTGACGTGATTGAGATGGATGACACTGCTAGAAAAGCACAAAACATACGGCATTCAATAAAGAGAGGTGGGCGGGGGCCCTGGCTCAGTGGCGTTTTCTGAGCCTAACCCTGACCGGCCGTCCCACCGGTCAGGGGTTCGAATCCCGTCCCTCCCCTTCCCCGGGTGTGTGAGTTTATAATAAAAAATAAAAAATAAAAAATAAAAAAAATCAATAAAGAGAGGTCTAGGACATGTGAACAAATTTGACTAATGAATGACGCGGTTTACTTTTTGAACAGATCAAGGCGCAAAACGTAAGCTGCGCAGAAGGTGATGTTCTACCAACGAGGAGGCTTTGTTTTTCCAACTCTTCCCACACGGCGCCCCTCTGGCACGATATGATCGACAATGACTGCTGATGCATATAGAGTTTGTGCAATTAATAAATTAGTAACTAACATGGGAAGACCACTTTCAAGCTGGAAAAAAAAAAAGAGAAAAAAAGAGCTACTGGTAGAGCAGGGAACTACTAGCTAATTAAATATATAATATAAAATTGGTTAAGAGCTTAATGTCATGTACGAAGGTTTCAAGAGAATTTAGTAATTTTTTTTTCTTGCAGGGGGAGCATGTAAATTCTTTCTTCTTAAACAAAATAACTAAAAGTTCATTATTTACTTTCTCAATAATTCTTTTTTCATATTAAAGCAATTAGAAAACTTCAATTCGAAAGATTCTAAGATCCATTACTCTCTTCTAGTTCAAGTACAAATAAAGAACTTACAAAAAGATTCTGAAAAAAAATTTGTACAAAAAGTTCATCCATCTATTGGTTTCCATCAAATAGAGTCATTAAAATTAGACATAGCATGCAAAATGCTTTAGAACGGATAAAGCAAAAAAAAAGAAAAACTTAAATTTGTAATTTAAGTTCTCAAGTATAATATGCCAACAAAATCCACAAGATTACTACTATTGTACTTGAGATATCTTATTTTTGGTTCAAACACCTTATAATCCGTTGTGCATTCATGTACATGGCACTTGTTGAGGCCAATGGCTTAGGAGGAATACTTAACTTTTGTCTAACTTCTAGCTTTAAATCACAACTTTCATGGAAGGATGATCTATTGAGTTCAATTGGATGTACTGACGCCCTACAATGGCAAGTTTTTTTGCAATTTCAACTTTTCCATCATCTTTAATAAAAAAATCATAATTCTTTCTTTTATTCTAGGAGATTATAGATCACTAGATAATTTGAGATTTTATTACACCATTGTCAATATGCCTTCTCAAAACCAACATGAACCTTTAAGTCTTAAGCAATGCAATAACTATTTCCAAAGGCTACCATCACCGTAATTAACCTTTAAGTCTTAAGCGATAACAATGCCTCTTTTTTTTTTTTTTTTTTTTTTTTGAAGAAACCATACCACGGAAAGACATTATTAGCTAAGAAAAAAATAACTTATAAATTTGACAAGAGGGAGCATCGAATGGAAGAAATCCCCATGTTTTATCCTTTAAATGTGGCAAATTCAAGCACCGACAACACTATTTCAGTTTAAACAAATAATTGATACAAATTGCCAAGTTATGCCACAAGATTGCCTAAAAATTTCTTTGTAGCCTAAACAAATAGTAAACTAGCATGTAATAGTTAACGGCAACCAACCATAGACGCTGCTTTCTACCATGCAAAAGCTCATCTCCATAAAACAATAGAATCATAATTCCAACATGTTTAGTCAAAGAAGAAGAAGTAATCAAGAGATCACAAAATGAGACCTCCAGCCCTAGTACAACTTGTAATAGCACAAACAACAATGGCTCAATGAAAAGGAACAAGAAAAAATGACAATCCTAGAACCAATAGCTTTAGAAATATGGTAGATAAAGAAAGACAATTAGTTGAATCCACCTAATCATAAAATGACATCAAATCTAAAATTGATGACTTACAAATGCAAAATGCCAAGAACTCATCACTCCACTCTCTAGATGCACTAACATGAAAGGCAGCCAAAGAAATCTTATTACTATATTTCGAGCATTATGCTAATATCAAAATACCAAATCTCCATACCATATAATCTAAAATGTCAAACATGCCAAATCTCCATACCATATAATATAAAATTTCAAACATGCCAAACTCCATACCATATAATATAAAATAAAGAGAAAACAAACAAACCTGGAATCAAGCTTCTCCAAAAGCCAATGCATGTCTCATTCGTTTCCCTCCTTTTGCAATGACTAGAAGTGGTGGATTAACATTTAGCTTGATGTGCTTGAACCTAAAGACCGGTTTATGCATTGTGATTGGTTTTGCAATAACCACAAACATTTTAGTGGCCTTTTCTAAATTCTTTTATTTCCTATGGTGGACATTCTCATATTTCTCATTTTGCATCATATTGGCTTCTTTTGCATTGTTTGATGCTTCACCCACCCCAAATTATGCCTTTTGGTGTGGGATCAACAATAAGATTCAATTGTATATCTTCTTTGTTGAACTTTAATTGATATTCACTCTCACTTTTCAGTTCAAGCAATTAAGAACTATAAATTAATTCCTACAAACAACAAATGCAATAATCCAGCATTACACTTCCAAAATCTAATCCATCAGCACACACCCAACGATAATCCAAACAATAGTTCAACATCAAATCCAGCAGCAAACTCCAATAGTAATCCAATAAGAATTCAACAAAATTTGAATTAATAGCACAACACTGGTAATTGCTACCTTATAAGTACAGTTGGTGGAGTGCAGTCAAATTGATACATTAATCATATTGCTTCAAAATGATTACTGTTTTTGAAAACATGTATTTGCCTCAGGAGTTTAGAGAATCAGAAAAGTGAGATCAACTCCCCCATACCGAGGAGCATTCCGTGAATGTGACACCATAAATGTATGCTTTATTTTTTGGGCCAAACTGTACCATTTAGAAGTCACTGGATTTTTCAATTTAATGCTCTTTAAGCCTAGCTCTCGAAGAAGACTAATGTTATTGGGTGGATTTGGGTTTTAGGCCTCCTTTGTGCTTCAGGATTCTGTCGAAGAAGAAGTAATGGCACGATCCGCAATTCGTATGACTCTGTGGGGTAAAGAGGTAACTCTGTGTCTCAAAAAACTCCTAGACGTGGCAAAATATCTGCCAGATCAACCTGTCCAGGAATATTCATGGCTTATAGTGCATGTTGTGGGTTCGAAAACGGCAAGGCTTTGTACTCAAAAATCACAACTAATTAATCCTAGTACAAAACACACGGATTGAGCCAGGAAAACTCCAGGAAACCGGGAACAATGCAGATTTGCGCCCAAAGGCTTTCCATGTCTTTCAACTTAAAAAGGATACAAAAACAAGTCACTCAGTATAATAAGGAAGGAATAAGAACACTACACAGGCTCAACATAGATATCAACATTCTTAGCCGAGTGCAATGTTTCAAGCATGAATTCTCAGGAATGGAACAATATTTGGGCAAAATTGGGCATAGAACTTAATGATAGTTTTTCAAAAAAAAAAAAAATTATTAAGGCTCAATTTTATTATTATAGTATATAAACAAACATACAATGATGTTACTTGCATATATGATGGATCATACTACATGACCCTTTTTTTCTTTTGGGTGGATTCCATACATGCCTGGAATAAAGTTGATTGACCGTTAAATACACATCTTATCCATGTGTCAATAAGTCATTTCTAATTAAAAATTAAATTTTACACCTTTTTGTGGTTTATACCTAATTAAGTTGAAATAAAAGTTAATTATTTTAATTAGACAAAGAGTTTCACAATTTACTTTTATTTGTTTAAATTATTACAATATCAAGAAACGCTTTAATTTACTTTTCATATTAAAAAAATTTTAGAACTGTATAAACTAAGTCAATTTCATAGAAAGTTCTTTAATGATAAAATATTGATCTTTAAAGTAACTTTCATAGTTAAAGTAGCTTATAAGGAAAAAAAAAAAAAAGTCAGGCTGAAATCTCTTTGAAATTTACTCAAAGTTTTAATAAATTTATTAAAGTACTTTTATCATTTTGATTCCGTTAAACATGAGGGTACTTTTTAATGAAAAGAAGGTAGAAAAAACTGAATATTATAGTGAGATACACTTTCTTCATGCGTTTAGTGAGCCGATGATCATTTAATACATCACAGGACCAACAGGGTCGAGTAGTACTAACACGTTTAGGATACATCTACAGATTTACAGGTGCGGTCAAAAAGCTAAAAAGTCGGTGTCCTTGTGACGTGATGGACATCGATATGACACTGCTAGAAAAGGACAAAACGTACGGCATGCCACAAAGACGTGCACGAATTTGACAAAATGACGCGGCATCCAATAGGATATGTGTACAAATTTGACTAATGAATGACGTGATTTACCTTTTGAAAGATCGAAGGTGATGTTTTACCACCGACCAGGCTTTGTGTTTTTCCAATTGTTCCCACACTGCACGCCTCGTTTTAAATGTTCGGGTCCCTCGTCCAGCAGGACCCGATTGACAGTGACTGCTGATGCATGTAAAGTGTGTGCAATGAATAATTTTAGTAAATATTGAATCTACCTGCTAATTGAACGCGCTGATGTAAAGAGAGTTCTTTGGGGTTTTCATGATTTCAAAGCTCCTGGTCCTGATGGATACAATAGTCTATTTTACAAGAAAGCTTGGTCAATCATCGGGCATGATATAGAAGATGCGGTGCTAGATTTTTTCTCATCCAAGAAACTACTGAAAGCTATCAATGCTACTTTGCTCTGCCTAGTTCCCAAAATCCCTAACCCAAGTTGCATGAAGGACTTTAGACCAATTGCCTGCTGTAATGTGTTATATAAAGTGATCTCAAAACTACTTGCTGAGAGGATAAGTCTTATTCTCCCTGAAGTGATTAGCCAAAACCAAACTGCTTTTATCAGGGGTCGTCAAATCTCTGAAAATATTATGCTTTGTCAAGAATTGCTTCATAATTACCACAAAGGAGATAAAGGAAAGCGTGTTGCCATTAAGATCGATCTTATGAAAGCTTATGATATGGTTAAATGGGATGCTATATTGGGGGTTCTCCAAGCTATTCACACTCCTCAAACCTTACTTGAACTGGTTAGCCAATGCATCACTACCACTAGATTCTCTGTGAATTTCAATAGTGAGCATGTAGGTTATTTTGAGGGTACTAATGGATTAAGGCAGGGAGATCCTTTATCTCCTTATCTGTTTGTGCTTGTCATGGAGATCCTTAATAGGATAATTATTGAGAAAGTTTCCACCTCTACTTTCAAATATCATTGGAGATGTAAGGAAGAGAGAATCACTCACCTTTGTTTTGCAGATGATTTGTTTTTATTTGCTCATGGGGATGTTAATTCAGTACTATGTCTCACTGAAGCTTTGGAGGAATTTGCAACACTCACAGGATTGCAGTATAATCCAAGCAAAAGTCAGATATTTTTTTCAGGGATTACTGAACAAGAAAAGCTTTTGATACTAGACCATATCCCCTTCTCCGAAGGTAGACTTCCTATTAGATACCTTGGTGTTCCTCTTATCACAAGAAGACTTACCTACACGGATTGCAAAGTTTTGTCAGAGAAAATCATGGCAAGAATTGATGGATGGGGAATGAAATACCTTAGCTATGCAGGAAGACTACAATTGGCTAAAACAGTTCTTACTTCTATCTGTACTTTTTGGATGCAAATGTTCCTTCTCCCAAAACAAACCATCTATGAGATTGAGAAGAAGATAAGACACTTTCTTTGGGCAGGCCACTCATCAGATCATAAAACTCATAAGGTTGCTTGGCAAGTTGTTTGTTCACCAAAAAAGGAAGGGGGTCTTGGATTACTAAACCTTAAAGTATGGAATAAAGTTTTGTTGGGACGATCTCTCTGGAATCTCATAAATTGCCCTAATTCATCCTTATGGAGTAAGTGGATTCATAGTACTAAATGCAGGGGAAATTCAATTATGGATCTTGACATCAAGGGAACTATGGCATGGAGTTGGAGAGGTCTTCTAAAGTTACGCCAAACTTTAACCTCTACTCTATCCAAGCCTTCCTATTGTTGTAAGGAAACGTACAAGGAGTTACGTCAAGTGAGCTCTGAGGTTGAATGGTATAATTTGATCTGGTCAGGAGGAATCAGCAAACATAACTTCATTGGTTGGCTCATATGTAGAGACAAACTACCTACGGCTGCAGTGGTTTCCCGATGGCTTTCCTCAATTGATTTGCATTGTGATTTTTGTGGATCTAACTATGAAAATAGATCTCATTTGTTCTTTCAGTGCACTTGGACTAACCAGGTTTGGAGAAGTATTCTAGCTCAACAAGGTATTCGTAAGGTCATCCTTGATTGGGAATCTGAATTGCAATGGATGATTAAAGCAACTAAGGGAAAGGATTTAGCTGCAAAACTTCTCAAGCTTTCTTTCTTAGCGTGTCTTTATTGTATATGGTTAGAACGTAATCGTAGACGTTTTCAGAATAAGTCTATTGATATTTCAATGTTGTTAGCTAAAATCAGGAGAGTAGTCCGTGGAAGAGCTTCCTTATTTAGAAATATTAAACTCTCTCAAGCAAATGTTTTGTTGAGTCTTAGTTGGAGAATTCCAAACTCTATTTTTTCCTAGATGAATTGTAATGCTGGGGTATGCCCCTAAGCTCTTGTATTACCTTTTATTCTTCGATGAATAAACTCACATATTCATCAAAAAAAAAAAAAAAATTTAGTAAATAACAGGGGAAGATCATTTTCAATATGAATATTCAGAGAAATTGTCACAAATTCTTTAACATTCTATATCTTAAGAGTTCCTTCAAATGACGCATCCTTGTAAGTATTTTATTTTGACATTTTATTGTTGGTTTTAATGCTTGCAAGCATACTTCAACTCATGATTTGGGACTTGATGATACTTTTTGAAATAAGAAAAAGGATCCTATTTTTAAAAGAATATGAAAGAAAATATCTGTTTGAAAAAGCAAAAGAATTATTACTCTAGAAAGACTATAAAAAGATTTAACAAAAAGTTAAACTAATCAAATTTGATAAATATATTTTAAGGAAAAACAATTCATGGTTTGTTAAAGTCTCACAATAAATTTCTTTGAAATTTTAACTTTTTCATTATCTTAAAAAAGTACTCATATATTTTCTTTTTGTTTTAAGCTATTGTAGATTCAATATCAAAAGCAAAATTAACTGGTATTCTTCACTCTAATGTGAAATTACTTAGGATAAGTTGAATCAATAACAAAAATTTATTTATTTATTTTCTTTTAGATTAAATCTCAAAAGTAAATTTTTATTTTTCCTTTTTCCTCTCGAGTATCAGTACTTGTTTGTGTGCAGCGACAAAATCTTGGTGACACTTGGTCTTACAGGCATGTACGAATCCATACCCATTAGGTGGCCCACTGAGTGTACGAATAAATTAATTGATGGTGGCCCACTGAGTGTACGAATAAAGTAAATTTCACGATAACTTCCCACTTTCCTTACAGTTTTTAGAAAAAGGACGGTCAAATTTGACAAAGCAAAATGATCAGGCAAGCCAATTAATTTGTTGAATTTTTGTAAAACTATAATAAAATTTCAATTTGGGTGCTATCTACTTCTTGGAAAGTTAGCGTCCTTGTGACGTGATTTTCCACGGTGCTTTCTCACTGCAGGAGCGGTTTACATTCCTTGCAATTGCACAATCAATAATTCATTTATGGACTTGGAAGATCTATACTTGTATTTGCATTATCCCAGCAGCACACCTTATAGGATATGGTCACAATTGACTAATGAACCAGGAAGGATCTTTACTTGGTTGTGGTTTGTTTCTTAGGAAATATCAATATGCCCATGACGCAATTTTTCACCATAGATATAATAGTTGAAGAGTTTAAAGATAAGGATTATGACCGTGAGTACTAAGAAAAGGACATCAATAACTATTAACAGTTTCACTAGCCAAGAACTCAATCTCAGGCGAAGGTTTAGGAGAATTTTATCACTGTGTTCTTGTAGGAGATTTGTGTAAAATTTTCCTTTTTAAATAAAAAATTTTGCAAGAGAATCTCATCATTGTTTTTCTCTTAGGAGAAGTGTGTGAGTTCTTCCTTCTTTTAAAAAATTGTTGGAATTTCATAATTTTTTCTGTCAATAAACTCTTTTTACTATTAAAGTAATTAGAAAGCTATAAGAATGGAAGAATACTTTCTGGAAAAGCTTTATGTATAAAGATATTAAGATCAATTATTTTCTTAAGGTTCATATTTTCTTTTTACTATTAAGGTTCTTTATGTACAAGAACCTACAAAAATATTTCTAAAAAAGTTTTGCATTCAAAGTCCATCTTGGTGTTGGCTTTGGTGAAACAGATCCGTGAGCATTTGATATAATTAATCATGAAAGATGCTTCATGACATAAAAAGAAGAAAAATAAAATAAAAACTTGAATTGGTAGTTCTAATAGATAAAATTTGCATTCAAAAGTCCATCTCTATATTGTCTTAAATGATAGAAGCTCATTGAGATAAAAAAAAAGAAAAGAAAAGAAAAGTAATTAAGAATAGAAGATGCTTCATCATGGAAAAAAGCAAGAAGACAAGAAAAAGTTGAATGGACTAGTACAACAACAATCCACGTGATTATTACTTTTAGTCTACCTTCACATCTTATATTTGTTTTGGACGCTTTGCAATCATTTGTGCATTCATATGAATGGCACTTGCTGAGGCAAATGGATTGGGAGGCAAACTTAATTTCTGCCCACCTTCTAGCATTTGAATTACAACTTTCATTAAAGGACAATCTGTTGGGTTCCATTGAATGCACCAAAGCCTCACAATGGCAAGTTTATTTGCAATTTCAGCTTCTCCATCATCTTCAATAAAAACTTGTAGATCTTCCTTTTGTTCTAGGAAATTATAGATCCATTCTGGAAAATAAACTTGACTAGTATTCTCAGTAGAAATGTCAAAATTTTTCTTGCCTCCAACTACTTCGAGCAATAAAATTCCAAAACTATAGATATATGCTTTGTAAGAAACACTTCCAAAGTTTCTAGAAAATATTTCTGGCGCAATATAACCTATGGTTCCCCTTGCTGTAGTCATGGACACAACACTCTGATCCTTGGAGCACAACTTGGCAAGGCCAAAATCAGAAATTTTTGGGTTGAAATTCTCATCTACTAAAACATTATGAGGCTTGATATCAAAATGGAGGATTTGTTGACCACACCCATTGTGAAGATAATCAACTCCTTTTGCTATGCCAATAGCAATATCATGTAATTTTTGCCAACCAAGGAAATGATTTTTGGTGTTAGACGAGGATATATACTTCTCCAGTGAATAATTTGGTAAAAACTCATATACTAGAGCTCGTTGAAATCCATCAGCACAAAAACCAACCAAGCGAACTACATTAATGTGGTGAATCATCCCCATTGTCCCTACCTCATTTACAAATTCTTCTCCTTTTTCCATAGACATGTTCAAAATCTTTACTGCAACTTGGATTTCTTTTGAAAGCTTTCCCTTAAACACTGTTCCATATACTCCTTCACCTAATTTCTCACAAAATTGGTTTGTCATTCTCTTGATATCAACATATGAGAATCTTGTAGGTTTGAAGTTTCTATAATCCTCCAAAGCCATTTTGATCTTTGCTTCAATTTCCTTTTTAGCTTTTTAATGGTTGTAAGCATAATAAAGAACAAAGATTGTCAAGACTAACATAAGTGAACTTATGATAATACCTGCATGTTTAACATGTATAAGTTTAGATCTTTTTTTTCACAATAATGAAAAATTCAAGTAACAAACACAAAACTCACCAGTATTCTTTATCCTTCTTTGTCTACCTGTTAAAGGTTTAAGAAAATTAGTTTTTCATTTGCATTAAAAAAATCAGCAAAATATTTGCATGCAAATGCTTTAGTAATAGAGAAATAAGGGGCATTGAGGCCTTGAATCAGCATTCTAGGAGTCGACGAGGTCCAAACGTGTTATGCAATGATTTTTACGTTTAAGAAAGCTGTTTCTTCACAGGTCTTGCTTGTTTTACAAACAATTAGTTGAAGTCTTTGAAGGAACAAAATCTTTATCATTCAAATAATGAGATTCTGTTTTAAAAAAGAAAGTAAAAAGAGTGATTACCAGTGCCGTGGTTTTCCTTTTTTTTTTTTTTTTCTTTTTTCCGTCAGGGCAAAAATGGAACCACACCTGAGCGGCAAACATTTTATTTTGCCATATTAATGGGTAGAAATGGATGTAGGAATTTGGCCGTTTTAGCTTTACCTGATCAATTTTGGCACGCTAACTGAGAAAAACTTCAGTCAGAAAGTTGAGATTGATTTGACAAAAGACAATACCTTCAGGTTTAGCTTGGGGGACGCACCCATTTTGCAGCTTATTGCCAGCATTCTTCGATCTACATTCTTCGCCTTTCACTCTTGCCTTGGACCAATTCAATCGCATACTGTTGTCAGATCCATTCACTATTGGATGCGGAATTGGTGAAAGAGCATACATCTTTCTACACGATGCTATTTCGGGATAGTAGATTATGTCAGTATCCGCAGAAAAGAAGCGAACTTTGTGGCTAGGGCTACTAAGACAAGTGATGTCATAGTCAGTTTTTTCTGAGGAGGAACAATTGAAGAATACGTAGTCATAAGGGTATTGTTTTTCTGTAAATTGGAAAGGCGAGGCAGACAAATTGAGTCGGTGAAGCTGTCCTTGGAAGCAAGGCTTTGGGTATTTTATTGCAATTACCTTTGCCTGGTAGTCAATATGTTCGACAAAGAATTTCATGGAAATGGGCAGCTCGAGCACCGTGTCGTTGTTTTGACTGCAGGATAGAGTAAACCCAAGCAACCCACGGTGGGGTGGCTGGGTGTTAAGCCGGAAGGGATGTCGAATGGAAGGGCCATGGCGTCCACACCTTACTTCAGGGAAGCCTTTCTCGCCTTCTGCGAAGCCTACAGCGAAAGCCAGCAACAAGAAGTATAAGATTGCCATTTCTAATCAGATCTGCGAGGTGTCTCTGCGGCTTAAAAGACCTGTTAAACAAATGGCTGAGGTGGCATTCGTGCAGTGTCAAACACGCAACCTGCCTTTCCTTGAAGTTTCTCTTCATTATTTTTACTTGTTTATTTTATTTGCATCTTGACAAATGCAGGTTAAGTAGGTCTATTGCCTGGAAAAATCAATTTCCAGGTGACAACATTTCACATACAGCTGCAGCTCGGCAGTTTCTAAGAAGGTACCAACTGCTGCTAGGCAAAAACAAAAGCAAAACACAAAATAAGATCTCTTTCACCCTCCCTCTCAATGGCAAGACGATTTCCCTTCTCTGCTAGACTCACGGCCCTGATTATTCCTGTTCTACTCCATGAAACTTGCAGTGCCCAACCTGTTCCCAACTGTACTCCTTGCGGTGATTCCGTCCCAATAAGATCTCCGTTTCAACTAGAAAGCGATCCAGACATTTGCGGCGGCTACCCAGTGTTCAAGTTGTCGTGCGAGAACAACCATCCAGTGGTAGACATTGGTGCCGGAAAATATTACGTACGGCAAATAAATTACTACAACCCAACAATTCGTGTGGTAGACTCCGGTATTCCGTATCATGTCAATTATTTCTTTATCCCTCGTTCTTTTGTAAACATGAGTGATTTCAATTCGCCTGAGCCTTCATATTCCATGTATGAACAAGGGGGAAATCATTCCGTGCTGTCAAAGAGTGTGGTTTTCCTGATCTGTGAAAAGCCAACGAGTTCTCCTTTGTATTACAACATTCCTAATTGCTTTGATGATGGAGAGCACTCGTCCAACTCTTCTTTCTCCCATCCCAAGGGCTACAGATATGTTCGAGTTGGGGGAATGACTGTAAGTGAGATGGAGGACTTCTGCCAAGTAGAGGGAACGTTTCTCACATCTTGGCCTGGAAATGTTGGCCCAACAAATATTTCCTGTTCAGACATCCGCGACGTATTGCAATATGGTTTTGACCTTTCGTATTGGGAACATGACTCCGAGCCCTCGAATTGCCACTTTTTGTGGTATTATTATGAATGCGATTTTGTTCTTAGCGACATAGGTAAATGACTATAGAATGCTTATCTTTGATTACCTTTGCACATTTATTTCTTTCCTGAATCCGTATTTCTGCTCTCACCGCAGGTTCATGTGTTTTCGAGATAATATTTTTCATTTTTCATGGTCTTAATCTTTTCTTGTGTGCGTGATTTGTTCAAGTTTGCAAGAGTTGATGTTGTTGTTTTCCTTGTACAGTATGGGATCTCAAGATAGGCCCACGAGGTAAGGTTTCTCACCCTAACACATTTTGAATGATAATATAGATCCAAATAGTTTTGATGAGTTTTTTACCCACTTTCGCACTGGTTGGTCTAAAACTTCTAGGCTTTTGTTTGCATCTCAAAAACCACAGGAACTATGCATTAACGGAAAAGTGTCGAATTTCTTAGCAAATTAGCTTCCCCAATTGAATAGAAGTGAAGTCTTTTCTTGTGCCCCGTTGGCTAAAGTCATTAAGTTAAATTAGTAATTTATCCTATCTCCATATAAATCCACTAACCTAACCAAAATCTCGTTCTCTAGCCTTAGAAGCAAAATACTTATCCCAACTATAGGTTAGCCAAAGCACATCGAGAATGCTTTGATACGCAAATGTTGTGGGGACTCCACTAGTAATAGCATTTTTGATACGCAAATGTTGTAGAAGGCATCTATCTATGTATGAGGTGATTGAAGAATATCTTCAAACCCATAATAATCTCATGCCAATAAGTTACTCTTACTCAAAAGTTAAGAAGATGACTAAAGGTTTCAAGGAAAAATTAGGTGAAGGAGGCTATGGCACTGTATATAAAGGAACATTGAGAAGTGACCACCTTGTAGCAATAAAGATGTTGGTTAAGTCTAAAGGTAATGGACAAGAATTTATAAATGAAGTTGTAACAGTAGGAAGGATCCACCATGTCAATGTTGTACAACTAATTGGTTTTTGTGCCGAAGGGTCAAATCGAGCTTTAATATATGAATTCATGTCTAATGGTTCTTTGAATAAGCACATTTTTTCACCAGAAGGAAGCATTTTCCTAAGCTACAAAAGAATATATGATATTGCTTTAGGAGTTGCTCGTGGGATTGACTATTTACATCGAGGATGTGAAATGTAGATTTTGCATTTTGATATTAAACCTCACAACATTCTTCTTGATGAGAATTTCAAACCCAAGATTTCTGATTTTGGATTGGCAAAATTGTTTCCTATAGACAATAGCATCGTTTCTTTAACTGCAACAAGAGGAACTCTAGGATATATGTCTCCTGAGTTATTTTACAAAAACATTGGAAGTGTCTCATATAAAGCTGATGTTTATAGCTTTGGAAAGTTATTAATGGAAATGGCTGGTAGAAGAAAGAATGTGAATGCATTTGTTGAACATTCAAGCCAAATTTACTTCCCAACTTGGATTCATGACTAGTTACACCAAGAAGGGAACATAGAAATGGAAGAACTTGATGAAGAAGAAAAGAAATTATTTAAGAAGATGGTCATAGTGGCATTATGGTGCATCCAAATGAAGCCTAGTGAGCGTCCTTCAATGAGGAAAGTCATTGAAATGCTTGAAGGAGAAGTTGAAAGCTTACAAATGCCTACTAAGCCTTCTTTACAATTACTAGAGAGCCCCATAATTGAAGTTGAAGAAAATGCTTATCAAACTAGTTCATAATATCAATTCAAGGAATTAAGTGAGTAACTCACTCTTTAAATGCAATTTTAGTTCTTATATTGGTTGGTTAGATAACTAGTTTCCTTATTTACATCTAGTAATGAGTTGTGTGAGTGTTAGAAAAGATTTATTTGTATCTTCCTTTATTTTCATAATAAAATACTACTTGAATTTAGTTAATATATTATAATATTTGAGTAAACTTTCATTACACATTAATATTTTGATAAAAATTCTTTCCAAAGCAATAAAAGTCCATAAATTATGTAACTGATAAATTTTCAATATCTTCATTGGTACATTTATGTATTTATAAAACATAATTTTATCAATTCATAAAATTTGTTATGTATCCCACATTTAAATTACTAATTATACAATACAATCATTTGATAAACAAATAATCTTATATTTTATGAATTTAACAATCTTATGTGAGTAATTAGATTCTATAGGTTCAACTCATTTAATGAATTAGCTTTAATTTCTTATTAAAAGACCCAAATAAATTCAAGTTTCAATTGAGTTAGAATAATACACAAAATTAATTTATAATTTCCTCCAAATATTTCTATGCATAACCAAATAAAGCACACCATAACATGATTAGTTTATCAACATCAATATCTAATAGTTTCTTTCATTGGAACTACGCAAACAAGTTCAATAAATTGTCACAATCTACAATTATTCCCATAACCAACAATATTTTATTTAAAAATTCAATAAACCATGCCAATCGTCCCATTACCAAGGAAACAAATGGATTAATCATGAACATCCTACAAGCACTTAGTACCTTCAGGACTAGCAAGCCATTTTTATGTACGAAGTATATGAATTGAAATTTAACAATTCTTTATTCCCTTTCAAAGTCCTCATCATCTCTAAATGTAAAAACAGAAGCATCATTTGCAATTTCCTTGAATTCACTTTTTGTATTTGGCATTGCAGTTGTTGATACAACTCCAGCAATAGCATCACTTTTACACTGTTTTGAGTTAGTATTTGGCTAAGATGTATGTTTAGTCTCATGAGTTACACTAGCAATCTAATCTACATTTGTCTTAGTCTCAGAACTGGAGGAGGTATCAGTGACAATTTCCCCTATTGTAGAAGCCACTTCTACTTGCTTGCCGTTAAACAACTGATTTCCTCTGACTCAATGTCTGAGAAGACATCATCTTTGTCTTGAGCTTTTGACTCTTGGTTTTGGGTTGGTTTGGTTGCACCTTCATCAATTGGTGTAGGACCAGTGCCCAAGCTTTCATATGTTTCTTGGTAGCATTTCTAGCATTAAGTGTGGTAGGAGTGGTGCCGTTATAATCTACCAGCACGACCTTAACCTGAAATCTGGGCAAAGGAAGTTTCCTCTACAGAAAGCACAAAACACAACGAAAATGAAGGTTGTTTTATTACTGAATTTCCAAGAAAGCTAAGACAATGGTAATTGAGCTACATAACATCTTGTAAGAAAACTATTCTAAATGCAAGAATAGTGTTTTAATCTTCACCTTGTCAAACCCATCAAGATTATTGGTATTTAAAACTTTTCTATTTTCTGTCATCATTGTTTTTAACTAGATGAGAATTAAAGAGTATAGATTTTAACTTCAATTTCAAGTTTGAGAAGCATAACAAGAGTGATTTATTAAACATGAATTTCAGTTACAAACAAGTAAAAATCTCATTGATGATCATGAAAATGGAGTTTGAAGTCCCCAACCAATTCTGTGTAACCTAGCTCCCCTACTAAAGCGAAGACCATAACCCTTTGCTCAGAGACATTAAACCAAAAGTCTTTTGGCTGCAGAAAATTGATGCCGGTTTATGAAATCCTAAGTTTGTAAGGAGTGCTCCAAAGCCAAAAACACAAATGTAATATGATCAAGGCCTATTCCTAAGATCTCTAACTAGTTGCTACCAGACAATCAAACAGACCTACCGAAAGATCCTTGGTTCTTGGGTAATCTTTCATGGAGAATAAAGCAGCTATGACTTAGAAAAAGCATCAATACAAGATTCACAATTAGCACCAGAAAAGCATTAGGCATAATCGTAACATCAACATAAGCACCAGAAAGGCACAATGATGTTTGATCGCATACAAGTTTTGAAGCTGTTAGTGCTTTAGAGACCACAAAAAAGACCAGAAATGCAATCTCTATTCAAATACTGACATCACAGTAGTTAACCTTCAAGTCCCAAAGGACACCAACGCATTTCAATGAAGAAAAGACACCAAGTAAAGAAATTATCAGCTGAAATAGCCTAGAAAGTAGATAGAAGGGAGCATCAACGGGAAGGAATTGCCATGGCTTTACTCCTTCAATGTGGCAGATTCAAGCCCCAACAATAGCACTAGTTCAATTTAAACACATGAGAGCAGAAAGTCCTAGGTTATAATACATAATTGAGTGAAACCTAAGCAAATAGTATATAATAGTTGATGGAAACCTTCGGATGTTGCTTCCTATCATGCAAAAGCACCTGTAAATCAAAAGTTGTATTTAGAATGCCAAAATTTTTAGTCAAAAAAGAAGAAACAACTGAGGGAGCACAAAATGAGAGGTATAGTCTTGGTACAGGACATATTGCAGAAAATAAAAGATAAATGAATAAGGAACAAGTAAAAAAAATGTTATCCTAGCTCCAAAAATCTTGGTAGATAAAGGGAAGAAGCATACCGTCAAAGTTGAACATCTATATACAGAAGAATACCATAATTGAAAGGCGCTTATACCATATCACACAAACACGTACAAAGCAGCAACAACGCAAGTTGGAGCAGAACCATTGGTTAAAAATCTTTTCTTGAGTAGATAATGGATTAAAATCAATTAGCAACTGTAGAAAATATTGGTAGAGATCAAACCAAAAGTACTATCTGATGAAGGGGAATAAGCTGGACATAAAAGAAGACAGAACAAGATGAATGAAATTGAAATGTAGGAGGATAAGTTGCTCCTAGCCATAGTCTCCTATTTTCATGGCATTCGTAAAGGTCTAATGGACATAATAGAACAAAACAGAGCCTGCATGCACATAAAATAATTTCGTCTCCCATTTCCAACATACATCCATATTAGGTTAATCCATGAAAATTGTCTTCAACAACTTAAAAATTCCCTTGCCTCCCCACTGCAAAGAGATGTGAAATGAAATGTGAACCAAACACTTCCCAAAAGTAAGTTTAGATAAGTTATAGATCTTCATGAAGACATCAAAGTTGAAGAAAGAACGAATATCCCAGTGTGCTAATTCAAACAGTCAGTGCTTTGATTATCCTTTTGTGGTATTGAGACAACACTATTTAGTAGCAAAACTATGCAAGAACCAACACAAACAATGAAGCATCAAGAGTATTACTATTTTGAGGAAACCATTATAAATGCACTAAAGTCAGCAGTAATAAAAAGTTGAAAGAATTTACAAATTGCAATTACATTGTGATGAGTTTCAAAGAATTTGATCACTTCTTCCATGTGATTTTGATAAAACCCCAGCATCACATATCAAGATAGTTGGAAAACTAGTGTTCAATTGCACGGAAGAGAAGAGTAAATTGATGAGTATAGACAGGTAGTTTATCTCCACATAACCGAAACACCCCAAGCTCATATCTCTAGCAAGGAACCCCATAGCTATTATATTTTTTGTGATATAAGTCATATCCAGATCAAATCCTCCTTCCTGAAGAAATGGCACTCAAGTCAAGGGTATAATTACACTGAAAAATGGGCATTAGTCAAAAGATATAACAAAAGAAGATAGAAGAACTGCCAAAGACAATTAGAAATATATATATATATATATATATATATATATTGTGTTATGATCCCTTCCACTTATTTGGTACATAATTAGTTAAAGATATGAGTTGACAATGCAACCAGTTCACCTGGTATCTTCATTTATTTTGAGAGACAACATGTCGAGCCTAAACCTGTACAGCTTTCACAGTATTCCTAGAAGAATCTACCAACCCTTTTGTGACAGTTACAATAAAACCAGATTGTGTAATGGAATTTCCATCAGAAACATCATCTGCTGAAGGAGCTTTCAGAGACAAGCGCTGCAAATCCACAAGCAAATCATGGAAAAGATGATTTTCCAGCATTCCTAGTTGTGAATTCATCTTTGTGGTTACTCCTGGCTGAGGAAGTTTCAAACTTTTTGCCCATGAAGAAAATCTAGATGGCGTATTATGGGGAGAATTATCTAGTCTAGAATTTGTAGCAGCTGAAGTTTGTATGGAAACTGGAGGTGGTCCATCAGAAGCTTTAACAGAAGGCAAACTTGATGAATCAACAGATTCTGAATCCATTTAGAGGCTTTGACAAAGATCAATGATAGATGTTCAATTACCCAATCCAAAAAGAAACCCTACAGCATCTTGCAATTAAAGCTGCAATTATAGAAAAAATATATAAATAACATAAGGACATCACAAGATACTAAGTTGGAAAAAGTAATAGATGCAGCAGAAAAAATAATCCAATCCATAAAGATGTACTAGAACTACAACATCTTGGTAATTTTCAAGACTGAAAATGTAGATTTCATAACGGTTTCGTTCATAGATGCACAAGAATGTTCTATTTCCCCACCGACCACTACAAGGAACAAGTTAGAAAAATATGAAACCAATTTACAGCAGTAACAAACAACCACCCATCAGAACCAACCAGAAGCTATGTCAACACATTGGCTTCATGAAGTAGACCCAAGAGAATAACCTGACCCCAAATTATCAATCCTAAGAAGAACAAGAGCCCTATTAAGTCCCACGTCAAAATAGTAAGAAGCACTTATGACTGGAGAGGATTGAGGTGGCGAGGGATGGGGCTCCGTTTGGACGGGACCACGCGGGTATGAGGGTTGGGGTTAGAATCCGGTGCGGGAGAAGTTTTGTCCCAAAATTACTGTGCATGTCCCATGCTACATGAATCCATACAAAAGCTTATCTAAAGAGAGGAAAGAGAGGTGAAGTACTAGCTTGTGAGTGGCTGCAGCAAACAAAAAGATAATAGCAATACCAATAATAATAATGATGCTAATAAAAAAATTGGTAATTCCAAGATTTTCTTCTATCATGAAACAATGGGGGCTTGGTGCTATCGTCTTTGCTAGTCTCCGGAGGTGTAGCAACTAGTATCAGGCAATTGGCAAGGGAGAGAAAAATCATGCCCAAGTACGGAAATCAGCATTTTAATTCAAACCAATGCATTTGTATTGCTTTGATCTTCATTTATTCTGGCAGGGTGAGAACATGAGAAGGTTTTTTCATTAAATTATTATTATAGCATATAAACAAGCATATGATGATGTTGCTTGAAAAAGAAAAAGAAAATGATGTTGCTTACATTTTGGATAAATTATACTACATGACTATTTCTTTTTCCCCTCCCTCGGTGGATTCGAAAATGCCTAAAATAAAGTTGATTTATTGCTTAGCACACATTTCATCATGCGTCAATAGTTCATCAGCAGTCAAAAATCAAATTCTATACCTTTATGGTTTATACCTATGTTAAAATGAAAGTTAATTGTTTAATTAGTGAGAGAGCTTCATAACTTATTTTTAAATTGTTCAATAGATTTCAACACCAAAAAACACTTCAATTTTTTATATTGCAAAATTTTTGAAACCTTGTTGACCAAGTTAATTTCATAAAAATTTTGATGATGAAAAGAAAAAAATTGATTTTTTTGTTTTTTTAGAAAAAGAATTCGTTGGGCTCTTCATCCACACGACGTTCTAACAGGAGCAGCTCATTAAACTTTGCACGGGCGGGACTCAGGTTATGCGTTGGGCTTCCCTCCATATGCCTTTTCTCTTCTAAGGCTTTGAACTACATTTCCTACGTTTCACGGGCTTCACGGGCTTCAAGGGACGCAGGCTAAGAATCTAGTTTCACCTGGGCTTTATCAGACACGGATTGGATCACAATAAAAATAACCATAAAAATATTATCCCATAAAAGCACTTTGGTCCACAATAGTTACAGTCATGAGGCCATAAACATATTAATCCTAACATTAGTCCACGTATCAAAACATCATAAAAAATATTACTTCAAATAACTCAACACAGTGGATTGACATCTTTTACACGGTGGCCTTAAAACTGAATGAATAGGGTTATTTTTTAAAGTATAGTTTTGTAATATATTGTCTTAAAGGATAAATTTTATTATTCAAGTACATAAATAGGCATGCTACAAAGTTATTCACAATATTTTTTTTTGTATAAATCATACTTTATGCCTTTTTCTTTTCTAATTCATCGTGGATTCCAAACATGTGTTAGAGAAATTTGTAAATATATTGTCCCTAGAGTAACTTTTATGCTTAAAATTGTTTACAATATTTGAAAGTCAAGTAAAAATTTCCTACAAACTTCAACTAAGTTTTTTCAAGTTTCAATGACAATTGACATCCTCTATCATATTTGAGGGTGCTTTTCATATAAATGAATGGGCATGTAACTGAAAATTTGATGATGTTTATTTTATTAAAACCCTTCAAGAGTCCACAATCAATCAATTCTTCATGGGACTCATAAGTGTAGACTAATATTTGCATTTTTCACTAATTACACTTTCTAGGATGCACAAATATATTGATTGGTAAACTGAGCATTACTTTCCTTGGGTGTGGTCTATTTTTTAAAAAAATTGGCATCCATCTAAAATGTTTTTCCTTACAATTGTAGCTTCTCTATTTCATGGAAAATCATATTCCCCATAACTTCAGCTTGTCTATTTCATGGAAAATTCAAGGTTCTTATAGCCAGTCTTTCTACACAATTGGAGCTTGTTTGTTTGGTGGAAAAATCATTGTCCCCATGACTATAACATGTCTATTTTGTGGAAAATTCAAAGTTCCAATGACAAATTTTTTCCACGCTCATTAGTTTGTCTATTTTGTAGAAAAATCAATGTTCCCATCATAGTATCTTTTGTCTTCCTTGAAAAATTTAGTATCCTTATGACCAATTTTTCCACACAATTAAAGTTTGTCCATTTAGTGGAAAAATCAACTTTCCCATTACTATAGCTTGTCTATTTCATTGGAAAATTTAGTGTCCCTTTAACTAATTTTTTATATAGTTGTAGCTTCTCTATTTTGTAAAATATTTAGCATTTCTATGACCAATTTTTTACATAACTATAACTTGTCTATTTCATGAAAAAGTCAACATTTTCGTGACCATAACTTGTCTATTTTGTAGAAAATTCAGTATCCCATTGATCAATTTTTTCACACAACTATATCTTGTCTATTTCATGGAAAATTCATCATCCATGTAACTAGTTTTTTCACACAACTATAATTTGTCTATTTTCTAGAAAAATCATTGTCAACATGACTGCAGCTTTACCTATTTCATGAAAACTTCAATATTCTTGTGACTAACTTATTAATTCGTGAAAAAATCATCACTCTCAACGAAATAGGTGTTCATGTCTTTACAGAGCCTCTGAAGTGTCTAGCAAACGAGTACAAAGAGGATTTATGAAAAACACCTAATCAAATTGTTTACACAAGCACTGTCGACGAACTGAGGAAAAAAGAAAAAATCATGTCCTTCAGTTTTCTACACTCTTCATTCACACGACATCGTAACAAGAGCAGCTTATTAAACTCTACACACGCTGGAGTCAGGTTTTGCAGTTGGGCTCCTCTTCACAGGCCTTTTCTCTTCTAAGGCTTTGAACCACATTTCTTAGGCTTCGCGGGCTTCAAGCGACGCGGGCTAAGACTCTGGTTTCACTTGGGCTATTTCTGACACGGGCTGGATCACAATAAAAATAACCATAAAAATATTATCCCATAAAATCACTTTGGTCCACAATAGTTGCCATCATGAGGCCATAAACATATTAACCCTAACATTTGTCCACATGTCAAAACATCATAAAAAATATTACTTCAAATAACACAACACAAGGGATTCTCTTCTTTTACACGGTGGCCATACGACTTAATGAATAGGGATTTTTTTTCAAGTATAATATTCTACTATATTGTCTTAAAGGGTAAATTTCATTATTCAAGTACATAAATAGGCATGCTACATAGTTATTCACAAAATTTTTTTTTGGTATAAATCTTACTTTATGGATTTTTCTTTTCTTTTCTAATTCAATGTGGATTCCAAATATGCATTGGAGAAAGTTATGAATATATTGTCCTTGGAGTAATTTTTATGCTTAATTTCTGAAAGTCAAGTCAAAATTTCCTATAAACTTGAACTAAGTTTCTCAAAATTTCAATGATGCTTGACTTACTCTATCATATTTGATTTGGTCATATTTAAGGATTTTTTTTCACATAAATGCATGAGCAAGTAGCTGAAAATTTGATGATATTTATATTATTAATTTTTTAATCTTTTTTCTTTTTAATATTATAATGCATACACCCAACTCACACATATGGGGTGTTGAACTCCAAACCTTATAGTTGGAGTCTCTGCTAACTCACTACTGAACTAGCTATCTAGCGACTTATTTATTTTATTAAAACCTTTCAAAGAGTCCACAATCAATCAATTTTTCATGGGACTAGTAAGTGTTGACTATTATTTTCATTTTTCACTAATTGTACTTTCTAGGATGCACAAATATATTGATTGGTGAGCTGAGCATTACTTTCCTTGGGTGTGGTCTATTTTGTGGAAAAATTGGCATCCATCTAACTGGTTATTCCACACAATTGTAGCATATCTATTTCATGGAAAAATCATTGTCCCCATAGCTATAGCTTGTCTATTTCATGAAAAATTCAAAGTCTTTATAGCTAGTCTTTCCACACAATTGGAGCTTGTCTATTTGGTGGAAAAATAACCATCCCCATGACTATAACATGTCTATTTTGTGGAAAATTCAAAGTTCCTATGATAAATTTTTTTCCACACAATTGGAACTTGTCTATTTTGTGGAAAAATCATCGTCCCCGTCATCGTTCCCATCATCATCCCCATCATTGTAGCTTGTGTCTTTCTTGAAAAATTTAGCATAACTAACTGTTAGAAAGGAATAGACATAATAAAGTGTTAGAGAGGAATAAGCGAGTTTCAGAGTAGGCCGAACCTCACTTGACCGATGATGAGAAAGTTCTGTTGGTTCTTAAAGGCGCATTTACACGAAACTTCTTTACGCTAAAAAAAAGAGTCCTGTAATCTGGCTAGTACGGGTGGAGTCATTCAGCGCGAGGCATTTCCTTTTTGGACACTGGAGAGGGCAGGCAATGCTAAGTCCTCTAGAGACGCTAAAATCCACAGGATACTCCGTTAGGAGCAGAGCCATTCGCAACACATGTCGAGGGCTCCCTCGCTCGCCCTGACGATAAGCAGTGGGATACGCTGGCAAAACTTTTTTTTTGGTAGAATGGAAAAAGGCCATAAATGATGAAATCTTAGCACTAAAGGAGAACCGGGACCTAGTTCCCAAGCCAGAGGAGGTCAAGCCCATTTCATGCAAATGGGTAGCTAAAAACTCGAGCGGATCCTGTGACCAATTTTTCCACACAATTAAAGTTTGTCCATTTAGTGGAAAAATCAACTTTCTCCATTACTAGTATGTTTCATTGGAAAATTTAGTGTCCCTTTAATTAAGTTTTTAATAAGTTATAGCTTCTCTCTTTTGTAAAACATTTAGCATTTCTATGACCAATTTTCACATAACTATAACTTTCTATTTTGTCATGACTATAACTTGTCTTTTTTGTAGAAAATTCAGCATTCCTTTGATCAATTTTTTTAACGCAACTATATGTTGTCTATTTCATGAAAAATTCATCATCCCTATGGCTAGTTTTTCCACAGTTCCATAACTTGTCTATTTTCTGGAAAACTTATTGTCACCATGACTGTAGCTTTACCTATCTTATGAAAACTTGAATATTCTTGTGATTGTAACTTATTAATTCATGAAAAAGTCTATAGTCTTGTGATTGTAACTTATTAGTTCATGAAAAAGTCTATAGTCTTGTAATTGTAGCTTGTATATTTTGTGGAAATTTCTTCCATGCAACTATAGCTTGTTTATTTCATGGAAAAATCAACATCCCCATGTCCACCTTTTCCACAAAACTATAGCTTTGTAAAACTTAGTAAAGAGCAAACAATCATACGAAGGCCTGGGGAAAATTCCACGGTTCTTTTCTTGTGGTAGAAGCATATAAATTCTTTATTGTCATAAAAAAAAATTGCAACTTCATTCTTTTCTCTATAAATGCTCCCTTTTTGTTATTATATTAATCAAAGAAAATTTAAATTGAAGAATACTTTGTGAAATAAAATTTAATTGTGGAGATTTGGAATTAATTACTTTCATTACAAAAACACAAAAAACACAAAATAAAAAAAACTAAGTTCATCTTTTGATTAATTCCAGTCAAGTGGACTAGTTAACACTGCCACACCTAGGCATGCAAGATGCGTTAGGATGGATAGCGCAACTTTACATCTTGATAAAATAAGGAATAAGAAAACCTTGAACATGACTGTAATTTGCATGGTCCTTGCTCTCATTTTATGTTGACATCTTATTTTGGGTTTTAATGCTTGCAAGCATACTGAATTCGGGCTATTGGGACTTGATGCTACTTTTCAAAATAAGGAAAAAGGATTACATTTTCAAAAGAAAAGAGAAGAAAGATAATCTATAAAGGGATTAAACAAAAAGTTAAACTAATCAAATTTGATAATATATCTTATAAGGAAGGGCAGCCCATGGAGTACCATTGGATGCATTGAAGTTTCACAGTAAGTTTCTTTACAATTTCAACTTCTCTTTCATACCCAAAAAATACTTGTATGTTTCCTTTTCATTTTAAGATATTGTAGATCCAAAGTTAAAAACTAATTGGTATTCTTTACTACATGAGATTACTTGGGATGAGTTGAATTGATCTTCTTTGAACATAAAGGATTTGGGCTATGTATCTAGTACATTTTTTTTTTCCTTTTCCCTTTCTAAGGATCAATACTTGTTTGCGTGAAACGAGAAAATCTTGGTGGCAGTCAATCTTACAAGCATATATGAATCCATACCCATTAGAGTATGTAAAAATCTTCTACTTATTGTAGATAATCACATAGCCATCAAATGTCTTCATTAGGAAGTAGTGGCAAAACTCTCTAATCCGCTTGATTGCCCCTTCCAAGTTGGGATGTGCTCGGGTATGATTGTCAATTATGTTGTTTTGGTGGAAAAAGGAATGGAGAAATTTATCTACGAGAGTTCTACTTGACTGTATGTACCAAATAATCTATATGAATTTCTTTTTCCCAGCCTCAGCTCTAATATTCTGGTTCGGTCTTGTTAAAACTCTTCAAAAACTGTATGTCGGGATTGTTAAACTGTGGCTTGCCTTAGAATATAGCCTACAAACATAAATTAAAATTTGGATTGTTAATAGCTAGCTACAATTTATCTTGTACATTTTTTCAATGAAAAAAGAAACAAATAATGGAATTTATGAAGTAATTGAATATTTTTTCTTTTTAATATCTAACAAATATTTTTTGATATGAATGAATTACATTCAAAAATTAGTATATATGTTTCCTTTTATTCTTCACTTGAAAACCACCCCGTCTTTTCTACAGCTCTTTCGGTGACTTTTGTAATGCGTCGCTTCACTCACTCACGTAACCAACCAACGGAGAAAACAAGTACGCCAGACGCGAAGGGATGCAGTTGTGCGACACTGAAGAAACACGGCAAGTGAAAGTGAGTGAGTGTGCTGTGGTAATAACTAATTATGATGAAAACGAAGTGAACTTCCGAAGATCATAAACTTGGCGTGAGCGCTTACAAGGGAAATAGAAAAGAGACAGATGTACAATTTCTACAAGCTGCGACAAATCCAGGACTATAACACTACTTTAGCAGACAATTTGTTAGGAAGAAAACGAAAAGAAACCAGAATATTATGTCATTTCCAAAGATATAAAGAAATACCATGGCTCTCGGGAAGAGCAAATAAGGACACCTTGCTAAAGTTAAGAAATGACAAACCCCACTGTTACCAAGTACAAGACTAAAGCTAAAACTAATACCAAACATTAGTGGTGGAGAAAAGAAAAATATGAGAATAGAAAAGGATATTTAAAGGAAGTGATCATGTGAAGGAGTGAAGTTTGGGTCAAAAAGTTAAATAAGGATAAGCAAAGGTCAAGGATATTTAAAGGAAGGATATTTAAAGGAAGTAGTCATGTGAAGTTTGGGTCAAAAAGTTAGATAAGGATACCCAAACGTCAACAAAAAATGATAAAAGGTTTTGGTATTTCTTGCTTTGAAGAAAATGTGGATCTATGACAAGACCTATGTGGTTATGATGAAAAGAGTCAAGCTTGTATAATGAGTAAGTTACATCTTTTAGTTATATTCTTAAGCCAAAGAGGTAGAAAATGCAAGGAAGGCATGACCCAAGACATGGTTGATGAGGATTCAACAAAAACCTCTAAAAGGCATTTTCTTAAAGTAAAGAGCAATGTCATCAAAGAATCCTTTATGCTTGTCATAAAAAAGGTTTATACAAATCGACTCAACTCTATTTAAACAAGCCTACCAAAACTTTATTACCATTAACTTTGATAGGAATGATACATATTAAAAACTCATTTTTATTTCAAAATTTGATTCAAGAGTGAGGGAGTTAGTCATTCATATATAAAAGATTCTCAAATATCATTATAAAACTTTACAAAACTAATTTTAATATGTTCCTTTGCAGCCAACATGGACTATGAGCTGTTTTGGGTATATTAAATCCCTCGCATACTACTTTAGACTAAGGGGATTTTTACATAGAAGGGGCAAATCTTGAACTTAAATTATGTCATCATTTAGGAAAACCATTTTTACAATAAAATAAAATAAAATAAGGACTTAAGAGTAAAGAGTTAGTTATCTATCTATAAGACAGTAGACAGTTATTTACGAATTTATTAACTTCTTAATCAATAAATCCTTTATGAGAGCCATAAGAGTTAGACTATTATTTGGATTATTGAATGATGACACTTTTTAGGATCTGGACATAGTTGGTCAATAAACAAAGATCATGATTCTCCCCCAAAAATATAATTGTTGAAAAGTTTAAAGATAAAATTATAGTCCAAATGAAGTTTCAACAAAATTGGTTAAGAAGTTAATGTCATGTGAAGGTATTAGATGAACTCCTTCATGTTTTCTTGTTGGAGAAGTATGCAACTTTTTCTTACTCAAACAAATTAAATAAAATTTAATCATTTTTTCCTTGATCTCTTTTGCGACTAAAGTAACAATTGCTGTTGTCACGTCGCCAGAGAAACCCGGTGGCTTTGCCCCTGTTAAAACAGGGGAGGTGTTCGCTGGGAGAGGTGCGGAATGCAGTTCCGTCGGGAAGGGGCGACGCCAGTAGGAGGGCTGGTGTTGGAATCCGATGAGGGGAAGCTGCTGAGGGGTGGAATCTGTCGGAAGTAGGGAGAGGGTGGCGGTGCAAACGGAGCTCCCACAACATTTTGACGAACAATCAATCAGTCCTGTCCCAAAATTACTGTGCATATCTTATGCTTCATACACGCATATAATTGAACGCCTTTCCCAAAAACAAGATATGAGAAAAAGTGGCGGTAGAACTTAATGGCAAGTGTTTTTTCATTAAATTATAGTTATTTAATATTCTATTCTTAGGACTCAGTTTTATTATTATAGCATAAAAACAATCATACGATAATGTTGCTTGAAAAAGGAAAAAAAAATGATGTTGCTTGCATACTAGATAAATCATAGTGCATGATTTCCCCCCTCCCCCTCTTTAGGTGGATTCCAAGCCGGCCTAAAATAAAGTTGATTTATTACTTAGCACACATCTTATCTATGTCAATAGGTCAAAAATTAAATTTTACCCCTTTGTAATTTATACCTAAGTTGAAATAAAAGTTAATTGTTCAAATAGCGAAAGAATTTTATAATTTACTTTTGAATTGTTCAATAGATTACAACACCCAAGAACACTTTAATTTTTTATATTGAACAAATTTTAGAATCTTGTTGGCCAATTTAATTCATAAAAAGTTGTTTGATGATGAAAAAAATTGATCTTTGGAGTAACTTTTATAAAAAAAGAAAGTTAGGATGAAATTTCTTTAAGACTTACTCAAAGTTTTAACAAACTTCTTAAAATATTGGTATCGTTTTGATTATGTTAAATTTGAGGCTGCCTTTTTATGAAAGGACAGGTGCAATCAACTAAAATTATAGTGAGATATACTTTATTCGTGGACCTAGTGAGAGGCGACGATCAACTACTTGATGCGACCATAGGCGTTGAGTAGTAATGAGCAATTACCGCGTTCTAGGATGTATGTACAAATTTGACTAATGAACGAGGCACTATCTTTCTTGCATGCGGTCTAGCTTTTGAAAAAGTCAGTGCCCTTTCGACATTATTGAGATAGGCAAGTCTTATCCAATGGCGACTACTGGAAAAGCACAAAACAAACGGCATCGGGTAAAGAAGGGTTGGCAAGCTGCCCAGAAGGCGATGTTCTGCCTACCACAACGTGTTGTACTTTTCCAACTTCACAGCACGCCAAGTTTTAAAATGTTTCCCGTCTTTTGTTTAGTTGACTTGTAGGCAGCTTTCGGGACCCTCATGCAGCATGCCAAGTTGTTAAAAATATATTTACTCCGACTGGGAAGTAATGTCCAAAAGAGGGCGACACGATTTACAGTGACTGCTGTTGCATTTTTAATAATTGATATGGGAAGAACACTTTTAATATGAAAATACAGAGAACTCATCACAAATTCTTAACATTCTACTTCAGCTTAAAAAACCCCTTCAAATGATCCATCCTTGTGCGAAACTCCTTTGAAAGAAAAATTATCCACAGCAGATCAGGTGGCTAAATAAAATAGTTTAGTGGATCTACAATGCAACCTCTGCCAATAAGAAGAAGAAGCACAAGAACATTTATTTTTTAAATGCAGATTCACAAACTACATCTAGAAGGCTCTGTTAGGCATGAATGGATTAACTTGAAGGATTAAACATTGGAGAGCTGAAATATGTTAGATGATCAAAACTGTCAAGAGGAAGAATTTTACAACAACTTTGTTTAGTGTATTTTTCAAGGTCTTATTATATCACATTTAGAGAGAAAGGAATAGAAGAAGATTCAGCGATACAAGTCTAAATAATTTAACCATTATTGTTAAAATCAAGAAGGATGTGAGAGGAAAAATTTTATCTACTAGAGGAGTCAAGCTTACAAATTGTAATAAACTTTTACAAGAGTTTTGAAATTTGTCAAGCGTAATGTTTGAGCTTAAATGATGATATTTTATAACTGAACAATCTTGTAAATTTTTTATGGTGATATATAATTTGACATTTCACAAAAAAAAAAAAAAAAAACTCCTTAAAACAGTAAAACACAATACCTTTTCCGAGTTAAACATTGGATGATTGGAAGATGAGTAGAAACTCAAGCTGTGTAAAGCTGGTAAGATGCCGACTGCGCAGGCGATGTTGACTTGCAGGCCAACAATTGACTTGATGGTCAAGGATACAATAGGATCAACAAGTCTAACCAAGGTTGGCTGGCTACGATGTGATGCAAGTGCCAACTTACAATGTAGAAGCTACAAAGTATAAAGTTAGTCAAGAGCTCAATGTCAATAAAGGTTTAAGAGAATTTCATTATTGTTTTCCTGTAGAAGTTTGTAAATTCTACCTTCTTAAACAAAATAGTTTAAAATTGATCAATTTCTCTCTCAATGATTTCTTTTTATATTGAAGTAACTAGGAAAAAAGAAAAGAAAAAAGAAATGATACTTGGTGAAAAACATTTTAACTACAAAGATCTTAGATCATTTACTTCCCTCGAGTTCATATATATCCAAAGGCCAGCGGCATCCCATTGTACACCCCGTCGTGTGAGATCAACCATACAGTGGTGGACATTCTTGGCAGAAAATATTATGTACGGCAAATAAATTACCGTGAGCAAACAATTCGAGTGGTAGACTCAGGTATTCTGAACGAGAATTATTTCAATTATGTGAATCCGTGGAATCTGGGTCGGTCTTCCACGTATGAAAAAGAGGGCATTTCCATGCTGTCAAAGAGTGTGGTTTTCTTCATCTGTGAAAAGCCGGTGAATTATCCATTGTATTACCACCTTCCTGCTTGCTTTCTCCAATTCCAACTCTTCCGACTCTTCTTCTCCTATTCCAAGAGCTACAAGTACGTTCTTGGCGTTTAAAATTATTCAAATATATTAGAATAATCTTTGCGTTTAAAATTATTCACAACAAATCAAAGACAGTATTAAATTTCTTAAGAACTTTACTTGAACATAATATTTCAAAATCTGAACAAATTCATTAGCTAAAAATTACAGTAAGATTTACTTTATTCGAACACTAGGTGAGTGCACAATCAATTAATCGCCCGTGGAAACGTCAGGTTTCACTCCTGTTTGCATTCTTGACTAACTACATTTTATTTCCTGGAGAAGTCAGTTTCCCTGTGACAACTTTTCATATTCAACTGCAGCTTGGCAGTTTCGAAGAAGGTACGAAATGTTTCAATCGTTTATTTACATGTCACCGAAAGCCAAAAACAAAATGCAAAAGAACCCTCGGTTCTCTTTCTCTCTCCTTCTCAATGGCAAGACGAGTTCCCTTGTCTGCTAGACTCACAGCCCTGTTTGTTCTTGTTCTACTTCATGAAACTTGCAGTGCTCAAACTACTCCTCACTGTGCCCCTTCTTCCTGCGGTGAAATCCGTAACATCAGCTATCCCTTTCGATTGGAACACGATCCGAAGGCTTGTGGCGAGCCAGAGTACACCCTGTCGTGCAAGAACAACCATGTAGTGGTAGATATTGTTGCCAGAAAGTATTACGTACGGGAAATCAATTACGATAAACAGACAATTTGAGTGGTAGACTCAGGTACTCTGCAGGATAATTATTCCTTCATCCCTCGTTGTTTTCAGACCCGCTATAATATAGGAGATCAATACTGGCTTGATTCCGAGCAGTCAAAGAGTGTGGTTTTCTTGATCTGTGAAAAGCCAGTGAATTCTCCACTGTATTACCACCTTCCTGCTTGCTTTGACGATGGAGAGCACTCTTCCAACTCTTCCGTCTCCCATTCCAAGAGGTACAGATATGTTCGAGTTGGCAGAATGAATGTAAGTGAAGTACAGGACTTTTGCCAAGTAGAGGAATGTTTCTCACATCTTGGCCAGGAAATGATGGCCCAAATATTTCCTGTTCAGATCTACTCCACAGATTTTTTTTTTTTTTTTTTTTAAATTTTTATTATAAACTCACCCACCCGGGGGTGGGGAGGGACGGGATTCGAACCCCTGACCGGGTTAGGCTCAGAGAACGCCACTGAGCCAGGCCCCCGCCCACCTACTCCACAGATTGCAATATGGTTTTGAGCTTCACACATATCGCGAAATTTTATGGGGTAATGAGTAAAGAATGTTGACCGTCGATTACCTTTTGCACATCATTTCTTTCCTGAATCTGTATTTCTACTCTCACCGCAGGTTCACATATTTTAGAGATAATATTTTCCGTTTTTCGTTTTCTTAATCTTTTCTATTCTGCCTGATTCTGTTTAAGACCACTAATTTCCTAATGATTGTTAGCATTTCTAATTCCAAGTTTGCAGAAGCTGATATTGTTATTTTCTTTATCACAGTAATTTGGCTACTAGAGGGAATCATGGGTGAGTTTTCTCACTCAAAATATTCTTTGAAGGATAATGAAGAGTTGAAATAGATTTTAGAATTTTACACGGTGATGGTACAAATGGAAGTTTTATAGAGTTCTTTGGCATTGGCTCGTCTCTGACTTTTGGGAAGTTAGCTTAAGGAATTTAATAAGGTGTCAAATTTTCTTAAGAAATTAGCCTTTTCTATTAAATAAGATTATCTTCTTCTTCTTCTTCTTCTTTTGCGTCCAGTTGTTTCAAATGATTAGGAAACAATAGGAGTCTCTATTGAACATTCATAGGAATTCTATTAACTTATTGAAAATCTTATTTACCAATCTCAATAGTCAAAATATTAATCCCAACTATAGGTTAGCCAAATCTTTTAAAATAAAACACAAAATTCAACTAAAACAATAGTGATTTAATTAATCTTGTCATGGAAAATTGACAAATTAGTTTCATTTTGATTAATTACTAATCAATTTCTTCTTTGATTTTTATTGCAGATTTTTTAATCATAATTGGTAAGAAATTATACCTCTTATTTAACGTTCTTTATAATTTTTAATTGATAAAATTCATTTTAATCTACTATTTTAAGTTAAAAAAAAACAACATATTTCTATTCTAATTTGTTTTGGATTTTCCTACCTAGGAATGTACCATGTAGCAATAACTATATTGGGGACTCCATTGGTGATAGCACTTTTGATATGCAAATGGCGTAGGAGGCATTTATCTATGTATAATGTTATTGAAGAATATCTTCAGACCCATAACAACCTCATGCCAATAAGGTACTCATACTCTGAAATTAAGAAAATGACAAAAAGTTTCAAGGAAAAATTAGGCGAAGGAGGCTATGGTACAGTATACAAAGGAACACTACGAAGTGGCCATCTTGTAGCGATAAAGATGTTAGGTAAGTCTAAAGGTAATGGACAAGATTTTATAAATGAAGTTGCAACAGTAGGAAGGATTTATCATGTTAATGTAGTGCAACTCATTGGCTTTAGTGTTGAAGGGTCAAAGCGAGCTCTAGTATATGAATTCATGCCTAATGGGTCTTTAAATAAGCATATCTTTTTACAAGAAGCAAGTATTTTCCTAAGCTACAAAAGAATATATAGTATTGCACTAGGAATTGCTTATGGGATTGACTATTTACATGAAGGATGTGACATGCAGATTTTGCATTTTGATATCAAGCCTCACAACATTCTTCTTGATGAGAATTTAATACCTAAGCTCTATGATTTTGGTTTGGCAAAATTATTTCCAACAAATAATAGCATTATGTCTTTGACTACAGCAAGAGGAACCATAGGATATATGGCACTTGAATTGTTCTACAAAAACATTGGAGGTGTCTCATATAAAGCTGATATTTATAGCTTTGGAATGTTATTAATGGAAATGGTAGGTAAAAGAAAGAATGTGAATGCATTTGTTGAGCATTCAAGCCAAGTTTACTTCCCAAATTGGGTCTATGACCAATTGCACCAAGGAAAAAACATAGAAATAGAAGAACTTGATGAAGAGGAAAAGCAATTAGTTAAGAAAATGGTCATAGTTGCATTATGGTGCATCCAAATGAAGCCTATTGAGCGTCCTTCAATGAGCAAAGTAGTAGAAATGCTTGAAGGAGAAGTTCAAAGCTTACAAATGCCTCCCAAGCCTTCTTTACAATCACTGGAGAGCTTTATAATTAAACCTGAAGAGAATTCTCATCAAACTAGCTCATCATATCAACTCAAAGAACCAAGTAAGTAACTCTTTTTTAGAAGCAAATATAGTTCTTATATTAGATAGTTAAATAACTAGTTCCTCATTTACATCCAATAATGAGTTTTGTGAATGTTAAAAAAAATCTACTTTTATCTTCCTTTATCTTCATACTAAAATACTACTTGAACTTAGTGAATATATTTCAATATTCAAATAGAATGTTCATGACCAATTAATGTTTGGATAAAAATTCTTTATGGAGTAAGAAAACATTATGTATGCAATATAATCATTTGCTAGACAAATAATCTTATTTTCTATAAAGTTAACGATCTCATGTGATTGATTAGATTTTATAGGTTCAACTCATTTAATGAATTGGCTTTAATTTCTAACTAATGAGCTGAAATCAATTCAAGTTTCAATTGAGTTGAAAACTAGTTTATAATTTTGTCCAATTATTTTGATTCACGACCAAATAAAGCATACCATAATAATATCAAATTAGTCAACATCAATTTCTAATAGTTTCTTTCATTGGAACTTGGGAAACAGATTCAATAAATTATTATAATCTACAATTATTCGGATGGCCAATAATATTTTATTTAACAATTCAATATAGCATACCAATTGTCTCATTACCAAGGAAATGAGTGGATTGAACATGAACATCCTACAAGCAATTGTTACCTTTGGAACCAGCAAGCCATTTTTATGGACAAGGTATTTAAATTTAAATCAACAATCCAATATGATTTATTCACTTTCAAAGCCCTTATTATCCCCAAATGTAAGAACAGAAGCATCAACCGCCATTGCCTTGAATTCACTTTTTATCTTTGGCACTGTAGTGGCTGATACAACTCCACTAACAATATCACTTTATGCTTGTTATCAACACAGATATGCTTTTGAGTTAGTGTTTGCCTAAAGATATGTACAGATTCAAGAGTTACACTAGCAATCTGATCTGCATTTGTCTCTGTCTCAGAATTGGACGAGGTATCAATGACAGTTCCTCCTGCCGCAGCACACTTCAAAGATTAATCCAACAGCAAAGTCCAACGGTAATCTAGCAAGTATCGAACAAAATTTTAATTAATAGCACAATTTGGGTTACGGCTACCTTATGATCAGGATTGTTTGAAGTGCGGTCAAATTGGGCTCTTTTTGTCACATTGGCAAAGAAACGCAGTGGCTCCCCTGTTAAAACAGGGGAATGTTTGTTAGGATACACGAAAATGTTTGTACAATTTTGGACCTATGGGCAACGCCGACATGTTAATTATAACCTTTGTGCATATGGTTCGTCCCATGTAACACAATCTACACGTTTTTTTTCCTTCTATTTATTCTGGTAAAGCATTCGGAATCTTCCAAATTTATTAAATTTAACCTTTAATTTCCAAGTTTTTACCAATTTACAAGCACCTGCTAAGAGCAAACATCAATAAAAAGAAGTCTCCACAAGGAAAAGGACAAGCACCAAGGCACCAACTAGAGAGATAATAACCATATAAATACGTGTAATCTATTATTCTGGGTGTTGTGGGGGAGTCACGAATGTTTTGGGTTTGCAAATGGATGGTGGTGGAGGTGTCCATTTACATCATATTTTATTCATATTCATGCTGTCACCAAAAATGTCTTCAAATCACAAAATAGCTGCACAAATCTGCATATCAGGGGGACAAGAAGGATCTGTCCGAAGAAACGAGACAAAAACAAGCTGAAACGCGCCGTCACGCGCTTTCGCTCGCGCCTCCACGCGCCGGTGACACGCGCCGCCGTCCGCCGCCGGTCTTCAGAGAAACTTCCAGAAAGGTAGATCAGGACGCCTAGGTTGCAGATCTGCCAAAATATCGGGCAAACCCGCCTCAGAAACGCGTAGATCTAGCGGAGAAGGCTCGAACGGCGTTCGCCGTTCTTCGCCGGAAACCGCCGCGAAACTGGTACAGAACAGGTCGGAAACTCCCTTAGATAGCCGGAACTGCTCAGATCTCCTCGGGCTATGCACAGATCGTTGAAGAGAAGAGGTTTCGGGTTTCGCGCCGGAAGAGAACGCCGGAGGTCTTCTGTCGCACGACCGCCGCGTTTTACGCCTAAGACGCGCGCTGTCGCGCGTCGTCTCTGATCTCCGGCGAGATCCCCTGCCGCCTCTGCCGCCTCTCTCTTTTTCGGTTTCTGTAAACTCAAAACCCGATTATCCACCCCTAAAATTCACGACCCTCCCCTGTTTTGTTAATCGGCCTCCAAAACCCGATTTGTGCTGTCGATAAAAGCCCATTCCTCTTTTCCTTTTTCGCACGATCCAAGGCCCATTCCTCTTCATTACAAGCCCGAACTTGATAAAAGCCCCTCTTTTTAACTCTCCTTCTCTTTTCTCATTTTCTTTTATTTTTGTGCTTCTTTTATTTATTTTTCTTCTATTTTGGGTTTGCTGCATAAAATAACAAAAAATATATAAATACAATTAAATATAAATATAATCTAATAAAAATAATATTAAATATTACTTAAAATAATCAAAATAACTTTATATAAAATAGAGTTATCAATATAATAAATACCATGCAAACTACATTAGGTAGAGTATTTGTATGTACAAGGTGTAACTCTTAAACTTAAATTTTGACACCATTTAGGAAACCCATGTCTACTTACACAAAATAATAATAAAAAAATGCTTAAGTGCAAAGGACTGGTTGTCCATATATTAGGCCAATGTGAAAGCTTCCAAAGCAACCTAAGAAGAGGGAGGGAATGATTAGGTTTTCTAATTAATCTAACTAAATTTCATTTTAGTGAGTTAATTCTGTGTAATTCTAAACACTCTTCTAGGTGGACAGCAGCTGCACAAGGTACAGTAGAATGAATGGTAAAATTAAACACCCGATTGTCCTAGAGTAACAGCGCTACAATAGAGAAATGATGCTTTCACCTGAAGCACAAAATAATCTCAATACTGCAAGTATTTGATAGGGCAGCAAGTGTAGAAGATATAATATATACTAATCAGTAAAGCTACAGTTGAATATAGTTATTGAAAATGAAATTGCCAGTTATAAGTAGAGTACAATTCAATCAAGCTCTTACCCGACGAAACAGGTGTTTATGTGTTTACAGATCCTCCTCTAAATTATCTAGCAAATGAGTAGAGAGGATAGATGAAAAACACCAAATGCGTTGGGCTCTTCATCCACACGACGTTCTAACAGGAGCAGCTCATTAAACTTTGCACAGACGGGACCCAGGTTATGCGTTGGGCTTCCCTCCATAGGCCTTTTCTCTTCTAAGGCTTTGAACCACATTTCCTACGCTTCACGGGCTTCACGGGCTTCACGGGACGCAGGCTAAGAATCTAGTTTCACCTGGGCTTTATCAGACACGGGTTGGACCACAATAAATAAAAATATTATCCCATAAAAGCACTTTGGTCCACAATAGTTACAGTCATGAGGCCATAAACATATTAATCCTAACATTAGTCCACGTATCAAAAATATTACTTCAAATAACTCAATACAATTGATTGTCATATTTTACACGGTAGCCTTAAAACTTAATGAAGAGGGTTATTTTTTAAAGTATAGTTTTGTAATATATTGTCTTAAAGGATGAATTTTATTATTCAACTACATAAATAGGCATGCTACAAAGTTATTCACAATAATTTTCTTTTTTATAAATCATACTTTTTGCCTTTTTCATTTCGTTTCTAATTCATCATGGATTTCAAACATGTGTTAGAGAAATTTATGAATATATTGTCCCTAGAGTAACTTTTATGCTTAAAATTGTTTAATAATATTTGAAAGCCAAGTAAAAAATTCCTAGAAACTTGAATTAAGTTTTTTAAAGTTTCAATGACAATTGACTTACTCTATCATATCTGATTTGGTAATATTTGAGGGTGCTTTTCACGTAAATGTATGAGCAAATAACTAAAAATTTAACGATGTTTATATTATTAAAATCCTTCAAGAGTCTACAATCAATCAATTCTTCATGGGACTCATAAGTGTTGACTGATATTTTCATTTTCACTAATTACACTTTCAAGGATGCACAAATGTAATGATTGGTGAACCGAGCATTACTTTCCTTAGGTGTGGTCTATTTTGTGGAAAAATTAGCATCCATCTAAAATGTTTTTCCATACAATTATAGCTTATCTATTTCATGAAAAAATCATTGTCCCCATAACATTAGCTTGTCTATTTCGTGGAAAATTTAACATCCTTATAGCGAATCTTTTCACACAATTGGAGCTTGTCTATTTAGTGGAAAAATCATTGTCCCCATGACTATAGCATGTCTATTTTGTGGAAAATTTGAAGTTTCAATGTCAAATTTTTTCCATGCTCATTTTGGGGACAAATCAATGTTCCCATCATAGTGTCTTGTGTCTTGAAAAATTTAGCATCCTTGTGACCAATTTTTCCATACAATTAAAGCTTGTCCATTTAGTGGAAAAATCAACTTTCTCATTACTATAGCTTGTCTATTTCATTGAATAATTTAGTTTCCCTTTTACAAATTTTTTATACAGTTGTAGCTTCTCTATTTTGTGAAACATTTAGCATTTCTATAACCAGTTTTTTTTTTTTTTACATGACTGTAACTTGTCTATTTCATGAAAAGGTCAACATTTTCGTGACCATAACTTGTCTATTTCATAGAAAATTCAGTATCCCATTGATCAATTTTTTCACACAACTATATCTTGTCTATTTCATGGAAAATTCATCATCCCTTTGACTAGTTTTTTCACACAACTATAACTTGTCTATTTTCTAGAAAAACCATTGTCAACATGATTGCAGCTTTACCTATTTCATGAGAACTTCAATATTCTTGTGACTAACTTATTAATTCGTGAAAAAATCAGCACTCTCAACGAAATAGGTGTTCATGTCTTTACAGAGCCTCTTAAGTGTCTAGCAAGCGAGTACAAAGAGGATTTATGAAAAACACCTAATCAAATTGTTTACACAAGCACTGTGGACGAACTGAGGAAAAAGGAAAAAAATCATGTTCTTCAGTTTTCTACACCCTTCGTTCACACGACATCGTAACAAGAGGAGCTCATTAAACCCTACACACGCTGGAGTCAGGTTTTGCGTTGGGCTCCTCTTAACTGGCCTTTTCTCTTCTAAGGCTTTGAACCACATTTCTTAGGCTTCACGGGCTTCAAGCGACGCGGGCTAAGAATCTGGTTTCACATGGGCTATTTCTGACAAGGGCTGGATCACAATAAAAATAACCATAAAAATACTATCCCATAAAATCACTTTGGTCCACAATAGTTGCAATCGTGAGGCCATAAACATATTAATCTTAACATCTGTCCACATATCAAAACATCATCAAAAACATTACTTCAAATAACTCAACACAAGGGATTGTTTTCTTTCCATACGACTTAATGAATAGGGATATTTTTTCAAGTATAGTATTGTAATATATTGTCTTCAAGGGTATTTATTTCATTGTTCAAGTACATAAATAGGCATGCTACATAGTTATTCACAAAACATGCATCGGAGAAAGTTATGAATATACTATCCTTAGAGTAACTTTTATGCTTAAAATTGTTTATAATTTTTGAAAGTCGAGTCAAATTTTCTATAAACTTCAACTAAGTTTCTCAAAATTTCAATGACGCTTGACTTACTCTATCATAGTTGATTTGGTCATATTTAAGGATGCATTTTCACATAAATGCATGAGCAAGTAGCTGAAAATTTGATGACGTTTATATTATTAAAACCTTTTGAGAGTCCACAATCAATTAATTCTTCATGGGGCCTGTAGGTGTTGACTAATATTTTCATTTTTCACTAATTGCACTTTCTAGGATGCACAAATATATTAATTGGTGAACTAAGCATTACTTTCCTTGGATGTGGTATGTTTTGTGGAAAAATTGGCATCCATCTAACTAGTTTTTCCACACAATTGTAGCTTATCTATTTCATAGAAAAATCATTGTCCTCATAACAATAGCTTGTCTATTTCATGGAAAATTCAACGTCCTTATAGCTAGTCTTTCCACACAATTGGAGCTTGTCTATTTGGTGGAGAAATCACTGTCCCCATGACTATAACATGTCTATTTTGTGGAAAATTCAAAATTCCCATGATAAATCTTTTCCACACAATTGTAACTTGTCTATTTTGTGGAAAAATCACCATCCCCATCATCGTAGCTTGTGTCTTTCTTGAAAAATTTAGCATCCTTGTGACCAATTTTTTTACACAATTAAAGTTTGTCCATTTAGTGGAAAAATTAACTTTCCCATTACTATAGCTTGTCTATGTCATTGGAAAATTTAGTGTCCCTTTGATTAATTTTTTAATAGTTATAGCTTCTCTCTTTTGTAAAACATTTAGCATTTCTGTGACCAATTTTTTCACATAATTGTAACTTGTCTATTTTGTGAAAAAATAAGCATTGTCGTGACTATAACTTGTCTATTTTGTACAAAATCCAGCATTCTTTTGATCAATTTATTCATGCAACTATATGTTGTCTATTTCATGGAAAATTCATTATTCCCATGGCTAGTTTTTCCACACTTCTATAACTTGTCTATTTTCTTGAAAAATCATTGTCACCATGTTTGTAGCTTTACCTATCTTATGAAAACTTGAATATTCTTGTGATTGTAACTTATTAATTCATGAAAAAGTCTGCAGTCTTGTAATTGTAGCTTGTATATTTTGTGGAAATTTCTTCCATGCAACTATAGCTTGTTTATTTCATGGAAAAATCAGCATCCCCATTCCACCTTTTCCACAAAACTATAGCTTTGTAAAACTTAGCAAACAATCATACGAAGGCTTGGGAAAAATTCAATAGTTCGTTTCTTGTGGTAGAAGCATATAAATTCTTTATTGGCATAAAACAAATTTCAACTTCATTCTTTTCTATATAAATGCTCCCTTTTTCTATTATATTAATCAAAGAAAATTTAAATTGAAGAATACTTTGTGAAATAAAATGTAATTGTGGAGATTTGGAATTAATTATTTTCATTACAAAGACACAAAATAAAAAGACTAAGTTCATCTTCTAATTGATTTCAGTCAAGAGGAGTAGTTAACACTGGTCACACCTAGGCATGCAAGATGCATTAGGATGGATAGCATAACTTTACATCTTGATAAAATAAGGAATAAGAAAATCTTGAACATGATTGTAATTTGCATGGTCATTGCTCTCATTTTATGTTGACATCCTATTTTCGGTTTTAATGCTTAAAAGCATATATGAATTCATGCTATTAAGACTTGATGCTACTTTTCAAAATAAGGAAAAAGTATTACATTTTCAAAAGAAAAGAGAAGAAAGATAATCTATAAAGGGATTAAACAAAAATTTAAACTAATCAAATTTTATAATATATCTTATAAGGAAGGGCAATACATGGAGTAACATTGGATGCATCAAAGTTTCACAGTAAGTTCTTTGCAATTTTAACTTCTCTTTCATGCCCAAAAAATGCTTGTATGTTTTCTTTTCATTTTAAGATATTGTAGATCCAAACTTAAAAACTAATTGGTGTTCTTTACTACATGAGATTACTTGGGATGAGTTGAATTGATCTTCTTTGAACATAAAGGATTTGGGCTATGTATTGGTACTATTTTATTTTTATTTTTTTTCCCTTTTCGCTTTCTAAGGATCAATACTAGTTTGTGTGCAACGAGAAAATCTTGGTGGCACTCAATCTTACAAGCATATATGAATCCATACCCATTAGAGTATGTAAGAATCTTCTACTTATTGTAGACGATCACATAGCCATGAGATGTCTTCATTAGGAAGTAGTGGCAAAACTCTCTAATCCGCTTGATTGCCCCTTCCAAGTTGGGATGTGTTCGGGTATGATTGTCAGTTATGTTGTTTCGGTGGAAAAAAGAACTGAGAAATTTATCCACGAGAGTTCTACTTGACTGTATGTACTAAATAATCTATATGAATTTCTTTTTCCCAGCCTCAGCTCTAATATTCTGGTTCAGTCTTGTTGAAACTCTTCAAAAACTGTATGTCGGGATTGTTAAACTGTGGCTTGCCTTAGAATATAGCCTACAAAAGTAAATTAAAATTTGGATTGTTAATAGCCAGCTACAATTTGTGTTGTATATTTTTTCAATGAAAAAAGAAACAAATAATGAATTTATGAAGTAATTGAATATTTTTTCTTTTTAATATCTACCAAATATTTTTTGATATGAATGAATTACATTCAAAAACTGGTATATATGTTTCCTTTTATTCTTGACTTGAAAACCACCCCGTCTTCTACAGCTCTTTCGGTGACTTTTGTAATGCGTCGCTTCACTCACTCATTAAGCAAACAACGGCGAAAACAAGCACGCCAGACGCGTAGGGATGCAGTTGTGCGACACTAAAGAAAGCGCCGGCAAGTGAAAGTGAGTGAGTGAGCTGTGATAAAAACTAATTATGATCAAGTACAAGACTAAAGCTAAAACTAATAGCAAAAATTAGTGGTGGAGAAAAGAAGGATAGGAGAATAGAAAAGGATATTTAAAAGAAGTGATCATGTGAAGGAGTGAAATTTGGGTCAAAAAGTTAAATAAGGAAAAGCAAAAGTCAAGGATATTTAAAGGAAGTAATCACGTGAAGGAGTGAAGTTTGGGTCAAAAAGTTAGATAAGGATAAGCAAAAGTAAAAAAAAAAAAAAAAAAAGGTTTTGGTGTTTCTTGATTGAAGATAGTGTGGGTCCATGGCAAAACCTACGTAGTTATGTTGAAAATAGTCAAGTTTGTATAATGAGTAAGTTACATCTTTTAGTTATATTCTTAAGCCAAAGAGGTAGAAAATGCAAGGAAGGCATGACTCAAGACATGGCTGATGAGAATTCAACAAAAACCTCTAAAAGGCATTTTCTTAAAGTAAATAGTAATGTCATCAAAGAATCCTTTATGTTTGTTATCAAGAAGGTTTATCCAAATTGACTCAACTCTATTTAAACTGGCCTACCAAAACTTTATTAACAATAACTTTTATAGGAATGATGCATATTAGAAACTCATTTTTATTTTAAAATTTTATTGAAGAGTGAGGGAGTTAGTCATCCATGTATAAAAGATTCTCAAATATCATTTCATTTATGTAAAACTTTACAACATTGTTTTTGATATGTTCCTTTGCGGCCAACATGTACTATGGGCTGTTTTGGGTGTATTAAGTCCCTCGCATACTACTTTAGACTAAGGCAACTCTTGAAGTTAAATTATGTCATCATTTAGGAAAACTATTTTTACACAAAAAAAAAAAAAAAAATAAGGACTTAAGAGTAAAGAGTTAATTATTTATCTATAAGATAGTGAACAGTTATTTGTGAACTTATTAACCCCTTAATTAATAAATTGTTTATGAGACCCATAAGAGTTAGACTATTATTTGCATCATTGAATGTTGACACTTTTTAGGACCTGGACATAGTTGGCCAATAAACAAATATCATGATTCTCCCCCAAAAATATAAATTTTTAAAAGTTCAAAGATAAAACTATCGTCGAGATGAAGTTTCAACAAATTTGGTTAAGGGGTTAATGTCATGTGAAGGTATTAAATGAACTCCTTCATGTTTTCCCTGTAGGAGAAGTATGCAACTTTTTCTTACTCAAACAAATTAAATAAAATTTAATCATTTTTTCCTTGATCTCTTTTGCGACTAAAGTAAAAACTGCTGTTGTCACGTCGCCAGAGAAACCCGATGGCTTTGCCCCTGTTAAAACAGGGGAGGTGTTCGCTAGGAGAGGTGCAGGATGCAGTTCCGTCGGGAGGGGGCGACGCCAGTAGGAGGGCTGGTGTTGGAATCCGATGAGGGGAAGCTGCTGAGGGGTGGAATCTGTAGGGGGTAAGGAGCGGGTGGCAGTGCAAACGGAGCTCCCACCAACATTTTCCCGAACAATCAATCAGTTCTGTCCCAAAATTACTGTGCATATCTTATGCTTCATACACGCATGTAATTGAACGCCTTTGCCAAAAACAAGATACAAGAAAAAGTGGCACTAGAACTTAATGGCAAGTGTTTTTTCATTAAATTATAGTTATATAATATTCTATTCTTAGGAATCAATTTTATTTTTGGTGAAATGTCAAATTATATATCACCGTAAAAATTTATAAGATTGTTCGATTACAAAACATCATCATTTAAGCTCAAACATTGTACTTAAGACTCAGTTTTATTATTATAGCATAAAAACAAGCATATGATAATGTTGCCTGAAAAAGGGAAAAAAATGATGTTGCTTGCATATTGGATAAATCATACCACATGATTTTCCCCCCTCTTTCGGTGGATTCCAAGCATGCCTAAAATAAAGTTGATTTATTATTTAACACACATCTTATCATGTGTCAATAGGTCAGTAGCAATCAAAAATTAAATTTTTACACCTTTGTAATTTATACCTAAGTTGAAATGAAAGTTAATTATTCAGTTAGTGAGAGAGTTTTATAGTTTACTTTAGAATTGTTCAATAGATTACAACACCCAAAAATACTTTAATTTTTTATATTGAAAAACTTTTAGAACCTTGTTGGCGAAGTTAATTCATAAAAAGTTGTTTGATGATGAAAAAAATTGATCTTTGGAGTAACTTTTATGCCTAAAATGCTTTATAAAAAAAGAAAGTTAGGCTGAAATTTCTTTCAAACTTACTCAAAGTTTTAACAAACTTCTTAAAATACCGGTGTCATTTTGATCATGTTGAATTTGAGGCTGCCTTTTTATAAAAGGACAGGTGCAATCAACTAAAATTATAGTGAGATATACTTTATTCGTGGACCTAGTGAGAGGCGACGATCAACTACTTCATGATGGGACCATAGGTGTTGAGCAGTAATGAACAATACCGCGTTCTAGGATGTATGTAAAATTTGACTAATGAACGAGGCATTATCTTTCTTGCATGCGGTCTAGCTTTTGAAAAAGTCAGTGTCCTTTTGAATTATTGAGATAGGCAAGTGTTATCCAATGGCGACTACTGGAAAAGCACAAAACATACTTCATCGGGTAAAGAAGGGTTGGCAAGCTGCACAGAAGGCGATGTTCTTGCTTCTACTAAATTATGCTTAAGAAATATATATGAAAATGAGAGAGAAGAATGGATGAAAAATGAATGATTTTATTGTATTGCATCTCAATCTACATCTAGTTGTATTTATATATTCATACTCATAGAGTAACAACAATACAATAACAATGACCCAAGCCCAACAATAAATATCAGCACTTAGTAAATGTTTCATACATGAATTCTCAGGATTAGACAATAGGACAACATTTGGGAAAAGTCTCAGTAGAAATTGATGGCAAGTGTTTTTTCATTTAACTATAGTTCTTTAATATTTTATTCTTAGGGCTTAGTAGTTTTATTGTTATAGCATATAAACAAGCATATGATGATGTTGTTTTGCATATTAGATAAATCATAATACATAACTTTTTTCCCTCTCTTTTAAAGGATTTCAAACACCTCAAAAATAAAGTCGATTAATTGCTTAGGACATATCTTATCCATGTGTCAATAAGTCATCTACAACCAAAAATCAAATTTCACACCTTTTTGGTTCATACTTAACTAAGTAGAAATAAAAGTTAATTATTGAGTTAGCTAAAGAGCTTCATAATTTACTTTTGACTTGCTCAATTGACTACAACTTGAGGAAACTCTTCATGGTTCTAAAAATATTTCTTCATATTAAAATTTTTTTAGAACCATGTAGGCCAAGTTAATTTCATGGGAAGTTCTTTCATGATAAAAAAATATTGATTTCTGGAGTAACTTTTGTGCTTAAAATTCTTTATAACAAAAAAACGTCAGGCTAAAATTTCTTTAGAACTTCAAATTTTAACAAATTCCTTAAAATACTCTTATCATTTTGATTCGGTTAAATGTGAGGGTGTATCTTTAATGAAAAGACGGGCAGAATCAACTGAAACTTATAATGAGATATACTTTATTTGTGGACCTAGTGAGCCGACGATCAACTAATTAATCATGGGACCATCGGGGTTGAATAGGAATGAACAATGGCACGTTCTAGGATATATGCGCGAATTTGACTAATGAGTGAGGTATCTTCTTTCTTGCATGCGGTCTAGCTTTTGAAAAAGTCAGTGTCCTTGTGACTTTAATGAGATGGGTAAGTATTATCCAATGGCGACTACTGGAAAAGCACAAAACATACCACATTCGGTGACAAAGGGTTGGCAAGCTGCAAAGGAGGCAATGTTCTGCCAACCACGACGTGTTGTACTTTTCCAACTCCACAGCACGCCAAGTATTAAAATGCTCCCAGTGTTTTGTTTAGTTGACTAGTAGGCAGTTTTCGGGCCCCTCATACAGCATGCCAAGTTTTTAAAACGTGGGACTTCCTATCCGACACTCAACTACGATGCAATGTCCAAAAGAGGGCGATCCGATTTACAATGACTGTTGTTGCATATAAAGCATGTGCAGTAACTGATGTGGGAAGCCAACTTATAATATGAATATACAGAGAACTTATTACAAATTATTAACATTCTAAGAGCCCCTTCAAATGATGCATCCTTGTGAAAAACTCCTCAAACATTGAAACACAATACCTTTCCCAGTCAAATATTAGATGATTGGAAGGTGAATAGAAATTCAAGATGTGTAAGGCAGTTGAGATGCCAACTGGGCAGGCAATGTTGACTTGAAGGCCAACAATTTACTTGATGGTCAAGCATACGACAGGATCAACAAGTCTAACTAAGGTTGGCTGGTTACGATATGATGCAAGTGCCAAACAGCAACGAAGGAGCTACAAAATATAAAGTTAGTCAAGAGCTCAATGTCAATGAAGGTTTCAAAGAGAATGTCGTTATTGTTTTCCAGTAGAACTTGTAAATTCTACCCTCTTAAACAAAATAGCTTAAATTTGATCAATTTCTCTCTTTTTACTATTAAAGTAATCAAAACAAAAACCTAAAAGTAAAATAATACTTGGTGAAAAACACTTTAACTACAAAGATCTTAAGAACATTTATTTCCCTTGGGTTCATATATACGTAAAAAGCTTAGGGTAAATTGTTTTAAGGTAATTTTTTTTTTTTTTTTGAAAAACTTTGCATACAAAGTTAACATTAGTAGTGGTGTCCATGAAACAAACTCGTTTACATTAGAAATAATTAAGTATGTAGGATACTTCATGAGTGATAAAGCACAAAGACACCAAAAATTTGAATTAGTAGCTTTAATTCATGTACAAAACTCCAGATGAATATTACTCTTATTCTGCTTTGACATCTTAATTTTTGGTTCAGATGCGTTGCAACCTTTTGTGCATTTGGCCAATTTCTTCGCCTTTCACTTTACAGCCTCTGCACCTTCTGTCATGGAGCAGCTTAATTTCAGATTTCCGCCATACCCACGCGTTACTCCGTACAGAATCGATGAAAGAGCATACATCTTTCTTTCTACAAGGGGCTATGGGATAGTCGCTGGTGTCATTATCAGCAGGAAAAGCACGAACTTGGTAGGTGGGACTACGAAGACGAGATATCATATTCGGTTTTTTCTGATGAGCAATAATTGGATAAGATGAAGTCTTGAAGGCCTTGTTCTTCCGTGAATTGGAAAGGCGAGGCAGACAAATTGAGTCGGCCAAGCTGTCCTTGGAAGCAAGGCTCTGAGTATTGTACTGTGAGTACCATAGCTTGGTAGTCGATCTTCTTGACAAACAATTTCGTAGCAACAGGCAACTCGAGCACCGTGCCAACTGCCCTTCCTTGAAGTTTCTCTTCATTATTTTCCTTCACATGTTCACACATAATCAAGTAGAAGTAGAAATTAATTCTTCGGTTAGGTAAAAGAATTCTACAAGTTTACTTGAACATAATATTTCAAAGTTTGAATAAATTCATTGACTAGTCTGCTATGCCTTGGAAAGGTCAGAGCAGTTTTCGAAGAAGGCACGAAAAGTTTCGATCATTTATCTATCTCTCACCTCTCTATGTAGACCTCCGGAAGCAAAACCAACAAGCAAAAGAAACCTCTGTTCTCTTTCTCTCTCCCTCTCAATGGCAAGACGAGTTCCCTTCTCTGCAAGACTCACGGCCCTGTTTGTTCTTGTACTACTCCATGGAACCTGCAGGGCTAAGCATAGTCATCACTGTGCTTCCTCTTGCGGTGACATCCGTAACATAAGCTATCCCTTTCAACTGAAAGACGATCCAAAAAGATGCGGAGTCCCAAGGTACACACTTCTGTGTGAGAACAACCAGACAGTCGTCCACATTGATGCCAGAAAATATTACGTACGGCAAATCAATTACGATAACCCACAATTCGAGTGGTAGACTCAGGTATTCTGATGGATATTATTCCTTCATCCCTCGTTATTTTCAGACGCTATATATAGGAGATCAATACTGGTTGATCCCGAGCAGTCAAAGAGTGTGGTTTCTTGATGGTCTGTGAAAAGTCGTGAATTCTCCATTGTATTACCACCTTCCTGCTTGCTTTCATGATGGAGAGCACTCCTCCAACTCTTCTTTGTCTCATTCCAAGCGGTACAGATATGTGCGAGTTGGAGAATGAATGTAAGTGAGATGGAGGACTTCTGCCAAGTAGAGGGAATGTTTCTCACATCTTGGCCAGGAAATGTGGCCCAAACATTTCCTGTTCATACTTCCGCAACGAATTGCTATATGGTTTTGAGCTTTCGTATGGTGGGGATTTGCATCTCGACTGGTTTTGTCATATAGGTAACGAGTAAAGAATGTTAACTATCGATCCCCTTTTGCACATTTATTTCTTTCCTAAATCCGTATTTTTGACTCTCACCACGGGTTCATGTGTTTTCCAGACAATATTTTCGATTTACCTTCTTAATTTTTTGTATTATGCCTGATTCTAAATATTAGCCTTACCGTGACTTGATTTCTAATCTCAAGTTTGCAAAAGCTGACGTTATTGTTTTCTTTACCACAGCATCTCTCCTGGAGTTCGCCCTCAGAGGTGAGCTTTCTCTCTTAACATTGTTTGAATGATAATATGGAGTTCAAATAGTTTTAGTGACTTTTACCCCATGATGATACAGTTAATATATTGCTTTTTCAGTGATTGGTCTAAAACTTTTAGGCTTTTATTTGGACCTCAAAAACTATAGGAAGCATGCATCGTCGGAGAAGTGTCAATTTTGTTAACAATTTGGCCTTGTCAGTTGAATAAAGGTGATGCCTTTTTGAACCCGCTGATAATACAGATGGATGTCGGATGGACGTTGGTCTCAAACTTCAAAGGATTTAGCTCAAGTTTAAAAAGTGTCCAATTTCTTAAGAAATTGACTTCTTCTATCAAGTAAAAGTAATTTCTTCTCCAGTGCACCATTGTTTCAAATGACTACAAAACATTAGTAATCTACACTAAGCTTAAACTTTATTACCTAATCAAAATCTTGTTTACCAATCTCAACAAGCAAAATATTCATTCCTGTCTAGGTTAGTTAAAGGACATTGAGAATGCATAAAATCCAGCAGACCCAATTTGAAGTCCATAAACATAAATATAAAATCATTTAAGGGTTCCTTTTATGCGAAATAGAAACAATATTTAATTTATGATTACTTACTAATTAATTTTTTTTTTGTGCAGCATCTCCATTCATTATTGGTAAGAAATTGTCTCTCTTATTTAATTGTTTTCTTTTATTTTGTTAGAGGATGTCTTTCAACAAAATATAGATTTTTTCCCACTATAAATAGAGATCTAGAGCAATGCGATGCAACAATAAATTTGTCTTCTTCTAATTGTTTTTTGATTTTTCCATCTAGGAATGTACCATGGGCTATTAACCATTTTGGGAACTCCACTAGTGATAGCATTTTTGATACATAAATGGCGTAGAGGCATCTATCTATGTATAATGGCATTGAAGAATATCTTCAAACCTATAATAACCTCTTGCCAATAAGGTACTCTTACTCTGAAATTAAAAGATGACTAATAGTTTCAAAAAAAACTAGGTGAAGGAGGTTATGGCACTGTATATAAAGGCAAAGTACGAAGTGGCCATTTAGTAGCAATAAAGATGTTGGGAAAGTCCAAAGGTAATGGACAAGAATTCATAAATGAAGTTGCAACAGTAGGAAGGATCCATCATGTTAATGTAGTGCAACTCATTGGTTTTTGTGCTGAAGGGTCAAAGCGAGCTCTTGTGTATGAATTTATGCCTAATGGGTCTTTGAATAAACATATTTTTTCACCAGAAGGAAGCATTTTCTTAAGCTACAAAAAAATATGTGATATTGCTCTAGGAGTTGCTCGTGGGATGGACTATTTACATCAAGGATGTGACATGCAAATTTTACATTTTGATATCAAACCTCATAACATTCTTCTTGATGAGAACTTCACACCTAAGGTTTCTGATTTTGGTTTGGCAAAACTATTTCCAGTCGAAAACAACATTGTTGCATTGACTGTAGCAAGAGGAACCATAGGATATATGGCACCTGAATTGTTTTACAAAAACATTGGAGGTGTCTCATATAAAGCTGATGTTTATAGCTTTGGAATGTTATTAATGGAAATGGCAAGTAGAAGAAAAAATGTGAATGCATTTGCTGAGCATTCAAGTCAAATTTACTTCCCAACTTGGATTTATGACCAATTGCAACAAGAAAAGGACATAGACATGAAAGAACTTGATGAAGAGGAAATAAATTAGTTAAGAAGATGGTCATAGTGGCATTATGGTGTATCCAAATGAAGCCTAGTGAGCGCCCTTCAATGAGCAAAGTTGTAGAAATGCTTGAAGGAGAAGTTCAAAGCTTACAAATGCCTCCCAAGCCTTCTTTGCAATCACTTGAGAGTCCACAATTGAAGTGGAAGAGAGTTGTTATCAAACTAGCTCATCATATCAATTGGAGGAATAAGTAATAACTCACTTTTTGAACGCAAATATAGTTCTTACATTAGTCAATGGAAATAACTAGTTTCCTCTTTACATCTAACAATGAGTTGTGCCAATGTTAGAAAACATCTACTTCTATCTTCCTTTATTGTTTTAAATAAAATATTAGTTGAATTTAGTGAATACATCTCAAAATTTTAGTAGAATGTTCAACCCATTGATGTTTGGATAAAATTTCTATGGAGTAACAAAAGTCTACAAACCACCTGATTGTCAAACTTTAATATCTTAATTGTTGTGTTTATATATTTCTAAAATACAATTTTATAAGTTCAACAAATTTATTATGTATCTAACACTTAAAATATTATGTGTACAATATAATCATTTGATAAACAAATAATTTTATCTTCTATGTATTATGTAATTGATAGATTTTATGGATCAACTCATTTAATGAATTAGCTTTAATTTCTTGTTAAAGAACCAAAATCAATTCAAGTTTCAATTGAGTCTCAATAATTTAAGAAAACTAGTTTATAATTTCATTCAAATACTTTGATGCACAACCAAATGAAGCACACCATAATAACATCAAATTAGTCTATCAACACCAACATCTAATAGTTTCTTTCACTAGACCTAGGGAAACAAATTCAATAAATTATCATAATCTATAATTATTCCCATGAAAAAATAATATTTTGTTTAAAAATTTACTATACGTTACCGATCATTCCTTACCAAGGAAATCAAAGTCTTGAACATGAACATCCTACAAGCAATTGATGTTTTTAGAACTAAGAAACCATTTTTATGTACGAGGTATCTGAATTTAAATTAATCATCCAATCTGATTTATTCACTTTTAAAGTCCTCTTCATCTCCAAATTTAAAAACACAAGTATCAGCTACCATTCTCTTAAATTCACTCGATATTTCACACTACAATGGCTGACACAACTGCACCAACAACATCACTTCTACACTCATCTAAAACATGCATATTTTTTTTAAGAGTCACATGTTTAGTCTCAAGAGTTACACAAGCATTCTGATCTGTTTGTCTTAGAACTAGAGGAAGTACCAGTGATAGGTCCTCGTGCTCCAGAAGCTGCTTCTACTTCCCTTCCCTTTGAAGAACTTATTTTTTCTGCCTCGCTATCTGAAGAAACATCATCTCTATCTTGAGCTTTTGAGCCTTTGTTTTGGGTTGGTCGGGATGCAACCTCATCAACTAATATAGAAGCAGCGTCTAAGCTTTCATCAATTCCACTTGCAACATTTCCAATGTCAGGAGGGGTAGGAACAGCTGTTAATCTACAAGCACAACCGCAACCTAAAATCCCGACAAAGGCAATTTCCTCTATAGAAAGCACATAACAAAAGAAATGAAAGGTTATTGTACAACTATCACCAAATTTCCAAGAAAGGTAAGACAATATTAATTAAAGCTACATTATCTTGTAAAGGAAACTATTTTAAATGCAAGGACAGTCTTTTAATCTTTACCTTGTCAAAGCTGTCAAGATCGTTGGTGACCAAAAATTTCCATTTTCCATAATCTTTGTGTTTAACCAGTTGAAATCATGGAAAACAAATTTAAACTTTAATTTCAAGTTTCAGAAGCATAAAAGAGAGTGATTATTGATGGTCAATTTGATTTATAGACAAGTGGAAATTTCCTGATGGTCATGAAAATGAACTATGAAGTCCCAACCAACTCTATTAGACCGGGCTCCCTTGGCAAGAAATACCATAAACCTCTTCTTGGGCTCTGGCTGCAAAAATAATGCTGGTTGATGAAATCCCAAGTTTGTAAAAGGTATCCATAGCCCCAAAAGAACACGGAATATCATCAAGGCCTATTCTTAAGATCTCTAATTAGTTGCTATTGAAAAATCGAACAAACCTACCAAATGATCCTTGTCTCTTGGGTTATTTTGAGTGAGGAAGAGATAACATGAATTAGAAAAGCATCGATGCAAAACTACGTGGTAAGCACTGGCAAAACATTAAGCATAACCTTAACATAACCATAAGCACTAGAAAATTATAATGATATTTGACTTCACACAAGTTTTCAAGCTATATAGTGTTGCTTCAAAGAAAAGCCAAAACCAAAAACAAAAAATAAAAAAGCAGGTACTCCTAAAACCAATAGCTCTAAAAACTTGGAAGATAAAGAAAGGTAGTTACTTGAATCCATCTAAGCATAAAATGATACATCAAATCCAGAACACAACTTACAACCTAAAATGTTAAGAATTCATAACACTCTACCTAGAATCACAACATAAAACATGAAAGGCAGCACAATAAATCTCGTTAGTATATTTCTAGCATTACAGTAGTGTCAAACTTACCAAATCTTCATACCATATAATCCTAGATAAAGAGAACATACACAAGCCTAGAATCAACTATGACATCCCACGTGCATAAGTCTGGAATCTAACTTCTACAAGAGTATCGGACCAATGCATGTCCCATTAGTATGGGCCCATAACCCACAAGTCTTAAGATCGAAATGTGGCTCTGATATTATTGTTAGATTTTATTATTGGGCACCCCACGATTCCTTAAAAACTGGCTTATAAATATGTGAAGTGCCCATACTTATAAGCTCTCTTTTTGCTTTTTGCACCCAATGTGTAGCATTCCAATAGATTCCTTTCTCCCTTTTTGCAATGACTAGAAGTGGTAGATAAATAAGGATCCTTCCCTCCTTAATGTTTGGTTTGACATACTCCAACTTGAAGACCAATTTATGCATTGTGATTGGTTTTGTAATAACCACAAATCTTTTAAGTGACCTTTTCTAACTCCTTTTCTTTCCTTGGTAGACATTCTCATATTACTCATTCTGCACCATTTGATGCCTCACCCACCCCGAGTTATACCCTTAACCCTGGGATCAACAATAAAATTCAACTGTTATCTTCTTTATTGAAATTTGCTAAAGGCATCACGATTACCTTTGATTTTCACTCTCACTTTTCAGTTCAAGCAATAATCCAGAATTACACTTCCAAAGACTAATCCAACAGCACAATCCCAACAATAATCCAGCAGCAAACTCCGATAGTAATCCAACAAAATTTTAATTAATTGCACAACATAGGTAATTGCTACCTTATGATCAGAGTTGGTGGAGTGCTGTCAAACTAGGCTGCTATTGTCACCTTGGCAGAGAAACTCGGTGGCTTCGCCCCTGTTAAAATTGGGAAGGTGTTCGCTGGGACAAAAGAAAGTTTTATAATCGGGGGTGTTGATTCTGGGTGATGTTGCCGGGGAGTCTGGATTATTTTGGGTTTGTAAACAGAAGGTGGGGGCGGCGCCGATTATCTGTCCTGGTGGGTCGCTGGGGGTAGGTGGGGTGGGTTATGACAGAAGGGGATTGAGGCGGCGAGGGATGGGGTTCCGTCGAGAGATGGGAATCTGGTGAAGGTAAACTTGCCCGGGGTTTTTCAGGGGAGGGAGTTGTGCCGTGGGAAGGGAGGTGGAGGGTGGAAACTGGTAAGGTTACAGAATCTGTCGGCGGTGGGAAGAGGTGGCAGCGCAGGGTAGCTACCACGAACATTTTCACTTTCGAACAAAAATCAAATTACCGTGCATATCCCATGCTTCATGAATACATAAAATCAAAAGGCTTTAGCAAAAACAAGATAAAAGAAGAGAAGAAAAGAGAGGTGACCAAGTAATAGCTTGTTAATCGTTGTAGCATACAAATAGATAATAACAAATACCAATAATAATAATAATGCTAATAAAAATTTTTTTGGTAATTTTAAGATTTTTTTTTTTTTTTTGAGTAATGAAACAATAGGGACTTTTGCTTTAAACTTTGCTTGTCTTTTCAAGTGTAACAACTAGAATCATGACAATTTTTAAGGGCATGAAATATCATGCCCATATACTAAAATCATGCCCTATTACTAAAATTGACATTTTAATTCAAACCAATCCATTTGTATTGCTTTCATGTTCATTTGCACTTAGAAGGGTGAGAATATGAGTGTTTTTAGTTATTGAGCTATCTAATTCAATAATAATTTAGTAAGATTTTAATTGAGATTCGAGCTACATATGTGAATTGAGTATGTATATTATAATATTAAAAAAAATAATTATTAAAAAAGAATAATTTTTATTTTGAGATCTTAATTATATTGGTTCAAGATGATTACCTCCTTGAAAATATGTTGTAAAGATAAATCATTGGCATGACCCTTATAATAGAAAAAAAGATGATGAAAGTAGCTAGTGGTAGCT